>OX336388.2:1422672139-1423087234 GCA_946902985.2 Meconema thalassinum | reverse complement strand
AGAGTGAACTGTTTAAAACTCAGGTAAGTCCAACTTAAAAATGCTATTCCATTTTACCACTACTGAAAACTCGTAGACAAAAAAAAATTCATTACCTGTACATGACTGGGACAATGATTGCTTTCTTGATTAATGGCTATGTTGTTGTTGTTGACTGGGAAAAGTACAAGGCCATGTTGGATTTTCTAAAAATAAAATAATAAATTTAATTTATGGGTGGTTCCCTATGGACTCAACGAATATCCACAGGTTTGAACATGATAATGTGAACAAAATGACATGACATTCATTTTTGTTTATATATTGGTTAAAGGGAGGGTGGGGGAATGTAAATGACTGTAGCTTTATAAAAAAGAAAATAAGTACATGGGTTACTGTTTGTGCCAACATACAGTTTATTTTTAATGGTGTTTTGATATATTAATGCCAATTAACGTTAACGTTTTATTTACAAGTATTGATTGATTGATTGATTGATTGATTGATTGAGTGATGGGTTATTTTGTTTGCTTTTAGGTGTCGTCATGTGCCATTAACGTAATGAACAGACAGTGAACAAGCATGCATTATGCTTTAAAGTACTCTGTGCAATGTTAATAACTTACAATAAGAAAACGTTTTATTATAACACATGGCGTTAGTACCAAATACAACAAGTGAGCAAGTTGGTTTACCACGTGGGTTAAATTTAAAATCAGAACATGATCGATGGTTAACATTTGAATCCTGGCCTGTAGGCTTTTTGTCGACGCATGAACTTGCAAAAGCCGGTTTTTTTTACTTGAACCGAGGAGATGTGGTGCGCTGTGTGTTTTGTCGTATTGAACTTTCACACTGGGAAGAAGGGGATGATCCCTTTAGAGACCATTTGCGATGGTCTCCTCACTGTCCTTACATGCTTGGAAAGCAAGTGGGTAACCTACCCGTGCATTCATTTTACCGAACCACAAGGCCTATGGCCGCTACTTACGTTGCTGAATCACAAATAAATAATAATAATGATGTATTACCAGCCAACGGTAGTGTCGATATATGTGGTCCATATGCCATAGACAGTGTTGAATTGGCGTGTGCTTTTGAAAAATTGGGAGTTTGCAAGACTAAAGCACTAGCACACCCAGAGTACAGCTCTGTTGAAAAACGTTTCGAATCTTATAAAAATGTTTGGCCATTAATATTAAAACACCTTACCAAACAGCTAAGTGAAGCTGGATTTTTTTATACTGGTGAAGGGGATAAAACAATATGTTTTTATTGTGGATTTGCTTTAAAGGATTGGCAAATGACTGATGACCCTTTTGTGCAACACGCTCGTTGGTTACCAAACTGTAAATACATGGTGTTGCTTAAAGGTCAGGAATTTGTGAACACTATTCGTAAAGAAAAAGTGATTGCAGCACAAGACATAAAAGTGCCTTTAGAGTTAGAGCACGCGGAGCAAATACATAAGGCTGAAAGAAAAGACTTGTCTCACGAACAGATACAAAAGTGTGACCAACAATTATGTAAAATTTGTTATCAAGATGAACTAGGTGTTGTATTTTTACCCTGTGGACACATGATAGCCTGTGTCAAGTGTGCATTAGAACTTAACACTTGTGCTATATGCAGAAAAGTAGTATCTGCAACAGTTAGGGCATTTCTTGCATAACTAGTATAATTTATTCGCCATTGATAGTGCAAAATCCCTAATTGCACAATATTATTAAAGCTGTTTTAGAGTGTAATAGATATGCTTTTGTTTTGTTTATAGACTACTACAATGAATGTTTTGAATGCTGTGGGACAATCATGTGGCTTAGAGACAAAGAAGCTCAGCGAATTGCCAATGCATATTCCATTCCGCATTATCAAGATTCGGAAATTGAAAACAGCATATGGTGATCGTGTACTTTGTGTATGTGAAAACTTTGAGACATTTCTGCCTATACGGTTTAATGATATGTCGGAGAGTGTTTTTGATGAAGTCAATAATGCTGTGCAACCTGTACACTTAATTTATGAAGGTTTTAAAAACAATAGGTGCATGGTTCGTTTTAATTAAATAAATAAATAATGTGAAATAATAATGGAAATTATAAGTAATGACAATATACTGAAAAAGAAAGAAAATATGTGCATAGAATAGTAATGTTTTAGTGTTTAGTGTTGTCTTTAAAAATATTATGATGAAACCAAAAAAATGTATATAAAGTTTGTAAATAAATGCAAAATGATGTTACAATGCTGTTTTATTTTATACAAAGTTAGTATATTTAACATTGCAGAGTATACATGATTATGACAATAAATGCATACTGAATACAAGCCTTTCTCACATTACAATAGTCTGTTATAGTTTTAAACACAAGGCTTGTTGTAGATCATTTTATAGCAATGTCCCTTTAATGTTGTTTTCGAAAAGTGGGGAAGCCACAATGGTTGTATTGACATAAAAACCTTATGGTTATTACTATTTAGTCACTTTGATCCCCTTGCATATCAAGAGCAGATGACCTAGTTGTTCCACTCTTTAAAACGACAACAACAACACTACCTCTTGCATAGTTTGTGATGTTGATGGCTCTTGCGACGTGGAAGATGGATTAAAAATAACTTTGAGAACAGGGGTTAAACGTTGATCATTAAACAATGCACTATTTTGAGTAGCAATATAGTTTTCTTGATTTTTTGTCGACGGCAACTGTGTTTCATGCGGTACACTACATTGATGATCACTGACACTTAAAACCTCACTATTTTTACTTTTTAGGTCACCACGACAATGTTTGGAACGTTGCTTTGAACAACGCCAAATAACAGTTCCATTTTTATTGGTTCGTTTCACAATATATGAATATCCTTTATAGTATGCGTAAGGCTTACCATACCTAGTCACTGATACTTCCATATCAACTGTCAAGCATAGACTAAGCTCTAGTAAAGTCAACTTGGTAATAAGAATACTAGTTTAATGTGAGAGCAAATATGGATCCAAAGAGTTCAGGTAAAAGTGAAAGCAAATAAGCAAATATTAGAAACAAGAGTTGGGGTGAAAGTGGTCGCAAAGTGGTAGACCCATTACACAATAATTTCAGCACGACGAAGCTCTTGTTCAATTTCTTTGATTTCCCAATCGTGACCAGTATGGCCAGCTTGACGTGAGGCATGCAACAACTGTAGCCGCTGGACGAGCTTATTGGGATTGTGCCAGTATACAAATTTAACAAATGGATTTTTAGGTGTAAACAAAGCATTACCATTATCATGATCATTATCATCATCATCATCATTATCATCATTATGATCACCATTATCATCATGACCATCATCACTGTTACTATATAGTCCTTTTTGATCCTCATGCAATACCACTTTATTTATAGTCTGAGTTGATTTTGATAGTGTTGAAGGTTTCTTGGACGTTGACAACTGTCCTAACATGACGTTTTGAGGACATGATAAGTCCTTTTGAACAAACACTGCACTATCTTTAGCCGCAATATCGTTTTCTTGAACTTGCTTTTTAGCATTTTGATAATTGTTTGTAAACAGTAAGCGTGGTTCGTTTCGAGCACTACATTGATGAACACTCATACTTAAAACCTTTCCATTTTTACTTTTCAGATTGCCTCGACATTTTGTTGACCTCTCTTTTGAGCATCGCCAGAATATTATTCCATTTACATTCTGGCGATTATAGTTATAGGAGTAGCCTTGATAGAGTGCACGTAGCCTACCTTTGTTGGTTGTAATAAGTTCCATAGTAGTAACTGTCCTGTCAGTACGATGTTCACACTACAAAGGTTACAACTGTTTTGCTGATGGAGTGACCTACCATAAGCTTATATATTGGCTTATGTGTTGGCTTTTTGTGTTGGCTTTTCGTGTTGGCTTTTGTGATGGCTTATGTGTTGACTTTTTGTGTTGGCTTTTCATGTTGGCTTTTCGTGTTGGCTTATGTGTTGGCTTTTTGTGTTGGCTTTTTGTGTTGGCTTTTCGTGTTGGCTTTTCGTGTTGGCTTATGTGTTGGATTTTTGTGTTGGCTTTTCATGTTGGCTTTTCGTGTTGGCTTTTCGTGTTGGCTTTTCGTGTTGGCTTTTTGTGTTGGCATTTCGTGTTGGCTTTTGTGTTGGCTTTTCGTGTTGGCTTTTTGTGTTGGCTTTTCGTGTTGGCATTTCGTGTTGGCTTTTCGTTTGGCTTTTCGTGTTGGCTTTTTTTTGTATTGGCCTTTCGTGTTGGCTTTTTGTATTGGCTTTTCGTGTTGGCTTTTTGTGTTGGCTTTAGTATTGGCTTTTGTATTGGCTTATTTGACAAGTTATTTGTGTCAATGTATTTAGTGGATTTTTTCTTGGTGTTGGAAAGTAGTTGAAAGAGAGGGAATATTTAAAGACTTAACCTCAGCTCACTAACCTAACCTAACCTAACCTAACCTTTCAACTCTCAGATGTTAATTAAATTCTGTGCATAGTCGAGTTGGAGCCCAAGACCTCAGGGGTAAAAAAACAATTATTTTTGACGACTTATTTTGGTAACTTATTTTAATGGCTAACCTAACTTTACCTAACCTAACCTAACCTAACCTCAGCTCACTTTGGATATTACTAGTAAGTGTTCATATCCTCTGCTAGGTAGCATCCTAGTAGTACAGGTAGTGCTCATATTTACCGCTAGATAGCGGAAACATACTTTGCATGTTGCATGTGACACTTGTGAAGTTTAACCACATGCAAGACGTGCTTGTATAAGTTCTCTATTTAAACTCAATATACAATTAACCACTAAATGTTCAGAACTAACATGTATAGCCATGTTTAGGGTATATAGGAGACCCTTAGCAAGAAAGGCTGTCTAACCCACGAGTGTACAGCCTTGTCATACGCAGTAAGCACCTGTTGGCAGAAAACAACAACAACAACAATTTGAGAAAGCCAACAGGTGCTTACTGCGTATGACAAGGCTGTACACTCGTGGGTTAGACAGCCTTTCTTGCTAAGGGTCTCCTATATACCCTAAACATGGCTATACATGTTAGTTCTGAACATTTAGTGGTTAATTGTATATTGAGTTTAAATAGAGAACTTATACAAGCACGTCTTGCATGTGGTTAAACTTCACAAGTGTCACATGCAACATGCAAAGTATGTTTCCGCTATCTAGCGGTAAATATGAGCACTACCTGTACTACTAGGATGCTACCTAGCAGAGGATATGAACACTTACTAGTAATATCCAAAGTGAGCTGAGGTTAGGTTAGGTTAGGTTAGGTAAAGTTAGGTTAGCCATTAAAATAAGTTACCAAAATAAGTCGTCAAAAATAATTGTTTTTTTACCCCTGAGGTCTTGGGCTCCAACTCGACTATGCACAGAATTTAATTAACATCTGAGAGTTGAAAGGTTAGGTTAGGTTAGGTTAGGTTAGTGAGCTGAGGTTAAGTCTTTAAATATTCCCTCTCTTTCAACTACTTTCCAACACCAAGAAAAAATCCACTAAATACATTGACACAAATAACTTGTCAAATAAGCCAATACAAAAGCCAATACTAAAGCCAACACAAAAAGCCAACACGAAAAGCCAATACAAAAAGCCAACACGAAAGGCCAATACAAAAAAAAGCCAACACGAAAAGCCAAACGAAAAGCCAACACGAAATGCCAACACGAAAAGCCAACACAAAAAGCCAACACGAAAAGCCAACACAAAAGCCAACACGAAATGCCAACACAAAAAGCCAACACGAAAAGCCAACACGAAAAGCCAACACGAAAAGCCAACATGAAAAGCCAACACAAAAATCCAACACATAAGCCAACACGAAAAGCCAACACGAAAAGCCAACACAAAAAGCCAACACAAAAAGCCAACACATAAGCCAACACGAAAAGCCAACATGAAAAGCCAACACAAAAAGTCAACACATAAGCCATCACAAAAGCCAACACGAAAAGCCAACACAAAAAGCCAACACATAAGCCAATATATAAGCTTATGGTAGGTCACTCCATCAGCAAAACAGTTGTAACCTTTGTAGTGTGAACATCGTACTGACAGGACAGTTACTACTATGGAACTTATTACAACCAACAAAGGTAGGCTACGTGCACTCTATCAAGGCTACTCCTATAACTATAATCGCCAGAATGTAAATGGAATAATATTCTGGCGATGCTCAAAAGAGAGGTCAACAAAATGTCGAGGCAATCTGAAAAGTAAAAATGGAAAGGTTTTAAGTATGAGTGTTCATCAATGTAGTGCTCGAAACGAACCACGCTTACTGTTTACAAACAATTATCAAAATGCTAAAAAGCAAGTTCAAGAAAACGATATTGCGGCTAAAGATAGTGCAGTGTTTGTTCAAAAGGACTTATCATGTCCTCAAAACGTCATGTTAGGACAGTTGTCAACGTCCAAGAAACCTTCAACACTATCAAAATCAACTCAGACTATAAATAAAGTGGTATTGCATGAGGATCAAAAAGGACTATATAGTAACAGTGATGATGGTCATGATGATAATGGTGATCATAATGATGATAATGATGATGATGATGATAATGATCATGATAATGGTAATGCTTTGTTTACACCTAAAAATCCATTTGTTAAATTTGTATACTGGCACAATCCCAATAAGCTCGTCCAGCGGCTACAGTTGTTGCATGCCTCACGTCAAGCTGGCCATACTGGTCACGATTGGGAAATCAAAGAAATTGAACAAGAGCTTCGTCGTGCTGAAATTATTGTGTAATGGGTCTACCACTTTGCGACCACTTTCACCCCAACTCTTGTTTCTAATATTTGCTTATTTGCTTTCACTTTTACCTGAACTCTTTGGATCCATATTTGCTCTCACATTAAACTAGTATTCTTATTACCAAGTTGACTTTACTAGAGCTTAGTCTATGCTTGACAGTTGATATGGAAGTATCAGTGACTAGGTATGGTAAGCCTTACGCATACTATAAAGGATATTCATATATTGTGAAACGAACCAATAAAAATGGAACTGTTATTTGGCGTTGTTCAAAGCAACGTTCCAAACATTGTCGTGGTGACCTAAAAAGTAAAAATAGTGAGGTTTTAAGTGTCAGTGATCATCAATGTAGTGTACCGCATGAAACACAGTTGCCGTCGACAAAAAATCAAGAAAACTATATTGCTACTCAAAATAGTGCATTGTTTAATGATCAACGTTTAACCCCTGTTCTCAAAGTTATTTTTAATCCATCTTCCACGTCGCAAGAGCCATCAACATCACAAACTATGCAAGAGGTAGTGTTGTTGTTGTCGTTTTAAAGAGTGGAACAACTAGGTCATCTGCTCTTGATATGCAAGGGGATCAAAGTGACTAAATAGTAATAACCATAAGGTTTTTATGTCAATACAACCATTGTGGCTTCCCCACTTTTCGAAAACAACATTAAAGGGACATTGCTATAAAATGATCTACAACAAGCCTTGTGTTTAAAACTATAACAGACTATTGTAATGTGAGAAAGGCTTGTATTCAGTATGCATTTATTGTCATAATCATGTATACTCTGCAATGTTAAATATACTAACTTTGTATAAAATAAAACAGCATTGTAACATCATTTTGCATTTATTTACAAACTTTATATACATTTTTTTGGTTTCATCATAATATTTTTAAAGACAACACTAAACACTAAAACATTACTATTCTATGCACATATTTTCTTTCTTTTTCAGTATATTGTCATTACTTATAATTTCCATTATTATTTCACATTATTTATTTATTTAATTAAAACGAACCATGCACCTATTGTTTTTAAAACCTTCATAAATTAAGTGTACAGGTTGCACAGCATTATTGACTTCATCAAAAACACTCTCCGACATATCATTAAACCGTATAGGCAGAAATGTCTCAAAGTTTTCACATACACAAAGTACACGATCACCATATGCTGTTTTCAATTTCCGAATCTTGATAATGCGGAATGGAATATGCATTGGCAATTCGCTGAGCTTCTTTGTCTCTAAGCCACATGATTGTCCCACAGCATTCAAAACATTCATTGTAGTAGTCTATAAACAAAACAAAAGCATATCTATTACACTCTAAAACAGCTTTAATAATATTGTGCAATTAGGGATTTTGCACTATCAATGGCGAATAAATTATACTAGTTATGCAAGAAATGCCCTAACTGTTGCAGATACTACTTTTCTGCATATAGCACAAGTGTTAAGTTCTAATGCACACTTGACACAGGCTATCATGTGTCCACAGGGTAAAAATACAACACCTAGTTCATCTTGATAACAAATTTTACATAATTGTTGGTCACACTTTTGTATCTGTTCGTGAGACAAGTCTTTTCTTTCAGCCTTATGTATTTGCTCCGCGTGCTCTAACTCTAAAGGCACTTTTATGTCTTGTGCTGCAATCACTTTTTCTTTACGAATAGTGTTCACAAATTCCTGACCTTTAAGCAACACCATGTATTTACAGTTTGGTAACCAACGAGCGTGTTGCACAAAAGGGTCATCAGTCATTTGCCAATCCTTTAAAGCAAATCCACAATAAAAACATATTGTTTTATCCCCTTCACCAGTATAAAAAAATCCAGCTTCACTTAGCTGTTTGGTAAGGTGTTTTAATATTAATGGCCAAACATTTTTATAAGATTCGAAACGTTTTTCAACAGAGCTGTACTCTGGGTGTGCTAGTGCTTTAGTCTTGCAAACTCCCAATTTTTCAAAAGCACACGCCAATTCAACACTGTCTATGGCATATGGACCACATATATCGACACTACCGTTGGCTGGTAATACATCATTATTATTATTTATTTGTGATTCAGCAACGTAAGTAGCGGCCATAGGCCTTGTGGTTCGGTAAAATGAATGCACGGGTAGGTTACCCACTTGCTTTCCAAGCATGTAAGGACAGTGAGGAGACCATCGCAAATGGTCTCTAAAGGGATCATCCCCTTCTTCCCAGTGTGAAAGTTCAATACGACAAAACACACAGCGCACCACATCTCCTCGGTTCAAGTAAAAAAAACCGGCTTTTGCAAGTTCATGCGTCGACAAAAAGCCTACAGGCCAGGATTCAAATGTTAACCATCGATCATGTTCTGATTTTAAATTTAACCCACGTGGTAAACCAACTTGCTCACTTGTTGTATTTGGTACTAACGCCATGTGTTATAATAAAACGTTTTCTTATTGTAAGTTATTAACATTGCACAGAGTACTTTAAAGCATAATGCATGCTTGTTCACTGTCTGTTCATTACGTTAATGGCACATGACGACACCTAAAAGCAAACAAAATAACCCATCACTCAATCAATCAATCAATCAATCAATCAATCAATACTTGTAAATAAAACGTTAACGTTAATTGGCATTAATATATCAAAACACCATTAAAAATAAACTGTATGTTGGCACAAACAGTAACCCATGTACTTATTTTCTTTTTTATAAAGCTACAGTCATTTACATTCCCCCACCCTCCCTTTAACCAATATATAAACAAAAATGAATGTCATGTCATTTTGTTCACATTATCATGTTCAAACCTGTGGATATTCGTTGAGTCCATAGGGAACCACCCATAAATTAAATTTATTATTTTATTTTTAGAAAATCCAACATGGCCTTGTACTTTTCCCAGTCAACAACAACAACATAGCCATTAATCAAGAAAGCAATCATTGTCCCAGTCATGTACAGGTAATGAATTTTTTTTTGTCTACGAGTTTTCAGTAGTGGTAAAATGGAATAGCATTTTTAAGTTGGACTTACCTGAGTTTTAAACAGTTCACTCTTTGGCAGTGGTTTCGCTTTAGTGCGTTTCTGGTTTTTTTCAGCGACTGCTACAGTGGTAAGGCTATTCTTTCCAAGTTTCTAAAAATAAATAAAATAAACCGCTATAAATACCTAAATTCAGGTTAATACATACATTTCATAAAATAAAACATAAAACAAAAAAAAATGAAACAAGTTAGTTTAAAAAAAATCATCTCACCTTTACTTGCAGTGACTTGTTACTCTTCCCTTCTAGTGGGCTCAAAAGTGCAATAGTTTCTTCTCCCTCTGACATGTAAGGTATGCCGGTTATCTGCAAACAAATAAATAAATAAAATCATTAATTACCTAATCAATAAATAATTGCATGTATTTATATATAAATCAATAAATGTATAAATGAATAAATATATACCTACCTCACAACAAGAATAAGTATTTTCCACCAACACCAAAACTGTTAAACAAGGCCAAGTGTTTCACACAACGCTGTAGCGTGTTCAAAAGTAGTCACATAAGTGCGAGTGGAAATGTCAGCGACGTGTCTTTATATATCACATTGCATGTATAATCTTTTTTTTTCCCACGCTTTGAACATTCTCTTATCGTGCACGTGGGCAGCTAACGTCCCAGGCGAACACCTGTGCCGGATCAAATTTCACATGAACTTGCATTTTGTCACGTACAAAGCAAAACAGAATGTGACTTGTTAACAGTTATCATGCACGTGGACAGATAACGTCCAAGGTGAACACCTGCGGTAGATCAAATTTCACATGGACTTGCATTTTGTCACGTACGAAGCAAGACAGGATGTCACTGGTTTAGCGTGCCTGTGGTTTCACACATGTGTGCACGCCTTTCGCACTCCCCTGCCACCACGATGGTCAGATTATTTCACCTTCAAGCGTCTTGGTCATTTTTTCCATTGCACTTGTTGTCAAGTCAGATCAATGCCTTCCAATAAGCTCAAATGACCTTCACCTCCTCGGCAAGTTTGTTTTCTCTACTCGCTTCGACCAACATAGAACCTAGCTCTCATTACCGTTTACACGTTAAAGGTAAAATATCAGAAAAACGCACGCTCGCTCTGTCATACACCGACCCGTCGAAATAGCGATTGTTCTATTAAGCATGGTCCTTGTGGTTAGCGACAGGTTCGTTGAAACACACACACCCAGCCGTATGGTCTCTCTCTCTCAACCACCACGCTTTATAAACATTATAAACAGGTAAAGAAAAAGAAAACGTTTTTTCAACATGTATGGCGTTAGGCCCTTTGTGAATTATCTTTTTTGAAAAAAAATATCTACCACATTTGAAAGGGGGCGTTAGCCCGAGTCCTAGGACACCTCGTACACGTCTCTAGCGTTATTGGTTCGTGACATATCGGCAAAAATCATAAAAAACACGTGTTTACCCCAAAATCGCGTTTCCCAATTTTTTTAAAATTACAACGAGTGGTCCATAGCAAAGAGGACGTCTTCCCGAATCCTTGGACCCATCGTACATGCCTCTAGCGTTATTGCTTCGTGAGATATCGGCAAAATCACAAAAAACACGTGTTTACCCCAAAATCGCGTTTCCCAAATTTTTTAAAATTACAACGAGTGGTCCATAGCAAAGAGGACGTCTTCCCGAATCCTTGGACCCATCGTACATGCCTCTAGCGTTATTGGTTCGTGAGATATCGGCAAAAATCACAAAAAACACGTGTTTACCCCCAAAATCGCGTTTCCCAATTTTTTTAAAATTACAATGAGTAGTCCATAGCAAAGAGGACATCACCCTGAGTACTTGGACCCGTCGAACACACCTCTAGCATGATTGGTTCACGAGATATCGGCAAAATCACAAAAACACGTGTTTACCCCAAAATCGAGTTTCCAATTTTATTAAAAATTATAACGAGTGGTCCATAGCAGAGAGGACGTCACCCCGAGTCCTTGGACCTGTCGAACATGCCTCTAGCATGATTGGTTCGCGAGATATAGCAAAAAGTCTAAAATCACGTTTTTACCCCAAAAAGACTGTGTTTCCAGATTTTCACCTTTTCGACACCGACATTCCCGTAAAGAGCACAACGAGACGAAAAAAACGAATCCAAGCACGCCCTCCTAGCATGGCTCTTTCCATTCCAAGGTCGCAGGGGCTCACCACTTGCTTTTATAAGCAGCTCCCCCACTACCCCACTACTGCAGGTTTTCATTCTAGAGACTTGAAATTTATTTTGGGGGTAGAGGGGGTAGGGACCATTGATTTACGTTAAACAATTTTTTTTGTAGAGTTCCTAGTTTCCAAAATATAGGATTTTCAAAATTCGAGTGTTTTCAAAAAAATATAAAAAATAAAAATTTTTTATTACAAAAAATAAAGGTCATAAAGACTGTTCGTTTGAGCCATGGCACAACGTTCTATCCTGTTTGGTTTTCAAACTATCGCCTATTTTCGAAAACAAAAATTTTCAAAAAAATTTTGAAAAATATAATGAGTGGTCCATAGCAAAGAGGACGTCAGCCCGAGTCCAACAATACCTCATTTGTCAAAATCGGACCATGCGTTCAAGAGATATTTAACATGGCTGAGGCTTAGTAGTGGTAATAACGGGGTTTTAAAGTGGGGCAGAAACCGCCTTACTCCACTACTTAAGCCGCCTGTGACTAGATTAGTACTAGTTGGTAAGACCTAGAATAAACGTCGACAATTAGGATTAAGACAGATGGGACTACGAGGCATTGTTGGGTTCCGGTCCCAACAATGTACTACAAGGGAACCACCGCGAGAGAAATCGAACGGACAGCCTCCATCTAAATTTTAGTACTTAAGTCATAGTGCCATTTTTAAGATCACTTAGATGTAAGCAAATTCAACATGCGCTGTTGCTACAATTGGGCACAGCACATTTCGGCTTTAGAATAAGGTCTACTCGGCTTGTATATACAGCATATTAAGACAGCATATTAAGATAGCATATTAAGATAACATAGTAATAGGAATGGTATCACGGTAATACGTTAAGTAGATTAACCAGATTAATTAGGTTATCTATAAACACCTGCAGCATAAGAAACGACATTACGGCACCGTATAGGATAAGCCCGGGCATACAGCAAATTACACTAATCCTGCCATTTTTTTCAGGCAAAAAGAGCTTCAGACTGTGGACACACTGCCACAGGAAGCAACATAGAAAATATACGATATTTACATGTTTTCTTAACCTCTCCATTTTTTCAGGCATCACCACCAGGAGTATGGATGGCACTGGTGACTATAATTTCGCTGCCATATAGCAGCAGGATGCTATTAGTGCCATCATATTATCATATTCTACCTTTGTGCACTAATTTATATTTCATACTTGTAATCATCTTCACTCATATGATCACCACATTTTTTACAGCTACACTTTAAAAATCTGCACAGCACGGCTGATACCTGTGGGGTATCAGTCTCGCTGGCAGATCAACGTACACAAGAAACATAAGGCGTCAAAAATGCGGCGCAAATTACGGCAATGAGGGCGCAACCGACTTGTGGCGGCGACTCTCATTGTCAAGTGTGAAAGCATTCACCCACAGGGGATGCTTCACAGAATAGGAATACATTGCAAGCGGTACGACCACTAAACCATACCAGGAAGTGGCCGTGAAGGATTAGCCGTGAGACGGCGCGTACGTACAAAGGGGTAGCGTGCACGCGAAGTAACATATAAACTAGAATCATAGGAAATTAGCGCGCTTAAGCTAGATATAAGATAATTGTAAGTCATATTTGTAAAAGGGTACCTTACCATACGTTAATGCGCCCACGGGCAATCATTCCACTATAAATATAGAAATAATACTTCGCACCCCCACTTTGGATACGGAGGTGATAAAGGATATTCCTAAATGTTAATATATGCACACCTCAGAAATCACACATTAAACGGTATACTTTTTTTTGTAAAAATCCCATGTACACAATGTTTTTGATTTGTTTTCTTTCATTTTCTTTCTTCTTACTTCCCCATTTGTAAGGGTGTTCCGTTTTATCCCAAATCAATAAACACATTTTAAATATTTCCCTTAAATTATACCCTGGAACACCCATTTTTTCTATTTCTTCTATCTTTCTCATTGCAGGGATCACTTTTTCCCTAAGATAGGGCGGACGAAGCAATCATCCGTCCAGCCCTGGGTTTTTTCCTCCCTGCACAACAATGTACCGCATAATTAGCAGAACCATGTATTTTTTTTTCTGGAACTTTCACTATGTTAATGTCAATTTTTCTCATGCACTAATTTTACAATGTCAATGTCAATGTCAATTTTTCCCATGCACTAATTTTACAATGTCAATGTCAATGCCAATTTTTCTCATGCACTATTTTACAATGTCAGTGTCAATGTCAAATATATATATGTATATCCCATAACCCACCCCTCTGAACACGAGCTGATCTCACACCTACACATCAACACATCACCACATCTAGACGACGACGAAGAGGACACCAACAGGAGATACAAGGAAGATCCAAGAACTACTACATCAACTACATCAACTACATCTACTACATCAACATCCCAACCTCAAGTTCCGTTCCCGTTCGCGGGGACGCGAACTAAATAGGGGAAGAGGCTTGTACAGCCCCCCAGGGGTCTGCACCCCCTGGAGGCCATCCCCCCCATCATCTATTTAAACCACCCCTATCTGGCAGATCTCGTAAGTCCAGAACAACATCTCTAACACCGCAAGGGCAGCTAACCAGTCTGGAAAGCTTGCCCAATACTTGCATCACTACCACAAACAGCGACACATAATTAACTGGGGCATCTATGCCATCGGAATGCCGACGAAGCAGCACAAAAGACTATAAAGGGAGGCCTTAAGGAGGGCAGGCCCTCTCTCAATTACCAGTCTTACAGTGTGTCAGCCGGAGGCCATCGCTGTTATCATCAGGTGAGTCAGCAGTGTTCAGAAGTCCTATACTTTGTAACCTTTACCCACAAATTGTACACACAAGTTTGTACACTTACATTGTGACATTTATTACATCCCCTAAAAGGGACTCATAATTCCATATTACTGACCAATAAACACTTGGTCAGTACACTACATTGTATTACTGTTTACACGCCTCTTTACGCCCTAACTCCTTTCCTAATTCCCGTCACGATTAGCCGTGACATACAGTAGCCAAATAGTTGCTAGTGCAAGCTTCATTGCACTTCACGCAGCGGCCCGACTACCAGAGGCAGCGTGTCGCTATATAGCTGACGCGTGCACGTCGGTTATATAACCAGCCAGCCAGCTGGAAGACCAGCACGTTGGCCTGTACACTAATTTCCATCCCCTGAAATACACCTACGTCTTTTATAGGAGCGCCCCCTAGCATCCTAACACTAAACAACATTCTACACTGGTCAGCTTACCCGACTACGGGAAGCTACCCCCTTTTAGGCACTTCCTCATAAATTAACACAATAACACTTCCGTTTTAGATTCAACTACCCCCCCCCCCCCCCCAATAAGGGATCTAAAACACCATTAACAACTGTCGCAGTTTGTGAGAGCTTGGATAATGGTCTTTGTGAGAGTCTGCTATCTCTACGGACTGTAGTTGCCTCCCGGCATCTAAGGTACAATGGATATGACAGCAGTGGTCAAATTCAGGTACAGACCTGGTGCAGGCTCAACTCCATGGACAACTGTGAGGGTGGCTTATCGCATTATTTTGATGGTCCGTATGGAACCCCGCCCAACACCAGCGCCAATTCGAGCAACAGTGGCTCCCCAAGTAACACAACAAACAGTTGCGAATCATCTGCACGCAGGTGGCTTACGAGCCCGTGTTCCTGCAGATGTTCCATTGACCCCACGACATCGATGTGGACGACTGAAGTGGTGCCGAGAAAGATCGGTGTGGGTCGACGAATAGCAGATTGTCGTCTTTAATGTTGAATCACGCTTCTGTTTTGCCCGCAGTGATCGCCGCGATCGTGTGTGACGATATACTCTGAGAAGGACCAACCCGACTTTATCGTTGAGAGACACACAAGAACAACATCGGGCATTACGATCTGGGAAGCTACTGGCATTAACCCTTATCCTGTTGCACGAAAAGAGATTCGTGTTTGGTCATGCGTGGTGTAAAGGACTGGGTATTATTAAATGTAGGGTAGCGTTACTGAAACTTTTCTTAAGTCATGGTTGATTGCATAAGAAGAAATGACACAATATAGCCTAGTTATGAAAAACAATGTGAACTACTTATATGTATTAAAGAAACCCGCACAAGTTGTGCATTAAGCATACAAATTCATTTGTACTTAACTTTGTTTCAGTCATATGGTACTAAGCACGTCTTGATTATTGACTTGGATAGTTTTTGCATGTTGTAATGTGGTACGGATCACATAGGCGTTCACATGTTTCGTTCGGCGCGTGATGGTTCTTCACTTTGCACACTCTGTGGTGGTATCCGTGCGTTGCCAAAGAGTTCACGAAACGGGTGCAGGTCTTAGTTGGTTTCCATTCATGATCGATTTACCATGGCCTCCGTTGCATAGAAGTCGGGCATATCTCTTTTGACCTTTGTCTTCTTATTTCCACTTGTTTTTCGCAGTTCATAGTAAAAGGTAGATTATATTTGGTTCTGAGATCTTCCATCAGAAAGGTTTCTCTTTCTAGGACATAGACGAGTCGTGAACGGGTATATTTGGATATTGCTACGGTGGACTTCAGGAACCGAGCTTTGACGGCTTCCGTGGCTGATAGGTCTTTTATTCCTAGTTTTCTCAGGCTATTTCTATTCCATACGTTAGGATGGTACTTATATAGTTATAAAATATAATAAGAAATGTAAAATATATGTCGAAAATCAGAGAGTATTTTTAACCATTTTCAGCATCCAACAAATGATTACATTGGGATGAATCTCAATGTAATAATAGTTATTATTTATTATTATTATTATTATTAATTATAATGAATCTTCCTTGGAACATAACCATAGATTAGGTGTAGAAATATTTAGTTGTAGTAACAGAGTGTGTGGGGCAAACCTGATAAGAGATGGGTGGTATTGTAGAGCGAAGAATAGGGAGAATAGGTAGCCTACTAAGTTCATGTGATGGAAGTTAAGCGTCAAACCAAACATACTTAGCCGAAATAAACAAAATGCCCGTTCTAAAAGACCGTAGCGTGACCATTTGAGAGTTAATGTGAAATCACAATTGACAGAGTACTCGCGAGCATTTCAACTGGAATGTTTGAGGAGAACAATGCCACGTTGTTTCACACTGCACGCATCTCCAGGGAAGTGTTCGACAACGAAGCTGAAATTTTGCAAGAGCGACAGTTTAAACAAATTAGTCCGAGAATACGTTGCCACGCTCAAATATAGTCTCGCATCGTAGTTGCACACACCCAATAATTTGTTGTCCACATTTGAAGTCAGAGGGTCTGAAAATGTTCTCGTTATATCACTATCAAACACTCGTCCTGCATGATCAATTACATTAGTCCTGCACCACTCCATCGTCTCTAGAAATGGGCCAGGTATCGGTGCGTCAGTACACTCCTCTGCCTGGGATTGAAATTTGATAGGGGTTTAATTTTTGATTTTCAGTAGTTGGTATTTGTAGTGTGATAATTTTGTCTAAGAGAGATACCCGCCTGGGGCTGCTGCTGCTCCGGTTTCTTGCGTCGTTTCAAGTTGTTAAGCTTTAAGCTGACGTTGTGGGCGGAGTTTTTTAATTATTTTAATATTTGGTTGATTCATATTATCTTAGATTGTATAGAAAGGTGTTAAGACATTCGTTCTGTTCATGCAATGGGTAATTTTGAATTTTGTGTTATGATTGGTTGATTGCGTGCTGGGATTGGCTGTTGCCTTATGCTGTGTATACTCTTGCTAGGCGCTGCCCAATATGTTATTGCTGTGATTGGCTGTTGCCCTTGGCGTTGTAATTTCCATTTTAATGACAGTACCTCTCGGTAGATAACACTTGGGTAATAAATACATTTTTCAAATAGTCTTGCCATGTATTTTGGTGTTTTTGTCAGTGTTTCAGCAAGAACTAACACATTATTTGCAGACTTATAGATTCGTTGGCATACGAGAAGTTTTATCTTGTACGAGGTTTTAAATGCACAAGTAAATCTACTAACATAGAGTCGGTCTCCCGCAATTAAGCATCACCAAACGCCAACTGTCTTAGTCGAGATTCAATTATAACTTAAAACCATTACACGTAACAAAAAAATCTTACACACAGCTAAACCATGGCGAGCGAATGATAATAATAACATCTACAGCATAGACAGGAGAGCACTTGGTCCATTATTATTGGACCTATAAGGTACTTCCTGCTCGAACATAAGCTGAAACAGTTCTGCTGCTCTCATTTTATTTTAGCAATGCAACTAGCACAAAATACAAATCCAAGCACTAAATAGTATTTGGGAAATCGATGACTAATACATTATTTCCCAAATACATAAATAAAACCCTTTAAAATAAACGTTAAAAACAACAAGAAACCATTCAAAGCAGAGTACAAGGAGCCTAGTTTATAGGCACCAGACTCTATTTTCTTCCAACTCCTCCGTATTACCATAAAAATACGGAGGAAGCACAGCATGCATGAGAGTAGTTCCTGACCTATTTTAATTACACAGTCTGCTAACACATACACTACTCGACCCACGACCACGCTGGGTGGCTGCCTGCGGGGTCGGGCCAGGGCCGACTCATTCGGGATGGTGCCCCGTGGGTTCAATCAAACACAGCCCACACTTCAAATATACAATATACTAACTCATTACATACACCTACATTTAAACCCAAATTACACATCGGAGGCTTATTATTATTATTATTTTCCTAACATACAACCTACTACAGGTCTTTAACATTTCATACTACCAAACCCAACCTACTATGAGGTCTTTATTACTTCAAATAGCAAATTTACTTCAACATTTCAACCACTCTCATTATTATTATCAATCTATTAAATTGCTGAAGCTACTGCTGCTGCAACAACAACAATTAATAAACACCTTGTCCCTCGGTGAATGGACGGTCTACCATGACTCGCATATCCAGAAATTGAGGGGCAAAGCCATGGCGAAGAACGAAAACAGAGATAATCTAAATTCATTACGGTACTAAAATAAAAATCAATCAAAATTAAACTCAATCATACTTTCCACCCACTGCTGACATATATCAGCAAGGTGCCAAAAACATTTCAAAGTAATAACGCACTACAAAATAAAGCAAAAATTAAACATTCAATTTAATAAGGGACACAAGGAGCACATTTAGAGCACCAGGTTACCGCATTTTTCAAAGGCATATTTATTATGTCTACAAGCTTGATTATCTCTTCATTAACCTTGAGCACAGCAGACGAAAGCCTTACCACCTTTATACTGCTGTCTAATTCTGCATTGTCACAAACTATTAGATCATTGGCCTGGGAGTGCAGTTAGAACAATCGCCGTTTTCCAGGGACCATTACTCCCATCTCAAAGCTATACTGATACCACTCCTACCAAACTAATCGATCCCTCGACAGGCATGGCCTGTGCTTATGTGTGATGCAAATCGAATAATGGAGGTTGTTGGACAATATACATTATTCACTAGAAAACATGGCCTTTCACGTTAGTTTCCGTTGTTAAAATACTAGTCCATAATTAGAACCGTATAATGTAATAATAGGAATCTAATTTCAAAGCGTAATCCTGTGTTAGATGTAACTGTACGGGATAAACGGGGATATAAAACTGATTTCGTCAGTGCATCATAATGAAGTAGTCTCCTATAAGCTAGGCATAGAACAATATGTATGCGTCCTCGTAGCGCACGCACAGAGGAGTTATCACAACTGCCTGGGCTCATATCAGTATTGGGTGTTGGTGTAACTTCACCTGTTTCTGTCACAGATATATCATCAGTCTGTACAGTGCTTGATTTGTAAAAGAGAGGTTCCGGTACTGTGGGCTACTCTGTGATGGTGGGAGGGGGGCTTTATGTAACAATAGAGTTATAAAAAAGATATCTTTACGCTTTTCTGAACACCTTAAAAATTAATCAGTGGACAAAATAGCAATCTTTTGATTGCAATTTTAAATTAAATTGAGACTGCTGTGTTCCCATAGCCGTTGGCCTATATTAAATTTTAAAGTAGGCCAACTAGGCTACCATTCAAACAATGTACATTATTTCAATTTTTAACGTAGTTTAAAAAATTAAATACATTCTGTTTGAAAATACACACAAGTTCACCAACAATCTTTTATTTCTTGTTTTATAATTTTGTCTTTACAGTTTTCTGAAATAATTATTTACTATAAAAGGTTCTGTACTTAAACATGTTTTACCCCACAGTTAATAAAATTGTCCAACGTTTAGCAAAGTTTTCGTTGTATGTGTCTCCTCTCTCTCTCTCTCTCTCTCTCTCTCTCTCACCTTGCTGTTAGTATCCAGAGCGGAGTGCCGTCCCCAAAGCAGCCAAGATTCCACGTACTTTGAAAGCACAGTCCAGTCAAAGACCAAGTTGTCCTTGACTTACAACTCACGTTCCACAGTTCTAAAAAAATTGTTATATATTCGACTTTTTCCCCGATCTGAGGTTTCGGTACGGCGTACCGGTGCGTACCGTCACAAATCTAGCCCTGAGTCTGTACATTATCGACCTCTCCTTCAGAAATGGAGTCATTGCACGATCTATAGAAAGAAATGAGATAACATAATACTGATCTGCAATAACATGAACAACATTCAGTTACTCACCAATACCTGTGAGACAAGTTCTGTGGTTTCAAATATTTATTATATTCAGAATAGTGATGTAATTTAATTTTGTTACAAAATTTACCTCGCCAAGTTTAACATTCGTAGTCACAAATCATCGTGATATTTACGACGCAACCGTCTTTACTAGGGTATTAACACACTCACTCTAACAATGAACACACTCTGTCAAAACTCGCTGCATTGTAGAAAATTACTGAATAGTACAGCAATCTGGCGCGAAAAGCCTAGCAGATAGAGCAGTAGGCAGTAAGCCTGCGCGTCGTAAAGATTGCGATGCTTTGTATTCTATGGTTAAAAGGATCCAGTTGAATAGTATTCAATTAACACAATTTTTGGGCCCCGTCAGTTAAGTAGCCTAGTTGATGGTTGTTTTTAGTATTTAAGGTTAAATGTTATTGCAACTTTTCAGTTACTGGGACATGTGAAAAAATAACTAGAAGAATTAAATATAATAACAAGTAGTTCCGTGAAGAACTATACAGCCTATTTTCATATATCCTACTTATGTTAATTGCCACTATCAACATACACAATTTCAGTTTGATTGCTGTAATAGATTCGTAGATATTGAGAACCGACTAAATATTTCGGATGGTCGCCATGTTGGATTTTATATATGTATGTCCTAGAGTTATGTACTGTTACATGCAGATTATTGTGAACGTGTAGTATTCAAACGTCAATCGCATAATTAGGACACAAGAAAAAACAAGGAGATTTAACAAATTTTCACAGCTGCCATCTTGAGGTTATGGAAACAATTGAAATAAATTAGATGCCAGTGGATTAACATTCGGATAAAGATTTACTGTACCAAGTTTCACTGCACGCGGATGGTTAAATTGCGAGAAACGTCCATGTGAATATTTATAATTCGCGTCACCGCCATGTTGGATTTGTGATCACCAGGTTATTTAAAGTCCTATAGGTGAACTTAAGTTCATAGCCCTATGAACATTAAAAAATTTAGTTTGATTGCTAAAATAGATTCGTAGATATTCAGTATCGTCTAAATATTTCGGATGGTCGCCATGTTGGATTGTTAAATGTATTGGCCATAGAGTCATGTACCATTAAAGGAAAATTATTGCGTAGGTTCATTATTCAAACTTTCACTTCGATCGCATGACTACATCACAAGAAATAAAAACTTAATTTTAAAATTCGCACTGCCGCCATATTGAGGTTATGTAAACAATTGAACTAAATTAGATACCAGTGGATTACAATGTGTATGAATATTTCCTGTCCCAGGTTTCAGTGCGCTTGGAACATTAAATCGCGAGAAAGGTCTATTTAAAATGTTCAAATTCGCTTGGCCGCCATGTTCGTTTTGTAGTTAACCGGTTTTTGAAAATCTTATAGATGGACTTCCAGTAGTGCCCTTTATCTCCGTACAAAATTTTAGGGAGATACCGCTAATAGTTTCAGAGATATAGAATGCCGGTGAAATATTTCGCACATCCGCCATCTTGTGATTATGTAAACAATTGAACGAAGTTAGATGTCGGTGCATTACAATGTATATAAACATATACTGTACCAAGTTTCATTGCGTTTGGTTGGTCAAATCGCGAGAAACGTCTATTTAAAAGTCGCAAATTCGCTTGGCCGCCATGTTGGTTTTGTAGTTACCAGGTTTTCAAAAGTCACATAAGTGAACTTATAGTAGTACCCTCTATCACCATAGAAAATGTCAGGGTAATATCGGTAATAGTTTCGGAGATATTGAATGCTGGTGAAATATTTCGCACAGCCGCCATGTTGGATTGGTGAGTCGTAACAAAATTTGAAGGGCACGGTCGAGGTCGCCGGGAATTGTGCTATGAAGTTTACGAGTTTCATTGAAATCGCTCCTGCCGTTTAGATTTTATTAGGGGGGGACACACACACGAATCACACACACACACACACGGACAAAAGGTGATCTCATAAGCCTATTTTTTCAAAATTGAAAATAGGCTAAAAAAGATATATATTTTGACTGTTATGGACTATAGTAATTGGGATTAAATTGTGTTGACCGACAGAAAAGTTGCCATATCAATTGTCAATAACTAAAACTGAGAAAAAGCTTCAAAGCTTTCTATATAAAGGTTGTATCACCTACAGAAATTTACTTTAATTTACAACTTAAGAAAATCCATCATAATTTTACCGGTATTGGTTTTACGTCCCTCTTATCTACAGAGACCTTAGAGACGCCAATATGCTGGATCCCCCCCCCCCCCCGAAATGGTTTCTTTTAACGTGCCAGTATATCTACTGATACGGGTCCCTTGCATTTGAGTACCCTCAAATGCCAACTTACTGCGCCGGGATTCGATTCTACAAACATTTCATGTTTCCAACCTATACTAAATTGCATATGTTACCGGTTACTATTGACATTTGCAACCAGACTGCGTTTAGATTTGTGTCAGAAGAATGCAAATTTGCATGATAAACACACACTGATAGATTTCTCACTTCCCTGTTCACATTGGAATATCTTATAAACTAGAAGTTGAGAACTGGTATCATTTCAAACTGACACAATTGCTATACTGCAGTTTTCATTGTGGAGAATAATATTGTTATCATAATATTGTGTCCCACCGTAGGTGGGGGAAAACCCTCCTTGAACACTAGTGTGCTCCGTCCTCTTTCACCATCTGTTTCAGTTGTATATATATCACAGTTACGTGTAACAGGATAGGCCTATTACTCGTTCAAATTTCTTTTGTATTTATGAATTATTAAGATCTATAGTTATAATATCGTAAGTTAGGACCTGATATTCTGTGGACAGGGGGTATTTCATATATGATCAGTAAGCTGAGCTGCCAGATTAGGTCAACATTCCTTTCTTCTGTGCCCCAGCTTTTAAAAACCACTACTACAAGTTTAATCCCTTAGCTTGCCGATGAGGAGTACACGACGCCCATAATGTATTATAATTTCGCGGAGAATGAGTCCTAGTCAAAATTCCAAACTAAGTTCAAAATATATATTGAAATATTGTAGAGTTGTAAAGTTGGCTACAGATTAGAAACAGGTCTAACTAGTTAAGTGAGATTGAAGAGAGAGGTTTGATAACGTATGTCGATCATCATGTTCATTTTCTTAGCCACAGACAAAGCGTTTGATGGAGACAAATTTCCATATAATAAACAAGTAGTTCCGTGAGAACTATATAGACCTAGTCTATTTTCATATATCCTATTGGTCTTCTCTGTTAAAAAATATCCCGCCTATGAAAAGGATTGCCATGTTGGATTGTTCTGTATGTAGGCCATAGAGTTATGTACCATTAGATGAGGATTATTGCGTAGGTTCATTATTCAAACTTTCACTTCGATCGCATGATTAGGACACAGGAAATGAAAACTTAGTTTTAAAATTTCGCACAGCCGCCATCTTGAGGGTATGTAAACAATCGAACAAAATTAGATGTCAGTGCATAAAAATGTATATAAACATTTGCTGTACCATTTTTTACTGCGCTCGGATAGTTAAATCGCGAGAAATTACTACTTAAATGTTTCAAATTTGCCTGGCCGCCAAGTTCGTTTTGTACTTAACAGGTTTTCGAAAGTCACATAGGTTATTTTCTGGTAGGCCCATGATCACCGTACAAAATTTCAGGTCGATATAAGTAATAGTTTCAGAGATATAGAATGCAGGTGAAATATTTCGCACAGCCGCCATGTTGGATTGGTGTGACGTAACAAAATGTGAAGGGTACAGTTGGGGTCGGACAAAATAATACTATGACTTTACCTTATCTCTCCAGCCGTTCAGATTTTATTAGGGGTTCGGCGGGGGAACACACACATACACACGGACAAAAATTGATCTCATAAGCGTATTTTTAGCCTACTTTTCACATTTTGCAAAAATTAGGAAAAAGTAGACTTATGAGATCGATCCGGGCAAATGTGTGTCTGTCTGTCTGTCCTTCTGTCTGTCTGTCTGGCTGGCTGTGGGTGTGCGTCCCCCTATCAACTCCTAAACGGCTGCAGCAATTTTTCTTTGTCGACAAACAGGTTCCTTTGCAACAGTAGCTCAATTGATTACGTCTGTTTATTAATACCGAAGACCGTTTGAAGAATGGGTACTTCTGCTAGTAAACATATATAACTCAGCGTATTCTTAAGACCCACCAGGGCTGCCAACTGTTAATAAATGCTCTCAATTTCTTTTACCCAAATACCAATATATCAGCTTTAAACCATGCACACGTATAGTACCTGACATTCTATATTAATTTGGAGTAACTTATATACGTCAGTGCTGCCAACATGATTCTAAGCCCGTTGATAGGTCCAATTTTAAAATGCATGTAACTTCTGTACTAATGGATTTCATTCAAAATTTGCACAGCAATTGATCATATTATTTCAGATTATTTCTGACCAATACATGCATGACATTGTTGCCAACATGATTTTACGCGCGCTGTTAGATCCAATGTTTAACTGCATGTAACGTCCATGCTATCCATTGGACTTCAACCAAATTTTGTATTTTGTACCTTAAGAGATGGAACTAAGAATATATTCAGTCACCAGGACTCCATTAGGGTCTTCTGAGGACCACGAACCAATTTCAATGTTTAGTCCTTTGTTGCTCTGTCTTCTTCCTCCAGAGCTCCTTCATCTTTTCGCTGTGAGACTTCTTTCTCTCTTCCGACCATTTTGAGCCAGTTTTCTTATATTGCCTTCCTTGGAGTCCTTCCATTCCCAATACCTTTTTTTTGAAAATTTCTTTTTCTAGTGCATCTTATTGTCTTACATTGTACTTTTCTAAATCTTCCTTTACTTCTTGAAACCAGGCTGTTGTCGATGTATTTTTCCAAAGGTATTTAAATATCTGTTTGGTTAACCTGCTATCATTCATTCTATATAAATGTCCGAAAAATAACAATCGCCTCTTCTTTATTGTCTCCGTTATGTTTTCAATGATCCGATATATTTCTTCGTTACTTCTTAATTTCCAAAACTCTGTAGTTCTTAATGGACCGAGAATTTTGCTTATAATTTTTCTTTCTGATACTTCTAATTTATCCAATTTATAATTTAGTATTAGACATTCACTGGAATATAAGCATTCTGGTTTAATTACTGTTCTATAGTGCTGTATTTTCAATTTCTTAGATTAACATTTTTTGTTATAGATATTCCTGGTTACAACATTATTATTATTATTTTACTTGCGAATTGACCACTTAGGATCACGCTACAATTTCACTGTTTTAGTTGTAATTTCATCTGTTTCCAGTACTCCTTCATGCAATCACTGTGCTGCTGCCGTTGTTCGGCCGTCCAAGCTCTTCCTGTCTTTGTAGCTCGTCTCTCGTCATGAAACCCTTCCAAATTGTGTATACTGTTTCGAAACGTATCCCTTTCCAACATTTGGGCCTCCTGGATGTTAGATCTCTCAAGGTCTTTCCGAGTTTCTTTAATCCATGATGTTCTTGTTTTGTTTTTGTTTTTTGTTCCAGAAATAGTCAAACAACTGCTTGGTTAATCTGGATTTATCCAACCTGTACATGTGTCCAAGAAATATTAGCCTCCGTTTCATCATGGTCAGCGAGATTTTTTCTACATTCTGGTAGACTTCGGCGTTGCTCCGAAGTTTCCATCCTGTTTCCGTCTGGATTGGGCCCATGATTTTCCGGAGGATTCTCCTTTTCAGAACCTCCAACTTCTCTAGCCTATAGTTCATTGAAAGGCATTCACAGGCGTACAGGCACTCTGTTTTGACTACAGTGTCGTAGTGCTTTATTTTGTTATTATTATTATTATTATTATTATTATATTTTCAAACATGTATGTAAACTGTGAATATTAAAATAATAATTTAGAGTTATTTCAATGGAGTGTGGTGGTGATGCGGCATACACTTGCACTTCGCCCTGATAAGTAGGATTCGTATATCAACGAAAGCGAGTTGGTTTCACAGGTAAAATCCCGCGATGCAAGAAAGGAGATTAAATTCCCGGCAAGAAACAAGCAAAAATAGTCTGGTTGGCTCTGGCAAAATGTTGAGTTTTGGATTATTTTTGATGTGTTAATTGAGACTTCATGTTAACGATTCGTTATCAATGAAAGCTGCCGCTTCAAGCCAGACAGGGAACAGTGAATGCAAACTACGTTTAGATAACGGTATTTTACCCTGAGCCTTCCATTTATCTTTCCCGATAAAATTATTCCCTCTACTTAAAACTAATTAACACCTTAAGTGTCAGAAGTTCAGCTACGTGCGTACTTATCTCGAGAGACAGGAAAGTTTCCATGTCGCTCCTCGTTCAGTGAATCACTTGATCGGAGCCAGAGGAAGTGCGAGACATGCCAAGAATATCAGATAAAACTTTGACAAGATTAAAGTCAGTTTAATTATTTCCCAGTAGTACATGCAAATCATACGAATTTCTGAGCTCCTAGTGTTTAATATGCACCTTGTATGGGAGGAATGCAAAATAAGAACAGGTATGTAACACATCGAGCGGAAGATTAGATAGCTTAAGTGATTACATGAGTGAGGTGTAGGCTACAGTCAAGTGGCGGAAAAGAAAGGTCGAAGCATAAAAGTCCAGTTCATGTCAATGGACTTAATTCAGTAGAGTCCTTTAGAGCGAATTACCATCTTGGTAGATGAGATAATGGAGTATCTATATCAGCATTTTTTTAAATTTTTACTCGTTCTCTATTATCCGCTTCAGGTCAAGTCAAGACCATTTAAGGGGATTTCAAGAAGCTTTAGTGTCAGTGGAATTATGTTTGTTCTTGTATCCTCAAGGTAGTGTGATGGCGCACAGTGGTAAAACTGCTTACTTCTCACCATGGTGGGCCAGGTACGAATTTTAATTAATGCATGTAAGATTTATGAACGTAAAATATCACACCCTGTGGCTCGGATTCCACGTAGAACGAGAAAGCTCCGTTGCTATTTAAACGAGATTAATGGTCACGTAAAACTACAAGATTCCTTCCTCTTTTCGTCCACCTTGTGGCGTTCTTGGTTTTAGAGCAGAGTTCCTGGCTTCATTCCCGATTCTTCCAAGACATTTATTTATGGTGTGAAAGCTGGTTCACTCAGCCTCGTGAGGCAGAACTGAGAAGAAGTGAACTCTTTTCCTAACTCAGCCATCTTAATCGTGGTTTCCCAGAAATAAAGGCCACAGTCGCCTCTCGCACAAACCCTAGCCCCAATCACAAATACACCACACTAGTAAAGCCATCACAATGATACAGGTTATCAGACAAATACTACAGACACCCAAGTACAGGGAACTGCATGAGTCCCTGAATGAATTCACAACAAATGCAACTACAACTAGATTCGTTGCACCATATTGGGAAAACAGCTGAATATATAGTCTGTAACGTGTTTTTCGAGGGGTTTTCATGCCACTGGCATAAGTCAGTAGGAAGCCATTCTATATTTATTTACGCGGCAAATTGTTCAGCCAAGAGAATTTTTCATGTTAATTTATGATTATTATTAATTTATTATAATTATTATTAAGGTGGGAGCGTGATGGCACAGTGGCTTCGCTGCTCGTCTTTCAACCGGACGACTTGGGTTCGAATCCCGGTGACAGAGGGGTGGAATTTTCACCTGAAAAATCACGTGGCGTCAGGAAGGGCATCCGGCCTTAAATCCCTGGCCAAAACCAAAATGAGCCTGGTTGGCTCCGGTGACCCCAATTAATTGGGAAAAGCGAAGGAAGTTATTATTAAGGTATTTTTCGGAGCATTTTATAAAAATTATAAGCATACAGATAGGTTTTCTATGTTATAGAAAATGCTATCAAGCAAATTATTACGATCAACATTAGCGTAGAAAATTATGTGATTACGGAATTTTACGGAGTTTCGTCAGTTAGGGTATATTGAGAGAGATGAGTCACTGGAAATTCAGCTACAGGCTTAATCTTGTCGGGTAGTATGACGCAATCCTGCGTTGCAGCTTAAAGAAAAGGCGGATGTATGGTGCGGCAAACGACTTCACCCTCCCGCCGAGTGTAATGAGCCAGAAGAGGGGAGTAGCGCGTGAGGGGTCAGCCAATCAGTGGAGACCACGTAAGCTGGAAGTCGGCACTGGAGTGGGAGGTCGTCTAGTGCATATATCGTTTGGCGTGCCGTGGAGCGGGGACAATCTGTGTAGAACTTGCCGAGTATGGTTGCACGCGTGAGTCGCTCCGATGTTCCGTGGAGTGGAGAACTATCGTTATAAAATTTAACCAGTATGGTTGCACGAATGAGTGGCTCCGATGTTCAGTGGAGTTAGCGACTATCTTTGTGAAACTTAACCGTTGTGGTTGTACGTGTTGGTTCCGATGTACGGACCATAAATCTTCATATCTACAAATATATCATCAACAACGAAGAAGATGACGACGTCCAGGAGGCTATGGGAAGCTCACTTCAACATCCAGTACGAGAGAAATGCTACGACAATTTCCAGTGGTAAGCGCGAATGACACATAACTACGCAATCTCTCGTCTTTCTTTGTTTCATATTCAGTAATTCAGTAACTTCATAGCTTGGGAATAAGAGTAAAATCAGTAATTTATCCGACTCCGTTTTCACGTAATTTTCTAGCGGTAATATTTAAATCGCAACGCTCCAATTTAAATTCAAACTTATTATTATTATTATTAATTTTGCTATACTTGTTTTTTATACAATAAATTCATTTCTTTTAACCATGCAATCTTTGTTTTCAGTAGGTAGCATTAGATATAGACCAATTCCTTCTCCTGATACAATTGTTTGTCGGTTTAATGATCCAATCATACCACGATCTGAGAGTAAAGATTCTTGAAGGTGTTCTACCAGAGCTAGGTGTTGTTAAATACAAATTTAGATTTCAACATAGCGTTGAGGTCTTGGCGCCCATTAAAACAACATATCTTAGTAGAAAACATTACATTTGTCACGCCAAAGTGAGGGCAATAGAAGACCATTACATTTGTCGCTACCAACTTGGGGCTGAAAACCTAATAACATTTGTGGAAGGAGAAGGGTATATATTTCTGTGCCTGTATTTTGGGGGTTTTTCATTTATCGGTGTGTATCAGCATGGGTAGTGCTGAGGAAGAGATGAAGTTGCGTAGTGGTCACCAGTTCGATAGTGAAGATACGAGCAGTATGGCTAGTCTTGGAAATGAAAGCTGTACAGGGATGTCGGAGGTAAATCCCGATACTGAGGGGGGGGGGGGGGGGGGGGTAATCAAAACAGTCAAGCAGGGTTAGAGAGTTTGCTTCTCCAATTTATGCAACAAAACAAAATTAGTACTGATGCTTTAAACTCTAGACTTGAACAAAATATTAGGGAAAATAAAGAGAGTACTGAAGCTTTAAACGCTAAACTTGAACAAAATAGTAGGGAAAATAAAGAGAGTACTGAAGCTTTAAACACTAGACTTGAACAAAATAGTAGGGAAAATAAAGAGAGTACTGAAGCTTTAAACGCTAAACTTGAACAAAATAGTAGGGAAAATAAAGATAGTAATAGGGAATTGAGTGATAGTTTAAATATTAAACTTGAACAAAACAGTAGGGAAATTAGTGATAAATTTGAGCTGATTAGAGGTGAGATCAGGGGGGTGATGGAAGAGAAGGCTAAAGAGATTATTGCAGATGTAGACAGAAAATTAGGAAAAGTACAGGAGAATTTAGAAAGTAGAATCAGTACACAGGCTGAAAATTTAAAAGAACTAGTGCAACTTGAAACACAGCAGGTCAAAAAGCAATTGGGGGGAGAAATTGATAAGATTCAGGTAGCAACAAAAGAGGTTAAAGAACAGCTGGGGGGAGAATTGATAAAGTACATGCAGAAATAATCACTGAAGTTAATACTTTAAGGGAGAGGAATAAGGAAAGCATTAATGAGATTAGTGAGAAACAAGCTCAGTTAAGTGGTAAAGTTGAAGCATCGGAAGGGAGCATTAGGTTAACTGTAACTAATATCGAAAGAAAAGCTGAGGAGAAAATTGCTGAATTAGAACAGAAGTTGAAAGCTAGAATTAGGCAAGAAAATAGCCAGAGTAGGCCAGTTTATGTGAATAGCACACACAGGGAAATAGAACTAGGCAAATTTAGTAATCGGCAGGGTTGTCCAATGGAGTTCATGAATACTATAGAAAATAAATTCGGGGAGAGGCTGGAAGATGGTAGTGTTGAGTGGTGCCAGGTAGTTGAAATTTTAGAGCAAGCGTTTGTAGGGGAGACAAGAAACTGGTTTGCTGTCTACAGAGACAATTTTGAGAATATTACAGATTTCAAAGTTAAATTTAGTGAGAAATTTTGGAATGAGGTCATTCAGTCTCAGCATCGTGAGGGAATTGTGTGTGGGAAATATAACCCGAGAGGCAACTACACTATGACCGAGTACTTTTTAGGACAGGTATTAACGTGCAAATATCTGGATGGTTTGAAGGAGGAGAGTGATGTAGTCAGGCTATTACTAAGACATTTTCCATACAGAATCAAAGAAGCTGCCTGTATCCAAAATGTTAAATCTATCTCACAAGTGGAGAATTTATTGAGTACATTCGATGCTCTGGGAAGAGGCGGTTACGAGGAGAATTTCGGTAGGAACCAGGGTAACAATAATAACAGGCCTAATGAGAATAGGAACCAGGAAGTTCAAGGGAACAGTGGCGATGGGGCCAGCGTTCAAAATAGGGGGAACCAAAATAGTAATAATAATAATCAGCAAAACCAGTACAGAGGAAATGGGTATGGTACGAACTACCAAGGTAGAAATAATGATTTCAGGGGAAATCAAGGCCGAAATAACGATTATAGGGGTAACCAAGGGCGGTATAATAATAATAATTATAACCAGAACAGGGGTCAAGGAGGGAATCACCCCAATGGTAATAACGGACAGAGAGATACCGTTAATACTACCCAGAACAACCAGACCAGTGCAGTAGTCAGTAGTACTACACCAAGCGGTAGCAATACTTTAAACACGAACCAGGCTGCGATGTAAGGTCAGAATCTCAGTCTGTAACATGCCCTGTCCATACACTTATACAGGAACCCTATGTCCTAAATGTAAGAAATGAATTATTACGTGAACTAAATGATGAAGGTATTATTCAGGAAGTGGCTAGTAAGAGCCCCATAGTTAAATTTAACGTGTCCGAGGCGTACACAGATGTTTTAATTGATAGTGGTTGTATGAAGAGTTGCATAAGTAGTGCATTTTATGATAAAATGAAAGGAACTGGAGTAAATTTTGAGGAGATGCCAATTAAAAGCACTTTTGTTATCACAGCTGTTGGAAAGAGGTCTAAAGTAATTTCTAAGCAAGTTTTAGTAGACATTAAAATTAATAATCATATAGAAAAGCAGATTTGTCTTGTAATTCCAAATTTAGTATTCAGTGTTATCTTGGGTTCAGAGTGGCTAAGTAGAGTGTCTGGTAACTTATGTTATGATGTAGGGAGTTTGAAATTTAAATGGGGAGATTCTGAAGTAGAAGTAGCGTTCAATGACCAAATTCAGAGAAGTGGTATTGTAGGTGTGATTTGAACTTTAAATGAGATATCGCCAGCCGTAGAGCGGGGTTCTCCATGTTTATTGGGCAGTGTGATTACGAACGGAAGTCTAGAGGACTCGTTACGTGATGCTGCATTTCAGGGAAATATAGAGGTGGAACAATGTGTTCGGCTCTATGATGTGTTATTGTGTAATAGGAGAGTTTTTGAGGATCGCATTGGTATGGCCAATTGCTATACACATTCATTGAACGTTATTGATAGGTCAGTATTCACAGGACATAGATATCATGTACCTTTCTCTTATCAGAGTGCAGTTGAGGCACAAATTAATCAGATGCTTGAAGATGGGGTTATTGAGCACTCTAACAGTCCATATGTAAATTCTTTGATCACGGTACCCAAGACCGACGGCACAGTTCGTATTTGTTTAGACGCTCGTTTGGTTAACAGTAGAATTAGTTCAGATCAGCTGAAATCTATGTCAATAGAGGAATTAATGCAAACATTTGAGGGGAAGAAGTATTTCACTTGTGTAGATTTGAGTTCCAGTTTTTGGCAAGTGCCACTTATGTACGAAGATAGACCATTTACAGCTTTTAGTCATAAATATAACCTTTATCAATTTTGTAGAACACCTTATGGGTTAAAGAGTAGTTCAGCAGCTTTAATTCGGGCTTTAATCATCGCATTAGGGGATGACACAGGAGAGTTTGTAACCATTTACATTGATGATATGGTAATTAGTTCACGCAGTTTTGAGGAGCATCTACGTCATTTAATTATAGTTTTTCAGAAGTTACATCAGGCAGGGTTCACTTTGAAGCTGTCTAAGTCGTCATTCTGTCAGTCAGAAGTGACATTTTTAGGTCATAGAGTGTCGAGTAGAGGTGTGACACCAGAGGAAAGTAGGGTTAGCATGTGTGGACAGTAGCAACAGGGCATCGTTACAGATACTGAGAAATAGGTAGGTAGAGTAACGTGATGACGTTCATTTAAGGGAGCCACTTGCAAGGTTGGAAGCAGGTAATGCAGTAACATTTATAGTTTCCAAACGTATTGGCAAAACAGCATATGTGCTGGAGAATAGTGAGGGAAACAGATTATACGGGACGTATAATATACATAGTCTACGAAAATATGTGTCATAAAGTGAGTGTGTTTAGCTGGGGAGCCAGCCTATCAAATGAGTAAGTGTGGTATTTGGTGCGTGGAAGATCTGGTCTTCAAGGCAGGCGTATCAGAAGTCACACAGGAGGGTAGTATGTAAGTAAATGAGAGTTTTTAAGGTACAGGGAAATATGACGGGATTGTCGGATGCTCTTGAGCACTAAAATGTCTCGATACACCAAGGCCAGAATTTGGTAGCGCTGGTGAATTCCCATTTGTCTCCAAGAGATGGGTGAGCGCTTGGACAGGGTATTTTTGCTTAAGGCGTCCACGAGGCAAAAGATGGGCCATCAGAAGGCGAGACAGTCCTTCATGAAACTCATACATAACAGCAAACGTGATTTCTGTTGATGGCCTCGCCATGTAAGATTTGTAAGTGTGTAATTTAAGGTAATTTGTACAATGGTATTATTTGTGTGAGGAGAACTGGTCTGTGTTGAGAACTAGTATTAAGTAGAATATGGTCTACGGGAACTTAAGAAGACAGGGCGATTACGGCACAGAAATATTTGGTGTTCTATGTAATGCGCGCTTACTGTTTTTTTTTTCCAGAAGTCAATATTAATTTAATCTACTTTAAAGAGAGATTAAGTATTATGGTCGCGAGGCGCTGCCACAATAGTGTGATCGTGTGCTCAGTGATAAGTGAGATTAAATTTCACCATAAGGAAGGGACCTCCAGTGAAATTAGGAAGTTCTATGGTGATATAAATATATCAGAACACCTTCAATGCGTGTGATATGACATCATAAATACATAGTGCACACACATTATTTATGTCTATTTTCCAACATAGAGAAATTTGAGAGGCGGAAATATCCGTGGAACATTATTCTATATGAAAAACATTGGACTGGTTGCAAAGTGCAATCCATTATGACGACAAACTTTGACGCAAAGTGCGTAAAGAAAAATTATGAGTGTATATATACCGGTAAGTAATTTAGGGTGATTTCATTTATGTAATATGTATTTTGGATGGGATTTTATTAACGTGTCTGGGATAATCGGATAATGGACCGTCGTCACGGTAAATCATCCGATGATCCGGGGCGAATATGTAACGTGTTTTTCGAGGGGTTTTCATGCCACTGGCATAAGTCAGTAGGAAGCCATTCTATATTTATTTACGCGGCAAATTGTTCAGCCAAGAGAATTTTTCATGTTAATTTATTATTATTATTAATTTATTATAATTATTATTAAGGTATTTTTCGGAGCATTTTATAAAAATTATAAGCATACAAATAGGTTTTCTATGTTATAGAAAACGCTATCAAGCAAATTATTACGATCAACATTAGCGTAGAAAATTATGTGATTACGGAATTTTACGGAGTTTCGTCAGTTAGGGTATATTGAGAGAGATGAGTCACTGGAAATTCAGCTACAGGCTTAATCTTGTCAGGTAGTATGACGCAATCCTGCGTTGCAGCTTAAAGAAAAGGCGGATGTATGGAGCGGCAAACGACTTCACCCTCCCGCCGAGTGTAATGAGCCAGAAGAGGGGAGTAGCGCGTGAGGGGTCAGCCAATCAGTGGAGACCACGTAAGCTGGAAGTCGGCACTGGAGTGGGAGGCCGTCTAGTGCATATATCGTTTGGCGTGCCGTGAAGCGGGGACAATCTGTGTAGAACTTGCCGAGTATGGTTGCACGCGTGAGTCGCTCCGATGTTCCGTGGAGTGGAGAACTATCGTTATAAAATTTAACCAGTATGGTTGCACGAGTGAGTGGCTCCGATGTTCAGTGGAGTTAGCGACTATCTTTGTGAAACTTAACCGTTGTGGTTGTACGTGTCGGTTCCGATGTACGGACCATATATCTTCATATCTACAAATATATCATCAACAACGAAGAAGATGACGACGTCCAGGAGGCTATGGGAAGCTCACTTCAACATCCAGTACGAGGGAAATGCTACGGCAATTTCCAGTGGTAAGCGCGAATGACACATAACTAGGCAATCTCTCGTCTTTCTTTGTTTCATATTCAGTAATTCAGTAACTTCATAGCTTGGGAATAAGAGTAAAATCAGTAATTTATCCGACTCCGTTTTCACGTAATTTTCTAGCGGTAATATTTAAATCGCTACGCTCCAATTTAAATTCAATCTTATTATTATTATTATTATTAATTTTGCTATACTTGTTTTTTATACAGTAAATTCATTTCTTGTAACCATGCAATCTTTGTTTTCAGTAGGTAGCATTAGATATAGACCAATTCCTTCTCCTGATACAATTGTTTGTTGGTTTAATGATCCAATCATACCACGATCTGAGAGTAAAGATTCTTGAAGGTGTTCTACCAGAGCTAGGTGTTGTTAAATACAAATTTAGATTTCAACATAGCGTTGAGGTCTTGGCGCCCATTAAAACAACATATCTTAGTAGAAAACATTACATTTGTCACGCAAAAGTGAGGGCAATAAAACACATTACAAGTCTACCCTACTAAGTATTAAGGCAATCGTTATACTGTATTAAGAGTTCACCTATTCAGAAACCGACTTCAGGTTACATAAATTTCAAAAAACATTCAATGAGTTATAGGGTTTACAGGATAATCAAATCATACATTTCAATATTAGGTTACACTTGAACTAAAATTCAAGGATTTGACTGCCTGCTTTCTGGCCTAAATGCTACAAAGTTATGCATTCAGCCTAGTGAGGACAACTAAGAAGAAGTGGATTTAATTCCCTCCTTTGTCATCGTAAGAAAGATTTTTGCAGGTTTTGAATTCTATTCCCAATAACTATTATTGAAATACCTAACTTAGGCAATGATCTCCTCTTGCTTTGGGGCGTGGTGGTGCAGTTCTTAAGCCCTTTGCCTCTCACCACGCCGGACGGGGTTTGATTTCCGGTCAATGCATGTGCGATTTTCGAAGTAAAATATCACGTCCTGTGGTTCAGATTCCACATAAAATTGTTGGCCCCTTGGCACGTGGTCCTCTACTCTCTCCTGATCCATAATAGTACGAACTTCATGTGACACAGGTTATCAGACAGATTACACACACTCAAGTGTACAGGGATGAAGACGCGTTGCCCCTTTCCACCTAGAAATCTATATTATTATTATTATTATTATTATTATTATTAGACTACTTCTTCTTCTTCCTCCTCCTCTTCTTCTTCTTCTTCTTCTTCTTGATCGTTTAGGCCTGCTTAGGACCACGGGGCTCGTATCTACTCTTCGGTAAAGTTGTTGCTTTCTTCTTCTTCCAATAGTCCCTCATTTTCTGACTATGTGTCAGTCTTCTCTCTTCTGTCCACTTAGCTCCTGTAGTCTTCTTACTTGTAAGGGACGTTGGGAAAACGCCCTGTCGGATGACCTGACGGAACAGCAGACGGTCACGAGTTTGTTCCAGTGGGATATCTAATTCTTCCATATCTGACTTAACTGACGCAATCCATTTGTTCTTAGAAGCCTTGCCTCTTCCTGTTACTGTGAATATCCTTTTGGTGAGTCTTTCAGAATCCAGACGTGCCAAGTGTCCATAAAAGGTCAGGCGTCTTTTCCTTATAGACGTGATGATGTCCTCCTGGTGTTCATACAATTCAACATTATGACGGATTCTGTAAATGCCTCCTTCCTCTCTAATTGGACCTAATATCCTCCTCAGGATCTTCCTCTCTTTTAACTCCAGTTTTCTGAGTGGACCCTTTCTGGTCATTACAAGGCACTCAGAAGCATACAGAACAGATGGCTTGACGACGGAGTTATAGTGTCTGAGTTTGAGGTTCTTGGAGAGGCACTTAGATGAATAGATACCACGACAGGAATGATAAGCCCTTTCAAACTTGGTACATCTGGCATCTATGGCTAGGTTCTCGCTCTGATTCGCAGAAATCCATTCTCCCAAGTACTTAACTGCAGGTACCTTTCGTATGGTAGTGTCTGTGAGAGGAATATTAGAAGGGGCCTCTTTGATATTGGTCATAAATTCAGTCTTCTGGATGTTGATCTTCAAACCAGTCTTAACTGCTACACTATAAAGACTCTGTAGGTTGTAGGTAGCCTCCTCTATGTTATTTGCCAGTAGAATGAGGTCATCAGCACGGGCTAGGCAAGTGACGAAGAGGTGTCTCTCTTGTAACCAAGCTTCAGTCCAGCTCCCGGTGATAGCATCGTTCTCCATTCCCTAATGATCTTTTCCAGTACACAGTTGAAGAGAATACAGGAGAGACCATCACCCTGTCTAACTCCTGTTCTGATTGGAAATCTTTCGGATAGTTCACCTCTGAATCTGACCTTATTATTAGACTATTATTATTATTATTACGTTATTGTGTGATCGACAGTGGAACTTGTATTAATAGAGGAATTGGAGGCAAATATGTATTTGAATTCGAGCTATGGTGTCATCAAGTTGGTTCATTAAGCGTTGTATTCTGTAATAATTTTACACTTATTAACTTACTTTTTACATTTTGCAAAAATGAGGAAAAAGTAGACTTATGAGATCGATCTGGGCAAATTTATGTCTGTCTATCTGTCTCTCCTTCTGTCTGTCTGTCTGTCTGTCTGTCTGGCTGGATGTGTGTGTGTGTGTGTCTGCCCCCTCCCCCTATCAACTCCTAAACGGCTGCAGCAATCGAATCCAAATTTGGTATAAGTAAAGATCTATACCTGAATATCTCAAGCCCATATTTGAAAATTGCAATTGAAATGTGCGCTCCATGTTGGATATCTTGGAAGGTATGCATGGGCGCTATTTCAAAATTGGCACACGTATAGATAATAATATTTCAGTTTAATTTCCAGGAGGCCATGTACGGCAGTGTTGCCAAAATTATTCTAAGCCTGCTGATAAGTCAAATTTTAAATGCATATAACTTCTATACGTACTATCAATTGGAATTCAACCAAATTTTGTATGTAATATGTGTACATAAACAAATATGACTGATCGTATTCTTAGAAGCCACCAGGGCTGACAACTGTCAATAAATATTCTCTGTTCTTTGATCCAAATACCAATATATCAGAAAGTATGCAAGCCGACAGCTCTAAATTATGCACACGTATAGTACCTGACATTCTAGATTAATTTGGAGTAAGTTATGTACGTCAGTGCTCCCGACATGATTCTAAGCCTGCTGTTAGGACCAATTTTTAAATACACGTAACTTCTATTCTATCAATTGGATTTCAACCAAATTTCGTATGTGCTATGTGTACCATAACAGATATCACTATGCTTATTTTAAGAGCAACCAGGGCTGCCAACTGTTAATGAATGCTGTCTCTATTTCTTTACCCACATATTAATATAACAGAAAGTATGTAAGCCAACAGCTTTAAAATTTGCACCCGTATAGTACCTAACATGCTAGATTAATTAGCAGAAACTAATATACGTCAGTGCTGCCAACATGACTCTAAACCAGCTGACAGGTCCAATTTTAAAATACATGTAACTCCTATATTAACAAATGGATTTCATCCAAATTTACGCGCGCTGATAGATCCAATGTCTAACTGCATGTAACGTCCATGCTATCCATTGGACTTCAACCAAATATTGTATTCTGTACCTTAAGAGATGGAACTAACAATATATTCAGTCACCAGGGCTGCCAACTGTAGTGCACTATTAGGCTACAAGTATAATTCGAACTAATTAGAAATTTCGATATTACCAACTTAATTTCGCTATTTTTCTAGATAGGTCTAGGCTATATAGATTGGCATGAATTTATATTTTAAGAAAAATAGGCTCTTTAGTTCGTCACGGAACTTCTTGTGTTATAACTCTAACGGGATAATAAACGGTACTGGCAAAAGTACCCGTTCTTCAAACGGTCTACGGTATTAATAACCAGAAGTTATCAATTGAGCTACTGTTGCAATGGTTAGGGGCTTGTCATTTCTTCATACGATTATAAGAGCGAAGTTAGTTTTCTGGGAATACCACAGACACTGTTAATATAAGGGCCTAAAAATATGGTTTTCAGAGGCCCTTTATAGACTCCCGAATTTTGTCTCTCACAATGAGAAGTGCAATAAATGCTTTGGTCATCCTTCAAGGATAATTTTTATATTTCGCCTATTTTAGCATGTATTTTGAAAAGTTCTTTCCCATACCAACCCTTCTATGGGAAGTACGGTGAAGAGTTTTATAAATGACTAGCAGAAGTACCCGTTCTTCGAACGATGTTATATATTAACACCAGACTATATCAATTGAGCTACTGTTGCAATGGTTAGCGGTGTGTAATTCCTTCATAAGTTTATCAGAACGAAGTTAGTTTCCTGGGAATATCACACACACTGTTAATTTAAGGGCCTTAAAATGTGATTTTCGGAGACCCCTTATAGACTCGCGAATTTTGTGTCTCACAATGAGAAGCGCAACATATGCTTTGATCGTCCTTCTAGGATAATTTTTATATTTCGCCTATTTTAGCATGTATTTTGAGAAGTTTTTCCCTATCCACCCTTCTACTGTATGAAAAGTACGGTGAGGAGTTTTATAAATGATTGGTGTATTGACTCATGTTTACCATACCTAATTTTACGATGCACCAAGCATCCGAACACGATTTATAGGCGTACATAAAGATACACAGAAAGACAGGCAGATAATTCTATTGTCTACAACATATCACCCAGATATCCAAATATGGGTATATATACCATACAGTATCAAACAAAATCATCTTTACGATGAACCCGTATGTCGACAAAAAAAAAGATTAGTAAAAATGTGCTCTCAAACTAAATTCACCTAACGTGTACTTTCTGACGTGAAATAGATTTGAAAGCCTTGTAGACGAAACGCAACACACCTCACATAAAAAATTAACCTCTACGTTGTGTTAGGTCCCCAGACACCGGAAGACCTCTTTCATAAATTATAAAGGCTTGTGGTGCATGAAAATTCAGGTTCTTTAGCCTCAAATGGCCCAAATTCCTAAAAGCCGCAAAAAATGCTGATTCAATTCAGTAATTTTTGAAAATAATATTGCTGTTTGGAGATATCATAGACTTTCAGTACTATATGTCGCACGTGAAATTGCATGAAAAAATTCTAGGTTACCCCTTGACCCCCTTAATTGCATTGACGAATTATACAGTCTACGTTGGTTCCGTGATAACCTTATAGCCATTTGCAAACTTTCACAGAAATTTAATAAATGGCGTAGTCTAATAATAATATCGTATGGCCTCGGGTGCCGGGTGCAAGCTTCGTAATTTGACACCCAGAGGGTAGCTTGCATGTCGAAATTTCGTTGTTCCTTGAATCACTATGAAAGTCAAGGAGGGTAGATATCTAAGCTCCTTGAACACTATAGCGCTTTCTAGTAGAGAAATGAGGAACTTTGTGTTGGCGGAAACTGCTGAGATTAATTTTGCCATTATGAACACGGCCTACTGAATTCAAATGGGTTCTTTGACATGCCAACATCGTATGACATGCGAGTCGTATTTTTGCCGCCTTTCAAAAATCACTTACCACGGCCAGGAGTGAACCTCCAAGCTTGGGGTTAGTAGACCGACACGCTATCCACTCACCCACCGTGGCAAGGTATAAATGGAGTGACATTGCTTCTTACATAAATAGATGAAAAGTTGGATGCCACCCCTTGAGATAATGTTGTCATGGTTACCGATTTCCATTCCTTCATTAGTTTGTTAAATTAAATTAAATTAGTTTTCTGGGAATATTTCAGATACTGTTGGTTTTAGAGCCTTATAATGTAGTTTTCGAGGCCCCCAAGTTTTGTGTCTGGCACCGAGGGGCTTTGTCTCCTCGTTGTACGCCATAATATAATACTACTAATAATAATATAATATAGGGATAGGAATATAATAGACCTGCCGTACCACACCCGCAGGTGTAAATCGCGTGAAAAAATTCTAGTGTACCCCTTGACCCCCTTAAGCGCATTATACGTATTGATGAATTTTACAGCATAATTTCTTTCCGTGATAACCTTCTAGCCGTTTGCAAACTTTCACACCAATGTAATTAATGGAATTGCATTGCGTCTTACAGCAATAGATGGACCTCTGAGAATCTGTTGCCATGGTTACCGGCTTGAATTCGTTCATTAGTTTATTAAATGAAATTAGTTTTCTGGGAATATCTCAAAAACGGTTGGTTTTAGGGCCTTAAAATGTGGATTTCAGGGACCCTTTAGGGCCCCCGAGTTTTGTCTCTCACACTGAGGGGCAGAAAATGATCTTTGTCTCGTCCTTCTACTCCTATTTCAGTATGTATTTTAAGGGGGTAGGCCCTCTTTTATGAGAGGTAAGGAGAAGGGTTACATTAATGATTAGTGTCGTGCCTCTGATGGATATCTGTACCAAATGTTACGTTGATACACCCAGACGTTCTCGAGTTATAAGGGAACAAACAGACAGACAGACCAAAAAATTATTTTCGCGCGCATCCATAATAAAACAGTCTGAAACGCGTAAATAACTCAAATTTCCGTAGAAATTGCGAAAAAACGTACAAACTTTAATTTTTATGTATGTAGAGATAATCTGCACCGCTCGGTGATGACCGTGTTTTATTGCACAAATGTAGGTTTTACTCGCTAACCGTTGGAGATACACGAAAAGTGATAAGGACCTTCTGGATAGCAAATTAAATTCTAAATCTTGTGTATGCATCAAAAGTGTGCTATTTCTTAGCGTTCTCTTTTTATTTGATATGGAAATATGAAATTTTGAAACCAAAGGGTGTAGTGACGTCACTAAAATGGTCGCCATTTTTAATAGTGCAAAATATCGAAATTAAAAGTATCCTATATGTAAACATGGTAAATCAGCTACATCCATGGAAAATTTCATTTAAATCGGACCAGTGGTTCTTGCGTTATTGAGTAACACACAGACAGACAGACAGACAGACAGATAGAAAGACAGACACACACCATCTCACTTTATATATCAGTAGGATTGGTGTATTGACTCTCATTAATAACTAATTTTACGATGCTCTAAACATTCGAACACGAGTTATAGGCGTACATAAAGATACACAGAAAGACCGAATATCCCTCAGTATACCTTCTTTCGGAGGGGAAGTAAAGCCGGCGGTCCCATGTCATAGATTTATGGCATGTAAAAGAAAATTCCACTAACTACAATTGTGTGAAGCTAAATTTGTAGGTTGGATTTGATTAATGCTCTATTAGTTCCAAAGTTTGCCGCCAAGTGCCGATTGCGGTGGCATCTATTAGCTAAGTCACAGCTAGGTGTCGTTGACGGTAGCATTTGGTTGCAAAAGTAGGAACTAGTTGAAATTGATCGTCTGCACTCCTTACCTGAATTACAGATAACACACACTAATACAGCCATCACAATTAACACCGGTTACCAGACAGATTCTACACACACCCAGAGTACACGAGGCTACGTGACCGCGTTGTCGCAGCCCCTAAACTGAGGAACCAAACAAACAACCTACAACATATCACCCAGATGTCCGAATATGGATATATCAACCACACAGTATCAAACAAAATCATTCGTACGATGAACTTGTTTGTCCAAAAAAAAGTTAGAATGTGCTCAATCTAAATTCACCTAACGTGTACTTCCTGACGTGAAAATAAAATTGAAAACCTCGTAGACGAAACGCAATACACCTTACATAAAGACTGACCCTCAGCGTTGTGTAAAGTCCCAATCAAGAGGAAGACGCCTTTAATAAATTATAAATGCTTGTGGTGCATGAATATTCAGGTTTTTAAGCCTCCAATGGCCCAAACTCCTAATAGCCGCAACAAAGATATACTATTTCAATTCAGGAATTTTTGAAAATAATGTTGCTGTTTGGAGATATAATTCTGTACGATATATCACACGTGTAAATCACGTGAAAAAAATCTAGGGTACCCCTTGTCCCCCGTAAGCGCATTGATGAATTTTACAGTCTAAGTTGGTTCCGTGATACCTTAGTCTATAGCCATTTGCAAACTCTCACATAAATGTAATAAGTGGAGTGGCATTGCTTCTTACAGAAATAGATGGAAAGTTGGATGTCTTCTCTTGAGAACCTGTTGTCATGGTTACCGGCATGCATTCCTTCATTAGTTAAATTAGTTTTCTGGGAATATCTCAGAAACTGTTGGTTTTAGAGCCTTAAAATGTAGTTTTCGGGAACCCTCGAGTTTTGTTTCTGCCACCGAGGGGCTAAAAATGAGCTTTGTCTCGTCGTTGTATGCCATAATAATAATAATAATAATAATAATAATAATAATAATAACATAATAATAATAATAATAATAATATAATAAATACAATATAGTGATAGGGATATAAAATACCTTTCGTACCACACCCGCACGTGAAAATCGCCTGAAAAAATATAGTGTACCCCTTGACCCCCTTAAGCGCATTATACGTATGGATGAATTTTACAGCTTAATTTAGTTCCGTGATAACCTTCTAGCCGTTTGCAAACTTCACAGTAATGTAATAAATGGAATAAAATTGCATTGCGTCTTACAGAAATAGATGGTCCTCTGAGATTCTGCTGCCATGGTTACCGGATTGCATTCTTTCATTAGTTTATTAAATGAAACGAGTTTTATGGGAATATCTCAAAAATATTCGTTTTAGGGCCTTAAAATGTGGTTCTTCTCGGGGGCCCTTCTTGGTTTCTCACATTAAGGGGCTGAAAATAAGCTTTGTCTCGTCCTTCTACGCCTATTTCAGCATGTATTTTAAGGGGGTAGGCCCCCATTTATGAGAGGTACGGAGAAGTGTTACATCAATGATTAGTTTGGTGCCTCTGATGCATGTCTGTATCAAATTTTACGTTGATCCACCCAGCCACTCTCGAGTTATAAGCACACAAAATTGTCCACAGACAGACAAACAGACAGGCAGAAAAAACATTTACTTTTGCGCGCATCCGTCATAAAACAGTCTGAAACGAGCAAATAACGCAAATTTCCGTGGAAATTCGGAAAAAACAGACGAACTATCACTTTTATATAGAGAGAGATTATAAACACGCCTAGGAGCACCTTGAAAAATAATTCCATTTTCGCGCATTGGAAAAGATAATATTATCATTCCAGGATGTCCAACACTAAGAAATACACTGGGAAGAAACCCTTCACCTCCGTAATGAGGTAGGTAGTGAATTTATTGTACTATAAACCATTGATTTCCGCTTGGAAAATTATACTTCAGGCTATAAAAAGATGATGAAGAATGCTGTTTTTCAAAAAAGATCTCGAATATAATTATAATAAGTGATGAGAATGATGTTTGGGGACACTTACTGTATCTAGTCGTAAGAGGAGCCAACTTGCTGAATATATGGCTGACATTTTAACATGGTCGGGTCTACAATGAATAACACCTTCTCCACACCCCTTGCATATTAATACTGGAGCCGTGCTGATCAAAGCGCTCATACATTTTTCACCGTGCCCATTAGCACACTGCGACCACCGCTCTCTCGCTCTCTTTCTTTACCACATATAGCCTTTTTTATTTTACGCAAAAGTTGATCAGTTTAGATGTTGGTTGGCGATACGATCGCACTTAATCCTCGCCTCAATTTCCTCTTGAGCGTTGCTAAATATTGACTTAACGTACTCTCTTCCTCCTCGCCGCTAATATCTGGGTGAGAAATAGCGATAAATATCAAGGCAAATATAGTATTCGTATCTCCGTTCAGACCAAGTTTTACCCACTCAACAACTTATTTCCGGTAACACAACATTTTGTCGATTTCGTAGATACAGTGGTTAGGTGGGTTATTACTAGGCAACCGAGAATACACGGTTTCTCAGGTCAGGAAGTGTACGTGAAAAATATAGACTATTGTAAAAGGCGCTTCGTTCGGCGAAAATAAAAACATGATTTGGTATTTTATTCAAACAGAGCTTAAAGTGTATTACATAAAATCAATAAAGAACCAGTAATGAATGCCAAGGAACCGTTAATGATTCATATTCATCAGAAATTATTTCCTACGTTTCATCTCAGTGAAATTAACTTATGGAACTACACTTTCTTTACAAAAGTACAGTTTTATTAACCATAAAGCTCCAAGGTATTCATTTGGTATTACTTTGAACATCCATCGCTCGATTTTAACAAATTGTATGTATTGTATGTATGCCGTAAGGAATATACTAGGGCATTCGATATTAATGGCCACACTGCTATATCATCACAAAGAATATTATTTAGTTAATTTTGACTTCACGAACTTCATTTATAGTCTCCTGCCATGTCAACAATACGTTGCCAAATCCTTGGAAGAAGACGCACTCCATCTGCAGCTCCATTTCTGGATCTCTCTCTCTCTCTCTGTTCGATCTAGAGATCTCTGGATGTCAACTCTTGATTGAAATCCAACGCCTCGCAGTGGTTCTTTGATCTTTGAAAATAGGTCATAATCACAAGGGCTCATGTCAGGCGAATTTGGTGGTTGTTCGAGAACTTCCCAATTCCATCTTGTAAACAAATTCCTCACTGTTGCGGCTACATGGCAACGAGCATTGTCATGTAACACAATAGGACTCCCAATGGCCTAAGGTCGTTTAGACGCCGTGCACGCATGCTGGGCGCAAAATATGTTCAAGTACCGCAAGTAGTAGTCTGCATTTACTTTTATACCATGTGGCACAGTATGTACCAAGATTATGCCTTCATAATCTTAACTCACAATAATCATGAGTTTTAAAGGATCCTGCAATGCTCGACATTTTCTTTTGGGCGTGGTGATTCTGTATGTCGCCATTCGCTTGATTGTTGTTTCAGCTCAGGTGCATATGAATGTACCCATGTCTCATCCATTGTGATAACGCGACGAAGAAATGCCTTCATATTCTTATCGCTCCAAATGCATTCTTGCTGTCTCCATTTGCTGCAACTTTCCAATTTAGGTTAGAGTGTGCGGAACCCAGTGGGCACAAACTTTTCATCTTCAGTTTTATTTTTCTTAAAATGTGATGGACAGATGATGCTACAATACCAAGATCCTTGGAAATCTCCACACATGTCCAGCGCCTGTCTTTTTCAAATAATCCACTTACTGCCTGAACATGGAGATCGTCAGTTGCAGCAACGGGTCTATCAGCGCGCGCTCTGTGTTGACATCTCACTCTTCTTTGACGGAAGGCTTACACCAATCATCTAAGTTCGATAAGGTAGGCTTCTCTCCCGCAGCTTCTTGCAATGCTCTAAAGCAGCGTTTCCCAAACTGTGGTACGCGTACCACTGGCGGTACGCTTGAACTGCTGCAGTGGTGCGCGGTGATGTTACGAAAAAAAATTAAAAATATTAGATACGTTACGAAAAACATAAAAATATAAAATATAAAATTTTAAAATATAAAACCATTGATATGTTGCCGGAGGACTTTAAGGCCAAAGATAAGGAGCAGTTTTATGAATTGAATTGTGATTCGGAACTAAGGCAAAACTTTTTGAAAAATGGCTTTTGTGAACTTTTGAGTTGTGAGGCGTGCTGACTATACAGACATAGCTGGCAAAGCAGTTAGATTTTTACTGCATTTCACTACTTCGTACTTCTGTGGGAATGCATTTTCTTCCCTTGTTTATCTCAAGAATAAACAAGATGTTCAGTAAAGAACATATAGCCTACTTTCTCCTAAATGTATGAGTATAGTTATAACTCGTTGTTATTATCAAAGAGTATAATAGAACTATTCTTTGTTGAAGACCTTAGAAACGATTTACCTCTACCAAACGCCACAACCTAGATAAAAACTGCTACCATCATTGAAGAAAGAAAGATAAGAAGTATCTAAAGAATGTTATGGATCTGGAGACATAATCGACCGGACTGGCGGCATGGCTCAGCGGTAACGTTCTCGCTTGCTGGACCGTATGTTTCAGGTTCGTATCCTGGCGCAGTCAGCTGGCATTTGAGGGTGCACAAATGCTAGGGAGCCGTGTTAGTAGATTTACTGGCACGTTAAAGATCCCCTTCGGGACAAAATTCTGGCACCCCGGCGTCTCTAAAAGCAACAGTAGTTAAAAGGGACGTAAAACCAATAACATTATTATTATTATTATTATTATTATTATTATTATTATTATTACATAATCGGCCTGACGCGGGCAACATCCAACTTTGAGTTGAGGCATGTCTTTACACGTCTGGCTGCGTATGACTTTCACAACCCTAATTGAATTAACAAATCGTTCCATGACCCTACAGAGACGTGTGTATACCAACTATGTGGATATTTTCGATTGCTATTTGGCTGAAATAGAAGAATTAATTAATATCCTGAACTAGCACCAACGATAGAGTTCAGATACTATGTGAAATCGTTTTGTTCTTTACTTCAATTAACATTTTCAAATAACGCACAATAGGCTGTTACAAACCCTTTAAAATAGGAAGTAAAAATGTATCGTAGTATCATCTTGTCATTCTTCAAATTCGATGCGCATAGAATGCAAATGGTATAGTAATCAATGGAGCCCCACGTAGACTAGTCGTGATATCTAGTGGTGAAATATCTAACAATATAATCCTAACAGAGCGAGTGCATTCTAGCGGCCAGAAGAAGAAACTTTTCAATAAAATCTGGTCGGCGTGCAGTTACCTTTTTGGCAGCTAGATGTCTCGAGTAAATCTGCTGGCGAATTATGTTTTAATTAAATATATATTTTACACCATAATATGCACAATATAACGCTTAATTTTAAAACATCTGAGTCATTACAAAACAATAAACATATAAAATTTCAAGCAAAAAAACTAGCTCTGATCGGGTTTGAACCATAGGCATTTGAGCGATAGGCTAACGCTCTACCACTGAGCTAATTGTGTCAACGAATATCGTTCTATATAAAATGACTTACATAGAACTTGTTAGCAAATAGTGATTTATACTAAACGATTTCATCACTGGAGTATATTATTTATATATAAAGCATTTCATACAAAGTTTATTTATTTTATATCAGTACGCTATATTGCATGCAATACTCAAATTAGTGAAATATAAGTCAGGCACAAGATATCCGCTGCCATCTTGTCTTATTACTAAATCAGCTCAGCTTTTTAAAATCACATCTGCACTATAGTATTACAAAATAAACTTTTAATTTCGAACGTGCCTCTTCCTTTAGAACAGTTAAAACGATTCTCGGCTCGATAATCGGAACTGGTGGGTCCCATGATATGGATTATAAAGTTTGCATAATTCGCACGGCCGCCATCCTGAAATGGTATGGCGGACGACCTTGTAGTTTGGTCACAAGACGCATCCTATACGAAGGTATGTTGTTACCAAATTTGGTAGAGATCGGATGATTTGGTTAGTCGTTATTTGATTTTACGTTTTGAACGTTTGAGTGGCCGCCATTCAGTTTTAGTAAAGATGGCGGCGATATAAAACATGACACTGAGGTGTCCTTTGCTAGTGCTACCTTTGTACCAAATTTCGTTCAATTCGCATTCACCGTGTTCGAATTGATAGGGGGGGGGGGGGACAGACATTCAGAGTACACACACTCACACACACACACACACACAGACAGACACACACACACACACAGACTCACACACACACATACACACACACAGACAGACACACTTTTTTCGCCCTGTGTTGATCTCATAAGTCTACTTTCATTTTTTGCAAAAATCGAAAGTAGGCTAATAACGGAATTGGCTCCTTACAGTGGAAAACGAACTTCGTTTGAGACTCAGCAATTTTAAACCAGACATTCCTAAGTTGGCTTCTCATCTTCAAGCTCACCCTTCACATTGAAGTTGTTAGTTGAATTTGGTTTTTATATTTAATTATTAAGAGTTTTTTTTTAAATTAATATTATTTGTACAGTGTCATTTCTGAATGTTTGAGCTGAATACTTATTGTAATAAATAATTAAACAACTGGACACGCTTTTTGTTGTTTGAACTTTAACTCCAACAGTCTAACTCTAACAAACACAATTTACAATCCATATTTTGGTCTGCTATGTAGTGGTGGGGGGTTATAGGTACTGTATCTCCCAACCATTAGGTGGTACGCGAGAGATTCTCATCTCTTTAAGTGGTACGTACACAAAAAAAAAAGTTTAGGAAATACTGCTCTAAAGCACTGCTTGGATTTTTATGAAGCACCTTTGTTCATATCTACTGAACATCATTTTAGGACGGCATTACTTACTGAATGTGAGAAACAGTTAATGGAGTCACAAATATTAGATATTTCGAGACTTAATATTACAGATTTATACAACGATGACTGCTCAACAATATACTACAAGATTACAACGCTCACCACTAGGATCGCTGATTGACAATAGTTTTGCCATTGCTTATCGAATGCCCTAGTATTTGTTCGCATTTTCAAGGCAGCAGACCTACCAACTACCTTACAACTCTCTCTGAGCATTTGAGCCGTAGATATTCAGTATCTCAGAATCCATGGAAGGGTACTATTTTATACAAAATCTAGTGCTCTATTAGGTTATTTCAGGTATACTGTATTTCGACAAATCATAAATGCCAGTATTACCAACTTAATAGGTTGCCACGGTGGGTGAGTGGATAGCGTGTCGGTCAACTAACCCCAAGATTGCAGGTTCGCTCCTGGCCGTGGTAAGTGTTTTTTTTTTGAAAGGCGGCAAAAATACGACACGCATGTTATACGATGTTGGCATGTCAAAGAACCCATTTGAATTCAGTAGGCCTTGTACATAATGGCAAAATTAATCTCGCGAGTTTCCGCCAACACAAAGTTCCTCATTTCTCTACTAGAAAACGCTAGAGTGTTCAAGGAGCTTAGATATCTAACCTCCTTGACTTTCATAGTGATTCAAGGAACAACGAAATTACAAAGCTTTCACTCGGCACCCGAGGCCATACGATATTATATATACCAACTTAATTTCGTTATTATTCTAGATAGGTCAATATAAAGCAATCATTGGTATGAATATTAAATTTTAAGATAGAGTACGCTCTCCAGTTCGTCAAGGAACTACTTATTTACTACACTGTAACCATTATCGTGTTGGAAGCCATTTTTCAGTGTTGCCTAAGTAAACTCAATTTATGCTTTTCAGTCGGTCAACCCAATTATACCCAATTGTATTGGGTGTTGTGCTCTAACCCTGATAACGATTACATAAGATTAATAAATTCCCTTGGATGACTAGTTTAGATTATAATATAAATAGTGTCGCCTCCGTAGCGTAGCGGTCAGCATGGTTAGCTGCCACCCCGGAGGTCCTGGGTTCGATTCCCGGCTCTGCCACGAAATTTGAAAATTGGTACGAGGACTGGAACGGGGTCTACTCAGCCTCGGGTGGCCCAAATGAATAGAGGGGGTTCGATTCCCCCTCAGCCAACCTCGAAGTGGTTTTCCGTGGTTTCCCACTTCGTCTTCGGGCAAATGCCGGGATGGTACCTTCTTCAAGGCCACGGCCGCCTCCTTCCCTCTTCCTTGCCTATCCATCCTCACCATCCCTTACCTTCCCTCATGAGGCCCCTGTTCGCTTTGCAGGTGAGGCTGCCTGGGCGAGATGCCAATCCCGCCTCACCAGTTGTATCCCTTCCGATTCGATGTTCCCAGCTCTAGGACACTGCCCGTAGAGGCGGTAGTGGTGAGTTCCCTCGCTGAGTCCGTGGGTTCCACCAACCTGGAGGGTAAACGACTAAAATATATATATATATATATAAATGATAATGAAAGCAGTTTAGTTTTGAAACTAGTCATCCAAGCGAATTTATTAATCTCATGTAATCTTTTTCAGGGTTTGAGCATAACATCCAATACATTGGGTACACTAGTGCTCACCGACTGAAAAGACTATGCGAAAAACAATTTTGCGATATAAAACGGGATTGTATTGAAGAAACAATACCTGGAACATATTTTAACAATGGACATCTTAATTGCTCGTCATTTGGTTCACTGTTTGTTCGTTTTACCAATTAAAAGTATTTACCAATTTCTAATCCCAGATAATTTGATATACTGTAGGTCAGGAGCACTCCACTAGATGGCCGGCCAGCTGAAGGGAAGTGAATTGGTCGCCGGAATTCAATTAGTGTCAGGGAACTCTCGCTTGATGCAGTTTAGATTCGCTGAGAACAGCGCCAGTTCAAGATTCTTGATCATCTGTAATGAATGTACTATTCTCTTTGCCTCAGTCTTGAGAGTTCTAAATGGAATTGGCGTTATGATAATGCCCTGAACTTCCTTATGTATGGAATACCAGACCATTAATGCTTTAGCGGCTTCGGTGGCGTAGTTGGTAGCATGCTGAACTGCTGTTCCCAAGATAGCGGGTTCAAACCCGGCCGAAGTGGTCGGAATTTTAAGAGCGTTAAAATCCTTCAGAATGCCTTCATTCGGAGGGGAAGTAAAGCCGGTCTCATGTCATAGATTTATGGCATGTAAAAGATCCTCCACAGACTAAACTTGTGTGAAGCTAAATTTCTAGATAAGATTTCGTTGGAACGCTCTATCAAAGTTCCAACATTCCCCACTAGGTATCAGTGACATCTGGGAGCGAAAGTTGGAACTACTTAAAATTGAACGGAACTTGTAGCTCACCCTATGGGTGTCCGCTTGAATCAGCTACAGCCTCTGGCGAGCCGAACATGTTTTCGAACACTCCCGGCACTAAAAGCGATACGATAAATAAATAAATAAATAAATAGAATTAATGGTTTACAGTTGCCTAAATATATTTGAAAATATATCAAGCACATGGGATATATCAGGCACATTGCGAGTGGTGATTTAATTCCATAGTACTGTACTAAATAAATGGATACCACGTGAAGGCCAAAACGCATAACCCATTGTATTAAATTCACATACACGGTCTTGTTCCCGCATTTGGTTTAACTTATTTCCGTTATCGCCATTTCTGAACATATCTTGGGTGTTTCTCAGGATAGTCATCGGATTCCTTATTAAATGTAAAGCTAGCATTCATATCACCGGTGTCCCGCAGCGTAGCAACGCTCGTTACATTGTCCACCACGGCCACGACGACAGCTGCAGCAGGTCATAAAATCCTAAGTTCGAATCCCGGCGCTGACAGGGACTATTCTGAATGTGTTCGCATTGATTGCAAGGGAAGCATTTGTGATGGTATATCCCCAGTGTGATTACTTAATAGCAAGGAATTTTGCTTGCTGTTCAACCGGCCCACTGTGAGTTATCAAATTGTTCAACTCGTGGCGTAGTGGCTAGATTCCCAGCTCGGCAATGAACTTTAATTTTGGTCTCAGGGCTGGAACAGGGTACACTCAGCCTTCTGAGGCAAAAACTGATGAGTTTGATTCGATTCCCACCTCAGTCATCCTGGAAGTGGCTTTCCGAGGTTTCCCTAGTTTTACTCCAGGTTATTCGCCCCGTTGCGTAGTGCCCTACATTCTTAGCTGTCACCGTGGAGGCCTGAGTTCTATTTCTGGCTTTGTCAAGAAATGTAATTCTGATTTGGGGGCTGGACGGGGTACTCAGCCCCGTGTGGCAAAAGTGAGAAGAGGCAGGTTCGATTTCTACCTCAGCCAACCTGAAAGTGGTTTTCCTTGGTTTCCCACTTCTACTCCAGGCAAATGCCGGGATAGTATCTAACTTAAGGCCACAGCCACTTCCCACCGAAATTACACCTCAGCTACAAGTACACACACAAGTACAGACATCACAGTGACACAGGTTATCAGACAACTTCTACACAAACCCAATTATACGGGACTACATGACCATGATGTCAAAATGCCCCTAAAGAATCAACAACAACAGGAATCTACTCCGGGTAAATGCTGGGGTCGATTCTGATTTAATGCCACAGCCACCGCTTTCCCATTCTTCACCTGAATTACAATACACTACTACATACATCATAATACCACAGGATATTAGACAAATTAATTACCCACACACATTTACCCTCACTCGAGTACATGGAGCTAAATGACCACGATGCCCAAACTCTTCAAATGAAACAGTGAGTTATATGCAAAATTATATATGAATTGCAGCCAATGGCCAGAGCAGGGTATTTTAATTGAACGCCCGTGGGTTCCCAGCAATTTCAATTTCATGTAGTTGAACTTTGGTAACCAGGTGCCTCTGTCACTGGCACCTAGCGGCGAACGTTGTAACTCGAAACAACCAAATATAACCTACAAATTTGGCTACACACTGCCAATTGCAGTGCTAGGTTCTTTACCATGCCATTAATCTATTACATGGGCCCGTCGCAGGGGCGTATATAAGGCGGGTGCTGAGGGGCTCCACCACCCCACCCCCCCACCCCCCGCAAAAGCCAATAAAAATTAAGAAAGTGTTGCTTTGGTAAGAGCATAAAATAATTGTAAATTTGGTTGTACCCTATCTTAACTTATTGGCTAAGTTATAAACAATATTAAGATTTAAATTAGACTAATTCGTGGTGTGGTGGCTAGCATTCTTGGCTGCCGCCCCGGAGGTCCGAATTGGATTCCCGGCTCTGCCAAGAAATTATATTTATAGTCTGAGGGCTGGAACGGGGTACACTCAGCCTTGTGAGGCAAAACTGTGAATTCCACAGTACGGTACTCTTGAGAAATAAATTATAAACTTGTTTAAAAAAAACTGTTTACCTTTCTGCGTAGTAAATTGACAAGTATTTAGATATTTGCCATTAATACTCCATAGATAATAATATAAAATTCATTAAGTATATAAGTTTATTTGTGTGTTGTGTTGTGTTGTATTTCACAACTTTTTTGTATTGCCACAAATTGAAGGCTATATAAACTTTGAATCTTATCTAAAATAATTACACTAAGTTATATGCTCTAAGATATTGGTTGATATTTCTGGGTATTTTGCGGTGAAAATCCCCTGAGAATACTCACAATTTTCCAGGATAGCCTGCCCCCACCCCCGAAAAAAAATTATATACGCCCCTGGCCCGTCGGCCTTACTTCCCCTCCAAATGAAGCATACTGAAGATTTTAACGCTCTAAAAAATCCTGACCTGTGATCTTGGGCATAGCAGTTCAGCATGCTATGCCACCAAAGCACTCATGTCATGTTATATGCAATGGTATCAGTTGCACTGATACGAGCACTGGTACCCGTATGTACTGCAAACCCTCGCTTCGTTGACTGGGCTTTGAGGGAATGGTTAAGTAGTGTGGTGTGATCACCCGTTTTATGGGATAGGGGTAGGACGCTTACCTCTCACCTAGCTGGTTCCAGGTTCAATCTCCGACCACATCAGTTAATATAGCACTCACGTGACGGATTGGACGGGGTATATTGAGTCTCGTGAGGACATCAGACTAACTGTCTGGTCCGAGAACCAAAGATGCACGTAAAAAAACAAAACAAGATAACCGCCAAAATTATACGTCATGATGACGACGTGTCAACCCTTAATCCTCAGTAGGCTGACGACCCAAGTGAGAGTTTTTCAAAACTAGTTTGGTTGGAGATGGAATTATAACTATGCAGCCAGTCCCGTGGTGATGGGGCAGTGCACTAGCTTCGCACCCGGAGGCCCCGTGTTCCTTTCACGGCTCCGTCAGGAATTTTAGAAATTGACATGGGTGCTGGAACGGGGTGCACTCATCCTCGTGAGGACAATTGAGTAGCTGTCTGACAGTGAGGCAGCGTCCCGGTCACGGAGACCAAAAATAACGGCCGAGGTACCCGACGCGCTGACCACGCATCACCTCATAATCTGCAAGCCAATTGGCTGCACAGCAGTCGTTTTGTAGGCCTAGGTTCTTCATGGGCTGTAGCTCTACGGGCTTGGGTTTGGTTTGGTTTAAGTCTAGCCACCTAGGTTGCATCACAATAACATCACATATTAGGTGCGTAACTATTCATTGATTTATTAATTTTACTGAGAAGGCTATTATGGAATTACTGTAACTACAAATCACACGTATCAGGTGATGGTTGAAACAAATAATACTCTCGCCCCAATCTGTGTCTAACCGTGATTTGGAACATAGGAAGTTCGATTTATTCTAATTTATGCATAAAATTTAGATATCTGAAGTGAATATGGGAATGAATTACGATCATATAAATTCTCCAAGTGATCTTACCAGTACGCATACAATGTTTCAGCGAGCTTTGATATTCTCGTTCGGTATGTTCCCTTGTAAGTGTAATTGATTGGAGAAATATATCTTCGAAGTAATATAAGTACAACAGTATTGATAATAAAGCTATACTTATTGAAATTCTAGCATAACTAGACCCCTAGCTATGCATAATAATTCTTTTCCAGTCCGGAAACGCAGGTTCTTATCCAAGAAGTAAATCAGCGGCTGTTAGTTCTATATTCAATACCCTCTACTGCTAATCACCCAATGCTCATTATCCGGTCAATTATTTTGTTATCTGGGTTAGTCCCTAGATTAGTCCGCCCCGGAGACTTACTCCTCCCCGGGGAAATTTGAACGTACTAAGCCTATGCTGATCACGGCCTCCTATTCCAATCAAAGCAAAGTGACATAACTGAGTTTTGTTAGGTAGATTCTCTCTAAACGCACAATTTAGATTATCTATTCAGTAATCTCGACTTCAGTGGGTGATTTAAATGCACTTAATGGAGAGTATTTTTTGCTGATGTACAAAGTTTTATTAGTTTTCTATTGAGTTCTTGGTCGTTAGTATTCGAAACTCATAAATTATTAAAGTATATACAAGTTAGCCACTCTTAAAGTGGACAATCTATGATTTTTAAAAGCTGAAACTCACAACATCATTTAAATTTGTACTCGAATCCCTGCATTCCGAGAAGGGTAGATCATTTTTGTTGTTTTAAGGGGCGGAGCAGCGAGGTTATCTGCCCCCGGAATGGTGGATATGTGAAACGATTACACCATGAGCTGCCCAATGGTAGCTCATTTGTCTGTTCTTTATTCCATTTTGGTAACCAGAACAGTTACTGGAGGGTAAAGGTGATAATGGAGCTTTGGTCATTCTTCTAACTTAATTCATTCTGTACGAGGGTCATTTCATATATTACATCAGCCAATACAGCAGCAGAAAAATACATTCACTATTATTATGCCACTGCTGGGGTAGTGGATGATGCACCACATCCCTTATGTGAAGCACATCGCACTTCTTCGCTGCTAATCTCAGGCAGGAATACATTATAAGTAATGACTTGGAAGAAAGGGGACCTGGTGCTCCTTTTGTACCGTTATTGAGGGTTTTTAGTTTTGATGTAAAAATAAAATAATTTTTAAAGTTTTTTTTTTTTGCGATAAAGAAAAAATTTGGCAGAAGGTGTTTGTAGGTACCATGAGGGTAAAATTAATAGGCCTAATAGTAGTTGGTGCGGGCTCCCACAACATTATTTCCTCCTTATAGAGCGGTCCGGGCAGGGAACAGATTCAGTATGACATCCTGCTGGCGATCTTTAGATCCATAAACATGGCTGAACCATGCTCTAGCATTGATTTTTACTGAACACCTATAATAGCAAAAAATTGTTAACTCCCGACTGTTTTATTCTATACTAATATAATAAAGCTGAAGAGTTTGTGTGTTTGTGTGTTTAAACGCACTAATCTCTGGAACTACCTGTGGGATTCAAAAAATTATTTTTGTATATGATAGCCAGATTCAAGAGGAATAGTTTAGGCAATGTTAATTTTCGGACAGACCACTCCATTCCCAGCATTTAGGCCCTTTGGCACAAATCTGCACCGTTTCACCTATCTGAATCACATTTTGTATACTTACCCTTTGGAACCCTGCGGGTGACACTATCCACTTCAAATTTCAGACAGACCTTCTCCATTCCCAGCATTAGACCCTTTATCACAAATCCACACCGTTCCTCCGAATTGCACCAAATTTTATTTACACTTTGAAACCCTGCTGGTAACCCTGTCCACTTGATATTTTGGACAACTCTCTCCATTCCCTACATTTAGAATAACAAACAAACTTATATTGAAAATACGTATTAAGGCCCTAGAACCATTCATGTATGCAGTAGTGTCACAGTAAGAGTATTTTAATAAGTCCAATGTTGACTGGCAATTCGGGCTGCATCACATCGCCCCTACCAGTGTTCTGGTGCAGAATTGAGAAAATAGATGCATCTTGCGCTGCTTATAAATTGCAATCACGGAGAGGAATTAGTGCAAAGGGGTTTCTTAGGCCTCTTAAAACAGTTATCATCATGAACATATTACGCCTCTGTATAAGTGCAATGGTGTTGGTGCAGTACATTGAGGTTATCAGCTGCAATAAGAGTTTGTGCTTTCAAATTTACCTTCATTTATTCCGAAACTTATCGTTGAACGCTATGTGGCGGTAAATGATACTATTCGACCTCAGGAGCTCGGGACAGCCGAAGTTTTCCAAAGTGTTCTGATTATTTTCCTACGGCGCTCTGCGACAAAATACGACACTATTGTTCTCTACATTTCTAACAGACAATGAGATGTAGGCCCTAGGGAGTGTCTTATTTCACTTACTCCTCTTTCTAAACATATTTTAAAATTTGTTTGTAAATAACATGTTTCAGTGCTGTAGTTAGTAAACAGCCGTTTCCCTATTCATTATTATCATAACGGGAAAATGACCAGAATGTTACGTCCATTACACTGTACTACTTATAACCCCCACTACAACCACCACCACCACCACTACCACCACTACCACCACCACCACCACCACCACAAAAAGTTATATATAAAAATATTTATTTTCTGTTAGTTTAAGTATCATGTGCCAGTTCTGTAGTTGTATTAATTATCATCCATAAAAAAATAAATCCACCGGGCGAAGCCGGGCACTAGTGCTAGTGACTTAATAAATTAACAAGTAGTTCCGTGAAGAACTATACAGCCTATTTTCATAATTATATCCTACGTATGTTAACTGCCACTATCAACTTACAAATTTTCAGTTTAATTGATGTAATAGATTCGTAGATATTGAGAACCGACTAAATATTTCGGATGGTCGCCATGTTGGATTTTATATATGTAGGTCCATAGTTATGTACTATTACTTGAAGATTATTGTGTACGTGTAGCATTCAAACTTCAATCGCATGATTAGGACACAAGAAGTAACAAGGAGATTTTAAAATTTCGCACAGCTCCCATCTTGTGGTTATGAAAACAATTTAAATAAATTAGATGCCAGTGGATTAACATTCCTTTAAGGATTTACTGTACCAAGTTTCACTGCACTCGGATGGTTAAATTGCGAGAAACGTCCTTGTGAATATTTATAATTCGCTTTGCCGCCATGTTGGAATTGTGATCACCAGGTTATTTAAAGTCCTATAGGTGAACTTAAGTTCATAGCCCCTATGAACATAAACAAATTCAGTTTTATTGCTATTATAGATTCGTAGATATTCAGAGCCGTCTAAATATTTCGGATGGTCGCCATGTTGGATTGTTAAATGTATAGGCCATAGAGTCATGTACCAATAAAGGAAAATTATTGCGTAGGTTCATTATTCAAACTTTCATATCGATCGCATGATTACGACACAAGAAATAAAAATTTAATTTTAACATTCGCACAGCCGCCATCTTGAGGTTATGTAAACAATTGAACTAAATTAGATACCAGTGCATTACAATGTGTATAAACATTTCCTGTACCAGATTTCATTGCGTTTGGAACATTAAATCGCGAGAAAGGTCTATTTAAAAATTTTAAATTCGCTAGGCCGCCATGTTCGTTTTGTAGTTAACCGGTTTTTGAAAGTCTTATAGATGAACTTTCAGTAGTGCCCTTTGTCTCCGTACAAAATTTCAGGGTGATATTGCAAAAAATTCAGAGATATTGAATGCCGGTGAAATATTTCGCACACCCGCCATCTTGTGGTTATGTAAACAATTGAACGAAGTTAGATGTCGGTGCATTACAATGTGTATAAACATATACTGTACCAAGTTTGATTGCGTTTGGGTGGTTAAATGGCGAGAAACGTCTATTTAAAAGTAGCAAATTCGCGTGGCCGCCATGTTGGTTTTGTAGTTACCAGCTTTTCAAAAGTCACATAGGTGAACTTCTAGTAGTTCCCTTTATCACCATAAAATATTCCAGGGTGTTATCGGTAATAGTTTCGGAGATATTGAATGCTGGTGAAATATTTCGCACAGCCGCCTTGTTGGATTTGTGAGACGTAACACAATTTGATGGGCACGGTCGGGGTCGTCCGGAATTGTGCTAGGAACTTACCGAGTTTCATTGAAATCGCTCCAGCCATTTAGAAGTTATTAGACACACACACACACACGTACACACACACGGACGAAAGGTGATCTCATAAGCCTATTTTTTCAAAATTGAAAATAGGCTAAAAATGTTTAGTTTAGGCCCACGAAGAATGCATAACTACTAAATTTCCGGCCGCAACGTGTCTTGTGGTATACGTACCATATACATAAGAATAACTTTTTGTTGTTTCATTTGAGGGTCTTGGACATCGTGGTCATTTATTCCCATGCATTTGGGTGTGTGTAATTTTGTCTGATAATCTGTGTTATTGTGATGGATGTATTAAGTGTGTGGATTGGTAATTCAAGTGATGATTGGGAAGGAGACGGCGGTGGCCTTTAGTCAGCAGTCAACCCGGCATTTGGCTTCCAAGATTGCTGAGATGAGAATTGAAGCCTCCTCCTGTCAGTTTCGCCTCACGAGGCTGAGCGTACCCTCAGATCAGAATTAACCTCCGGGATGACAGCCAAGCATGCTAGCCACCTTTCCACGAGGTGGCCAAAGAATTACTACAGTAGTAAGAGAGATAATTATCTGTTATGTGAAGCTGCATATTATTAGCATCTGCTTGGAAATGAGGCACGAACAAAACAAATCACGGAGGAAAATAAAGCAAAGGAATAGCATAGTGTTTGTTAAAGTAGACTACAACAGGGATATGAAATATAAACGAAAGGATTTCTGTGAATGTTATCGCCCTACAGATTAAGTACATTAATTTAAAGAGTAGGCTATTATCCATAAATGTTGGCTGTCAAACTCATCCTGGTTACTTCAGTTAACAAACACAGCAAATTATGTATTCATCTTATATATAATTATATAAAACTATCTTATATATAAAAGTGAAAGTCTGTATGTGGGTATGTGGGTGGATTTGTTCCGTATACAAATCTACACCGTTCCACCAATCTCAACCAAATTTTGCATACACATAGTTTAGGACCCAGAAGGAACGGCTGCCTACATGAATTTTCGATAGTCTTTCTCATTCTTCTGATATCGGCCTATTTGCACTCGAGCAAATGCTAATAAATTCAGAAAATTAACTTATGAAAGAACGGCAAGGCCGGCCATCACTATGGCAACAGTAGCACAAGACGGGTCCACCAAGTTTCATTCTATCTCGGTAAGAGGCCATGCCACTCAATTTTCTCAACGGCAACACTACCTCAAGAAGTGATCACCAGGTTTCCACCTGTCTCAGTAAGGGGTCATGCTACTCCATTTTCTCCATGACTACAGTCAAGACGTAAACACCAGGTAATGGGCCTCCATTTTCTATCCAAACCACGATAAGGATATTAGGAATCTGAACGCCTTAAAAATTTGAATACGTGTTTTTTTTAATTTTATTAACAGGGGTCGATGTAGTGAATTAAAATAATAATAATAATAATAAAAACAAATACATCGGCTAACCCTGCACGCGACCTAACGTAACAACGGCTATAGATATCATCACGAAACTTAGTATTAAGATTAAATGAGCTAAAATGATTCTGTTATTGTTGATTGATTTAGAGGCTTGGCGACTTTGTGATGGTCCCAATTTGTGACCAGAATGATATAATTTTATATATTATTATTATTATTATTATTATTATTATTATTATCAATATTTTTTTAATTTTTCATTTTTACCTTTAATTAGTTATTATGTTAACTAATATATGTATATCTATTATTATGCGGTAATGTAGAATATTATGGCAATTGAAAGGACTTGGAGCAACACATATTATATTTGAAATAAGATAGACGCTTGACTGAATATTATTTCTGAAGAAAATACGATCAAGAGAAGAAGAGGGTGTTCGCCGAAGGCCGGCTTATCCACGGCTTCTTGGAAATGACATAAATAGACACTTATGTCTTTCACATCAAGTATTCTACCAGTATACAAATCATACTAAGAAGGGATTCTATGAAGACTTGCCACTAACAATGCTGGGCCGATGAATGAGTCCTTTGCAACTTTATACAAAAGGTGGGCTGGACCTCCCAAGAAATGCTACAAAGAAGTATTGTCATTATTGATATGTGAAAGGCGTGCAAATTCCCTAGTGACTTCAGAAGTGGGGGTGGGCGCGTGCCTGGGAACGTTATATATATGACGGCCGCCCAAATGGATATTATTATTGAATTGCTGGAGGAGACGGAATGGTGCTGTGTGGAGCATAAGAGTGGAACTTGTAGCGAGATGGAGTTGAAAATTAACATTCATCTGTAACGCAGTGCTAAATTAGACAGTTGACTATTTAAGTATGTGAATTTGATAAGACATTCTGTCTCATCAAACTGTGACATGGTTGTGTATGAGGCTATTGTCACAGGGATGATTTTTGGAATTTATTCCGTCATCCACATATAAATCCATTACGTTGAGGAAGATCAGGGCCATCAGGAACTCTCTACGCAACAATCCAACTACAATGATCTTCAATGCGGTGAGCGATTTAAACAGTTTTACTCCAGTCAAATCAGAAGGCTCTCATGCTTATTAAATTCAATCTATATTTTATTCAATTAACTCAGTATACTCCAATTTCCAATCAAGACCCATAATACAAGTAAATTCAGTAGATTCTTAAATTTAATTTATTATTATTATCTTTAGGATTTTATTCTTTTTGCACTTGTTGTTTTTATATATTAAATTCATTTGTAAATTCAAATGTTTGACTGGTTTCCTTTAGTAGCTAGAAATTACTATAAGGCAACACCACACTCCTGAACTAATTATCGTAAGGTTAGATTACGTAAGTTTCACTACGGCTGGAGATAGGAATTTCGATGCTCTACCTCTGTTTAACCGAGGTTTAATATATTATTTTGATCATGATATATAAATGGTCTGGCGCCCTTGGCTACATATAATACTAAACATTATGTACTTCTTTTAGTGAAGCTGACAACAATACAGATACACTATTAGATTAATACACAATTAAATGTTTCATTTTGTTCACCCAAAAAAGGGCGACTATTTAAATAATTAGCTTTGCATATTAACATTATTCTATGTAACATAACCCATTACAAATAACGCCCAACTAGTGGGACAAGATTCAGTTCTCTCTAACACATTACAACATCACGGCCATGTAGGCCCATGAACTTAAGTGTGTTTGACTTTTTTTCTGATAACCAGTGTTACTGTGATGGCTGTAGTAGTGTGTGTAATTGTAATTCAGGTGAGGATTACAAATGAGGTTGCTGTTGCCTTCAGTTAAAAACTATCCCTGTATTTGCTTCGAGTAGAAGTGGGAAACCACGGAAAACATCTTCCAAGTTTTGCCACGGGAGGTGCAGTGTACCCCTTTCCAACTCTCAGAACAGAATTAAAATTTCTTGGCAGAGCCAGATTCAAACTAGGACTTCCAAGGCGACAGCCGAGATTGTTAGCCGCTAATCCACGTGGTCGTCTAAATGTGACATTTTGGGTCTAATGTCATACTCTTGATGCCGCTGCTGTTACGGAAGATTTTGAATCTTTACCTTATGACGGAAGGTATCATGCGCAATATATTGTATTGTTGTGTTATACTCTCCGTTAAGGTGTGTTCTACTACTAATATGTTTACGTTTATGTTTTATTAATCCTAATGTTTTCATGCTGCATTGTTTTAATTGTTTACATTGTTAACCTGTACCGGCTATCTTTTGTATTACAAATCAGGAATACAGTAACTGTGATAAGACTTGACTAAGACTATGAGAACCAGAATAATTTGTAGCAATCAAAATGAAACAGTAACCTAAAATGATTAACCACGCAGTGAACACTCCCTCTTTTCTACTTAAGACATGACTATAAGAGTAAATAATTTGTACAGAACATTTCCTCCTTCACTGCCCACAACAGATTCAGTACCGTAGCTAACCTACAGGTAACTTACGTCACCAATAATTCACATAGTAATCATTAGAAGCCATGACCAGGCTCCTTTTGTACTTAAACATGGGTGCTTTCAAATTACGTTTTTCGTTCATCAAATAACTACATCGATACTAATATATAAAAGTGAGATGGTATGTGTCTGTGTATTACTCGATCACCAAAGAACCACTCGTCCTATTTACATGAAATTTTACATGGAAGTATCTGATTTGCCTGGTTAATATATAGGCTACTTTTGATTTCAATACTTTGCACTATTTAAAGATGTTCACGATATAAGTGACGTCAGTACACCATTTGGTTTCAAACATTCATATTTCAATTTCAAATGAAAAGAGAACGCTAAGAAATAGCAAACTTTTGATGGCATGTACTAGGTTTAAAATTTAAATTTCTATCAGAATGGTCCTTATCACTTTTCGTGTATCTGCAACTGTTAGCGAGTAAAACCTAATTGTGTGCTATAAAACAAGGTCAATGCCAAGCGGTGTAGCTGGACTAAATGTTCCATCCTAATTCTCCCTCCGCGCAGCACCTCGCCAATCCCCTGTTTTAACTGTCACCTTCATATTTCAATTTATTTATGACCAGTAGCGAAGCACGGGTACTTCAGCTAGTTTCTAATAAATGTCGTATCCCTCACTCCCTACTTGCGATCTCGGTTAGCGACATCGTACAGACAGAGATGTACACTCACCGCCACATAGAAAGTAATTACATACACTTCGGTCTATTGTTATCTTTTAGAGATTTTAGAATTCTTATTTCATCACTTTATACAAATATGAATATGAAGGTTTCAGAATTAGCGAATCCATTATACAATAGGTGACGCACGAGTAGTTTCAACAAATGAGTGTTGGCGCGCGAATCATTTCAACAAAGTTCCGTACCAGTATACGTTTATACCATTCATTCGATTGCGATGTAATTTTGTTGAATTGTTGTGCTACTCCCGCGAAGGTTACTAAATTAGTAAATCTATTTTATAATAGATGGCGTGCGAGTCGTTCGAACAAATTAGTGTTGGCGAGCAAATCGATTCAAAGAACGAACGTATGTGAGTTGTTGTGTGCCCACCCGCTAAGGTTTCTGAATTAGTAAATCCCTTATACAACAGATGGCATGCGACTCGTTTCAAGAAATGAGTGTTGGCGCGCAAATCGTTTCAACGAATGTGTGTATTTCATACAGTTTAGCGAAAGTTTATGCGTTTTCGTTGTATGAGGGCGCATTCTTGGCAGAATTGTATTGATTCAAATACATACGACGACATTTCAGCTCGTGTGCGACATAATTAGTTTAATTCCTTTGCTTAATTGTCCATCTGTGCCTGTAATAAATTAGCTGATTTGCATTCAGTTCATCATTATTTACTCTCATGTTTTATATCACTGTCTTTCTTTCTCGGATTGGCTTTGCAACGCATGCCGGGTACTGCTAGTCTCCACAATAGTAAAAAATCAGTCACCGATTCTTGGATGTAACAGATAATCTCGAGAACCACTGAATTGATTTTGATGTGGTTTTCACTATTCTGTAAAGGATGTCTCGAGGAAAGTTTGTGTCAAAAACATACTTTTATGACCAAAGGAAGCCGAGCAGTAACGATTTTAGTGAATCGAGTCCAAGAAATTCCTGTCGTCCGTGCGCCTTTTAAGCTTATGCTGATAAACCGTTAAAAATATCTACGTAGTATGAGCGTAAGAATATTGTTATATTATCATAGCGTAAGAATTGTTCAGCATGAAAAGTTCTACAAAAAAGTCCATGACACCATATCACTATCTTCAATACATCACCCACTATAGGCTAAGTGTTTTTACGTTTTTATTTCTTCCAACAATCTCCATTCTGTGGAAATGTACATAACTATCTTCAGAGCGAGTTTACGAGCTAGCGAGCGAGCCTACCACCCCAGCTTCGGCCAGCATCATACTGTCGAGTCGTATCGAGTTAATACTTCAGAGAAGAGTTATATGTGTTTGGAGTTTCGCTGTTCACCTCAGCTTTTCTGAATTTCTTCTGGGACCTGCCGTCCGTGCGCCTTTCAAGCTTACGCTGGGTAAACCGTTAAAGATACTGGGCGAAGCTGGGGTGGGTTGTTAGTGGTTTAATAAATTCTGATATTCCAAGCATTATTATTTATTTATCGTATGATGAAAGGAGGAATATGTACAAAAATATATACAACAAGATACACATGATCTCATGTTTGTAAAATTAAAGTTCAATTTTAAGTTGTTGAATCCATTAGATGGCTTCTTGATTATGCTGGTGGAGTTCTTGTATTGTCCCTTTGAATGCTCTGAGAGGACATTCGAAAGCTACGTGGTCCATAGTTTGCCGATCTTCTCCACAGTGACATTCAGGGGAGGACTTCCAGCCCCATTGATTCAGTATCGCTGCACACCTGCCTTGGCCCGTTCTTATCCGATTCAGTGTGCACCATTGACGTCGAGGTAAACGAAAACCTGCAGGTCGTTCCCAAGGAGTCACAATTAGATGGTGATGTATCAGGGAAGTTTGTTCCTGCCATTGATTGTTCCAGGCATCTAGAATGTTGAAGTGATTATCCTGCAGGTTGACTGCTGTTCGCCATGATGGTTGTCTGGACTTCAGTCGCTGCGGTAAAGGTACTGCGAGCTCAGAATGTATTGGCAGCGATGGGTTGTTTTCAATTCTCTTCCATGTGTTCAGCAATGATTGAAGTCTTCCCAGGGGTGCATTTGGAATGTTACTTAGAACCGGAAGCCAATGTGTGTTTGTGGATCGCATGCATCCTGTGATGAGGCGCATTGCTTGATTGAGCTGTGTGTCAATAATTTTGGTGTGGGCACTGTTAAGCCAGGTAGAGCAGCAATATTCTGCAACTGAGTATGTAAGAGCTAGGGCTGTGGATCTCAGAACTGTTGCGTTGGCACCCCAGGAGGTCCCTGTTAGTTTCTGGAGTATGTTGTTCCGCGTTTTGATTTTAGCGGCTGTGCGAAATATTTCACGGTGATAAAGGGAACTACTAGAAGTTCACCTATGTGACTTTTGAAAACCTGGTAACTACAAAACCACATGGCGGCCAAGCGAATTGGCGACTTTCAAATAGACGTTTCTCGCGATTTAACCAACCAAACGCAATAAAACGTGGTACAGTATATGTTTATACACATTGAACAATCCAAAATATTTTAATTGCATCGTTCAAATGGCACTCAAAACATTTTACACCATGGGTGACAACTGAAAGGGTTTCGAAAATACAGAAAGCATTCTAAAAGTCTTGTTCGAGTTACTGACCTCAGTCTACGAGGAATCCTAAACAGTTTTTAAACTCAATTGGCGCCATAAAATGTAATAAATGAAAATATCTCAACAATGTGATGGTAAGCTAGTCGAATGAAAGAATGTTAGCCTATTAGCCTCGTATTGAAACAGCGGTTACATTATATCATCAGCTTTACAGCAAACTAAACTGAAAACCAACTGAAATGTCTTAATAAAATGTTGTATTTTATATCAATTTCTCCGACTTGTCGGTCTAGTTCATGTGGATGCATGTCCTTGATAGGAGTATTTTCTAGATATCAGAAACAAGCTACATTTTCATCTCCGACCCTAATAAATAGAATATGTCTATCACTTCATTGTGTTGCATGAATGTTAGTAACTAAGTAAATGTTGCTTTTAAGTTGGCCAGCATGTTATTGGTTGCCTCTCATGAGAAGGTTTACACGAGAACCTTCACATTGGTGTCTCAGATTATAAGTAACGTGGTTACTTTACTCCTTCAATTGAGTTTTGGCTCTTGGCTAGATAACTAAAGAAAAATAGATCGAAAGAAAGAAAGAAAGAAAGAAAGAAAGAAAGAAAGACAAATCTGTACCATCAACAAAAATGTGCTTATTTTTTATGCGACTGTAGATAATTTGAGACTTATATATATTTTTTACTTGAACAAAAACACATAGATGCGGAATGGAAACATCCATCTAGTTTATAAAATTTAAGGGCATACGACCTCGTAGTTGCACCCCTTAAAACAACAATAAATAACTTGTATAAAATTTTGATCTTTATCATATTTTTAGTCTATTTTCAATTTTGAAAAAATAGGCTTATGAGATCACCTTTTGTCCGTGTGTGTGTGTGTGTGTGTGTGAGGTGTGTGTGTGTGCCCCCCGCCTAATAAAATCTAAACGGCTGGAACGATTTCTATGAAACTCGGTAAGTTCATAGCACTATTCCCGGCGACCTCGACCATGCCCTTCAAATTTTGTTACGTCTCACCAATCCGACATGGCGGCTGTGCGAATTATTTCACCAGCATTCAATATCTCCGAAACTATTACCGATATCGCCCTGAAATTGTGTACGGTGATAAAGGGCACTACTAGAAGTTCACCTAGGAAACTTTCAAATATCGGGTTACTACAAAACCAACATGGCGGCCAAGCGAATTTGAGACTTTTAATAGACTTTTCTCGCGATTTAACTATCCAAATATAATGAAACTTGGTACAGCAAATGTTTATACACATTGTAATGCACTGGAGTCTAATTTAGTTCAGTTGTTTACATAATCTCAAAATGGCGGCTGTGCGAAATATTTCACTGACATTCTATATCTCCGAAACTGTTACAGATATCACCCTGCAATTTTGTACGGCGATAAAGAGTACTGATACAAGTTTACCTATGTATATTTCATAAACCTGTAAAGTACAAAACGAACATGGCGACCAAGCGAATTTAAAATATGTTAATAGACTTTTCTCGTGATTTAACTCTCTGAGCGCAGTGAAATGTGGTACAGTAAATGATTTTGCAGCTTGTAATGCACTGCCATCTAATTTAAATCAATTGTTTACATTACCTCAAGATGGCGGCTGTGCGAAATTTTAAAATTAAGTTTTAATTTCTTGTGTCGTAGTCATGCGATCGAAGTGAAAGTTTGCATCATGAACCTAGGCAATAATTGTCCTTGAATGGTACATAACTCTATGGCCTATACATATAACAATCCTAAATGGCGAGCTTCCGAAATATTTAGACTGTTCTCAATATCTATGAATCTTTTACAGCAACCAAACTGATTTTTTTTTTATGTTCATAGAGACTATGAACATATGTTCACCTATAGGACTTTCAGTAACCTGGTGAGCACAAATCCAACATGGCGGCGGCGCAAAGTATAAATATTTAAATGGACGTTTCTCGCGAATTAACTATCCGAGTACCGTGAAACGTTGCACGTTAAATGCTTATACAAATGTTGATCCACTGGCATCTAATTTATTTCAATTGTTTGCATAATCACAAGATGGCTGCTGTGCGTATTTTTAAAATCTCGTTTTTACTTCTTGTATTCTAATCATGCGATTGAAGTTTGAATACCACAAGTACACAATAATCTTAATGTAATAGTACAAAAATAAAACTCCAACCTGGCGACCATCTGAAATATTTAGACGGTTCTCAATATCTACGAATCTGTTACAGCAATTAAACTGAAATTTTGTATGTTGATAGAGGCAATTAACATGAGCAGGATATATGAAAATAGGCTGTATAATTCTTCACGGAACTACTTGTTTTCAAGTAGATAACATAAAATATTCTGGTTTAACAATATTTATTGAAGTAGACATCAGAAGATTTTGTGCTTTATTATGATCTGTAAGTTATTCATATGTGGTGAAGACGTCATAAAACTCTCCCCTAGACATAGCTAACGAGTGCAGAGAGCGAGCGACAGAGGCTGGTTGGGTTTCTGATTACAGTCCCTCACAGACACTCAGTCGACCTGTCATCCTCTTCAGCTTAACCTGTCTACTGACTCAGAGGATGGTTCCATTTCTAAAGTTACTGTGCTCAACATGAAAAGCCGACGACCACTGATAGAATCTTTTTGCGGTAAGGTCTCAATGTTCCAAGTGACTGTTCCCTATTCATATTTCAGTATGTACACTCTACAGGAACTTATTGACATTAGCAGAGAGAGGAGGGTAGACAGTTCAACCAGACCCAGCTCCATTTTGTACTAGACTGCTTGCTGATAAACTACAATATAATGATAATACAGTACTGTATATTGAAGTAGCATACTTCTCTTGACAATAGCCTATATCCAAAAAGAAATACCCACAGCCATTTAATAAATCTAATACACCTTACGTTAGTCAAGATTTGTTTTAGCCTATTTTCAATTTTGAAAAAATAGGCTTATGAGATCACCTTTTGTCCGTGTGTGTGTGCGTGTGTGTGTGAGAGGTGTGTGTGTGTGTGTCCCCCCCCCCCTAATAAAATCTAAACGGCTGGAGCGATTTCAATGAAACTCGGTAAGTTCATAGCACTGTTCCCGGCGACCTCGACCGTGCCCTTCAAATTTTGTTACGTCTCACCAATCCAACATGGCGGTTGTGCGAAATATTTTACTAGCATTCAATACCTCCGAAACTATTACCGATATCGCCCTGAAATTTTGTACGGTGATAAAGGGCACTACTAGAAGTTCGCCTATGAGACTTTCAAAAACCTGGTGACTACAAAACCAACATGGCGGTCAAGCGAAGTTGAGACTTTTAAAAAGACTTTTCTCGCGATTTAACTATCCAAACGTAATGAAACTTGGTACAGCAAATGTTTATACACATTGTAATGCACTGGAGTCTAATTTAGTTCAATTGTTTACATAACCTCAAAATGGCGACTGTGCGAAATATTTCACTGACTTTCTATATCTCCGAAACTATTACAGATATCACCCTGCAATTTTGTACGGTGATAAAGGGTACTGATACAAGTTTACCTATGTATATTTCATAAACCTGTAAAGTACAAAACGAACATGGCGACCAAGCGAATTTGAAATATTTTAATATACTTTTCTCGTGATTTAACTCCCTGAGCGCAGTGAAATGTGGTACAGTAAATGATTTTGCAGTTTGTAATGCACTGCCATCTAATTTAATTCAATTGTTTACATAATCTCAAGATGGCGGCTGTGCGAAATTTTAAAATTATTTTTTTATTTCTTGTGTCGTAATCATGCGATCGAAGTGAAAGTTTGAATAATGAACCTAGGCAATAATTGTCCTTGAATGGTACATAACTCTATGGCCTATACATATAACAATCCTAAATGGCGAGCTTCCGAAATATTTAGACGGTTCTGAATATCTATGAATCTTTTACAGCAACCAAACTTAATTTTTTTTTATGTTCATAGAGACTATGAACATATGCTCACCTATAGGACTTTCAGTAACCTGGTGAGCACAAATCCAACATGGCGGCGACGCGAAGTATAAATATTTAAATGGACGTTTCTCGCGAATTAACTATCCGAGAGCCGTTAAACGTTGCACATTAAATGCTTATAGCAATGTTAATCCACTGGCATCTAATTTATTTCAATTGTTTGCATAATCACAAGATGGCTGCTGTGCGTAATTTTAAAATCTCGTTTTTACTTCTTGTGTTCTAATCATGCGATTGAAGTTTGAATACCACACGTACACAATAATCTTAATGTAATAGTACAAAAATAAAAATCCAAACTGGCGACCATCTGAAATATTTAGACGGTTCTCAATATCTTCGAATCTGTTGTAGCAATTAAACTGAAATTTTGCATGTTGATAGAGGCAATTAACATGAGCAGGATATATGAAAATAGGCTGTATAGTTCTTCACGGAACTACTTGTTTAAATTAATATGTATTAATACCAGTTTCGGCCATAATATAAATATTAATAATAATATTAATTTAATTTAAAAATTTAAAAAACGTATTGACTAAGGTGTGGGTATTTCTGTTTATACTTCTCTAAATTACAGAGACAGTTGTTCTCACAGCATAGCCGTGAGTATTCAGTAACGCACTGCGGCAGCTAGGAGAAGTTGAAAGTACTCACATCGGAGGGCATGAACCTTAGTACTTACATTGGCCATCCTGAATGTTATTTCGCTCGGTTTTACACATGTTCTCCAGGCAAATGGCGGAAAGATATTGTTTTTCAAGTCCCTAGGCATCTACCGTAAACCTATTAAAATGGGCTACAACTATGCACACTATTACAGTTAACACAGAAACGCAGGTTATTAAGTAAATTGAACACACATCGGAGTACACGGAGCTGATTACCAGATATCCTAATCCCCTGAGGTTAATATTTGAATCAATTTCGGGACAGGATAACGGAGAAGTTGACCATGGCCTTCAATCAGCTGCCACCCCGATATTATCTTGGAGAAGTAGGCAGTAGGACCAGTAGAATGCCACTTCTTGGATAATTGTGGTTGTAATTTGAATCCTACTCAGAGTGATTGGAAACCATTACAGCCCCAGATCATAATAACACTAACGTTTGAGAAAGATGCAACACTAAGGATGATGATGATGATGATGATGGTAAGGATAATTGTTGTTTTAAGGGGTTCACATCTAGGTTATCGTCCCCTAGGGATATGATGATTGTCAAATTGGTTATGAAATGGAAACTACTGCTACACTTTCGTTGGTTGGTTCCTTAATTTAGGGGCTGCGGCAACGCGGTCATGTAGCCCCGTGTACATTGGGTGTGTGTAGAATCTGTCTGATAACCGGTGTTAATTGTGATGACTGTATTAGTGTCTGTATCTGTTTTTTAAATTCAATTAAGGACTGCAACTTTGATTTTTTCAAATAATTCCTACTTTTGCCGCCAAACGCCACCGTCAACGACTACTACGCCTAATTCAGAACTTAGCTACTAGACGCCACCGCAGTCGGCTCTTGGCAACGAACGTAGCAACCTAAGAGCGTTGTTTACATTCTTAACCCATACGATTTAGTTTCACACAGGTGTAATTAGTGGTAAGTTCTTTAACATGCCATAAATCTATGACATGGGACCGCCGGCTTTACTTCCCCTCCGAAGAAAGGCATACTGAGGGATTTTTAACGCTCTTAAAAAATCCAACGGCTTCGGCCGGGTTTGAACCCGCGATCTTGGGCATAGAAGCTCAGCATACTTCCAACTGTGCCACCGAAGCCGCCAAACTGCTACACTATTTATAGACTTGTTACTTACTGGAAGAAGAATTAAACAATAAAGAAGCAATTAGGGAAATAAAGGACAGGAGGAAAATAGTTGTTGATTATTTTAGGGGCTGCAATATCGTGTTCATATAGCTCCGTGTATTTGTGTGTGTGTGTGTGTGGACTTTGTGTGATAACCTATGTTATTGTGATGGCTGTACTCGTGTGTGTTTTTGTAAATAGGGGATAGGATTGGGAGGGAGGCAACCGTGCCCTTAAGTTAGGAATAATCCCAGCATTAGGAGGATAATTAATGCCCTCAACCCTCGAAGCATGAGGATTGAGGAACTTGAAATAAAGGAGAGCCATGAAAGGCAGACAGGAAAGCGAAAGAGCAAAGAGTTCGCCCTAAAGTCAGTAGAGAAAGGGGAAAACGGACCCAGCTCAGGAAATCCTGGGGTTCGTCAACTCCCTAACTCACCAGCCGCGAGCCCTTGAGGGTGTAGCACTATTCAGGGTGCACCTTTGGGCCTTGAGTGGATGGAAGGAGACACCATGAAATGAAAAACAAGAGGTGTGACCCTTCAAAGAATGAGGGCATCGGGCAAGAAGAGACAAAGGCCAATTAAGGCGGGTAGATGAAAGATTCCATAGGCCTCGGATACCCTAATATCGTCGGGGTCAGAAGAGAACAAGAGTTGACCAAGGGAGGTTGACAGGAAAGATGACAGAGAGGATCCAGGCACAAGTAAGTGGAATCAAGTCCGGGCTCAGCTGGGGCCCCGTGGTCGCCAATCCAAGTCCCACTTGTCGTGAGCCCCAGAGGGAAGACCAAGAAGGATACGTGTGATTGAAAAGCACTTCATACCACAGATTAGCTACATGAGAAGACACAAATCGTTAGTATTAAAGAATTGTACACGATCTCTGATTTTGGGTGTGAACCCCCCATGCGTTGCAAAAATAAGAGTTCTTGTTGATTCAGTGAGGGGCTTTGCGACATGTAGCCCCGTGTACTTGGGTGTGTGTGGAATTTGTCTGATAGCCCGTGTTATTGTGATGGCTGTATTTGTGTGTGGATTTGTAATTCAGATGAGGATTGGGAAGGAGGCGGCCATGGCCTTAAGTTACGAGCTATCCCGACATTCGCCTGAAGTAGAAGTGGGAAACCACTGAAAACCACTCCCAGAATGGCTGAATTGGAAATCGAACCCACTTCTTCTCAGTTTTGCCCGTTCCAGCTCTCCGACCAGAATTAAATTTATTCGGACGTCCGAATCGACAGCCAAGATCGCTAGCCGCTACACCACGAGGTGGACTCAGATGACAAGGGGGAGCGGGGATAGGAGAATATATTTTAAAGTTATGGTCCACCTCGTTGCCTAGTGACTAATATTCTTGGCTGTCACTATGTAGGCCCGGGTTTCATTCCCAACTCTGCCAAGAAATGTTGGTTGGTTGGTTCTTAAGTTTAGGGGCTGCGACAACGCGGCCATGTAGCCCCGTGTACTTTGGGTGAGTGTAGAATCTGTCTGATAACCGGTGTTAATTGTGATGACTGTATTAGTGTGTGTTATCTGTTTTTAATTCAAGTAAGGACTGCAGACTTTTGCATTTTTCATATAGTTCCTACTTTTGCCGACAAACGCCACCGTCAACGACTACTGGTTCAGAACTTAGCTACCAGACGCCACCGCAGTCGGCTCTTGGCAACGAACGTAGGAACTTAAGAGCGTTGTTTACATTCTTAACCTATACAATTTAGCTTCACACAGGTGTAATTAGTGGAAGGTTCTTTAACATGCCTTAAATCTATGACATGGGACCGCCAAGAAATGTAATTCAGGTCTGAGGGTTGGAACGGTATACACGTAGCCTTGTGAGGCAAAACTGAGAAAGGTGGGTTTGATTCCTACCTCAGTCATCCTGAAAGTGGTCTTCCGTGGTATTTCACTTCTACTCCAGGTAAATGCTGGAATCGTACCTACTTAAGGCCACTGTCGCTTTTTACCTAAATTCTACCTAAATATTAGAAATACCCACACTAGTACAGACATCATAGTGACACAGGTTATCAGACAAAGTCTACACGCACCCAAGTACACGGGACTGCATGGCCACGATGTTGCAATGCCCCTAATGAATCAACAACAACAACTTTAGGTAGAGTCTTATAGTTCCCGCCTAATTAGGCAATAATGAAAATGGCTTCATAACTTTCTATGTCCAATTATGAATATGTTTTATTGTCAGTTGTGTATGTCCGTACGAACGCAGGGTAAGGCTGATTGTATGTAGTCCAATGAATCTTACTAAGTATGCAGAGTGTGAGGTTGGGTCGTACCACACCTCAATAGTTCTGGCAAGAGTATTTTGCTGTAGAGAAGTCCTGATTACTTCAATACGAGCCTGGGGAATATGGAAGTCGCTGTCCCGAGGGAAATCTAAGAACTCATCGGCTGTGTGTGCACTCTCCCCTCGTTTCAGAAAAGAAAATATAGAATAAATGGTTCATTTCTGGTAATCAAGCCCAGAACATGGATGGATTTAGGGAAGGGTGGTTTTGGAAGGAAGGCTACTCCTCTCAAACGCACACACAAGAATTTGGAATTAATTTCTGTTGCATTTGCATGTTTTAAACTCTTTCCCGAGAAATGCCGTTGATTTGACCCATTAACTTGTTTTCTGACATATCTGACCAGGAGACAATACGTAATTTCTTCATAGTGACTATTTTACTGTACATTTGTCCCAATACATGTATACCTCAAAAAAGGAAGAAAGCTTGAAGTTTTATCTGACCGTTAATAGCGTGACAATGGGCCACGAGAGCTACTTTTTATGTGGAATTCGAAACACAGGACATGCGATTTCACTTCAAAGGTCTCATATGTATTGACCGGGAATCTAACCCGGTACACCTTGGTGAGAGACACACAGCTTGACCGCTGCACCACCATGCCTCCTCATATACCCCAATCCTAAACACTAATAATTACAGCTATACACTCGATTACAGCCACTGCATTAACACATGTTATCAAATAAATTCAACACACACCCAAGTAAACGAGTCTGATAGTCACGATGTCCAGAACCTAATATGAATTAACAACAATACTATTGGTGTAATTTGCAAACTAGACTAGTGTGAAGAACTGGACTCATTTAGTTGTACAGTAGTTACTCAGGCTTGCTGTTACGGCTTCAAAAATCTGCGGAACAAAATACATTCTGTTGTCGTCGTTGTTGTTTAATTTGGGGGCTTTACGACGTCGTGGACAAGTAGCTCCGTGTACTTGGTTGTATATGGAATCTGTATACTATCGTATGTCAATATGTTGGCTGTATAAGTGTCACAAGGCGAACAAAATAAATTCTAATCTCACATTGTTTACCTAGGTGAGGTTTTTGCAAGTACTTGTTAAAGTATCTTCATCTCATCATCTTGATAAAGTTTTATCAGAACCGGGCTGCTCCCCTCCCTCCTGAAGGATCTCTTTGCTATTTGGGCAGATGACCTAGCTATTCCGTCCCTTAAAACAAAAATCACATCCTCCAAACTTTGCACTAAAAGAGGCTCCGAATCGGTACCTGACTCAGAAGCCGCGATCTATTGAAGTACTCTGTTGCGTGCTCCTAGAGCTCACCATGTACACTGAATCTCATTATCATTATCATTAGCAGTTCTCAGAATATTAGGTGGTATTATCAAGACTGCCTGTGAGGCTGCAGAACCTGCGCCAAGCTGTAATGGGCTGCCAACGTCGGCAACCAGCACAGATTATACACTGAATTTATCCCACACAATGGGGCTATTATGCCCTTCACAACATTTTGTTGCTTCTACCGGCATGGCGTGCGAGGTTGTTATACAGCTTTCCAGGGAGATTCATTTGAGTAACGAGCTGCACACTTCCATGTAACGTTTTCAAACCAAGATAAGCTCTGAATATATCTCGTCGTATTAGTGGATTATATTTGGTTTAGATGTCATTAACATTAATATTTCGGCCAACTGAAGTTATATCTGCCATCGTATTGAGATTATGTATAAAAGGTCTCAGCTATTACAAGAAATGCAACTTTAACTTAGGGTGGATCATAGTATACTCAGCCATGTGAGGACAACTGGGTAGCGTAGCTTACGCTTATATTTCGGTAGACTGTGTTTCACTTTGCCCTAGACAAGAGCTATGCTTAAAATAACTACAGTCCGGTTGTTTAAGACAAGTCATATTTCTTTCCTGACTTGCATTTCAGCCATAGTGTTGAATTAAACAAAAATCCAACAATTTTGATTATCCTGACATTAATTTTATGTGTCATATATTTGCATAATTTAAGTCAATTTCATGATTTTGTCATATTGAGAATATTAGTTACGATTTAAGGCCATATTTTGGTTTTAGTGCTGGTCATTATCTTACATTTATATTATACAGAGTGTCCGTAAAGTCTCTCCGCACTGGCGAGCTATGCGGGTCTCGCCTTGCGGGTCGTGTTAAGTTGGCAGCACATTAATGTCGCTGTATACGCAGTCTCACCGCAGCGGTTGACATAAGCATGCACTTGTTCCGTGCTGACCTTCAACAGGAGTGATAGGGTGGGGGATACCGGTTCATTATTGCCGACAGTGACTGCCTGTGCGTGACAGTGTTGACGCTGTAAGTTGTGTTCTTGTGAAGTTCTTGTGTAATCTAGTCTAGTGGTAATGCTTACTTCTGAAGAGCGTGTGTTTTTAGTGGAAGAGGTTTTCCGTGCTGGTGGAAACTTTACGATGTATAGTGCAATAGTGGTGTATACCGTATATATAATTGCATTACTTAATTTAATGTAATAGTTTTCTTTGTAACAGCATAACATGAATGCACTGCAACCTAACAAGTCCCGCAAGGCGAGACACGTGCTGCGGAGAGACTTTGCGGCCACACAGTATTATGGACCTATATATATTCTGAGAATGACAAGAGTTAATGATATTTCGGCATGACGATGTCCTTGTAGGATATGTAGATATGTACAACCTGGGACTTTATTCCATTGTGATGAATAAATACGTGTTTATCGCGAGTTGTTATAATTTCCAGGGACAAGAATTATGAATGGAGTGAAAGTATACAAAGCCAATGAAACTGGCAATACCTAAAATGTAGTTAGATATTACGTCGTATGAGTTGTCATTGATTGAATTGCTTCTATTCTCTGTAATAGAAAGCAGATACATTAGTTACGGAAATGGGGCTTCAAATGTCCTGGAGACCTTTGGACTAATATTCATGAATTTATCCGGGGGCTACATCAAGCAAGGTCACAATATTAATAACTGACTAAATATTAGCGGTTGCTGTGCATTATTGTTTGTTTTGTGCAAGGCAGTAGATGTGAAACTGAATTGTAACTCATAATAGAAGGAAGGAACTTGTAGTTTAACGTAGCCGTTAATCTTGTGATCATGAGCCAGGGGACCTCCTTTTTACGTGGAATCCGAGCCACAGGACATGGTTTATCACTTCGAAAATCTCACATGCATTAACCAGGAATCGAACCTTGGTGAGAAGCATAGTGCTTGATCGCTTTGCAACCACAGCCTCCTTACTCGTAATAGTGGCCACAGGAAGTTACACTATTGTTTGTCTTATCCAAGGCAGTAGATGTGGAACTGATAATTATAATCTTAATCATAACAGAGGCCATAGGAAGATATGGCACAAACAAACTGCATGAGCGGAAAAACTATTTTCAAGAATAAATTAGAGCTGATGAATGTTTTAACCCTGTCTCTCAACGTGAAAAATAGGTCAAAAGCTGTCAAACTGTGTTAGTTGATTGAACCTAACATCGGGAACTCTCAGATAACTCTTTTCTGTTTCTACAAATATCTATTTTTACACTTTTTGTTATTTACGCGTACGTTGTAAAATTCATAGTTAAATAAATTCTGTAAATTTCAATTTTAATTTTCCCTCTGGGGCGTAATCTATTTTGACGTCGGTTTCTGTTTACATCATGAATATTGGTTTTGATATAACAATGTTATATTGGAAAGTGCATCCTTCATTTGTTATTGAAAAATTAAACTTGCTTGATATTCAGTTGAATTTAGTTTTCCATTATGCTCTTTTATCTTTTTATTGTGCTCAAATGTTCGGTATATAGCGGCCATTGCATGTTTTGATTCAATATTACTTTCGAAAGCGTTGGAGCATACTCGTGATAATTCAATAACCTTTTAGCGAATGGAAATAACAATGTTGTTGAGTGATCTCCTACCCTTCCCAGCCTGAAACACAGCATTCGTTTAGTCCGTAGGACTCAAGATCCCATCGTGGCGCAGTGGCTAACATTCTTGTCTGTCACCTGTAAGGTCTGGGTTCGATTATCAGCACTTCCAAGAAATGTAATTCTCATCTGACGGCTGGAATGGGGTACTCAGCGCCGTGAGGCAGAACTGAGTAGATCCTAATGTGGTTTTTCATGGTTTCTCCTGTAGTAGACTCCTGGCAAATGTCTGGATTAAGACCATGGCCACGTCTTCCAAGTCTTAGATCCAATCGCAAATACACACATTACTACAAACATCAGAATGGCATAGGTTATCAGACAAATTCTACACACACACCCACGTTCACTGGGTTAAATTACCGCGATGTCGTAAGCTCATAAATGAATTAATGGCAATAACGATAGGACTCGAGGACTGTATGTAAGTTATATGAGTTATAATTTAGAAACAGGATTGGTAAGTTTATAACTATTTGATTTCTTAGGCTATACAGGGTGTCTATAAAAGAACTCCGGGGTTTTGAGGCAAAATATTGTAATGAAGTAAAAAAGTTATATTAATGTTTGATACATGATTGGAAAGGATGCATTTTCAAGTTTTTTTTAACAATTTAATAAAGTTCAATATGAGCCCCGTTAGTGGCACGGCACACATCGTAACGGTATTCCACCTCTTCCCATGTCCTGGCCAGCATATCTCGGGGGACGGTTGCCACACAATTGATTATTCGTTCCCTGAGATGGCCAACATCATGAATTTTCTCCGCATACACGAGATTCTTGATATACCCCCAGAAGAAAAAGTCCAACGGAGTCATGTCAGGACTCCTTGGAGGGCATGGAATAGGTCCTTCCCTTCCAATCCATCTATTGCCGAGTCGAGCGTCAAGTGCCTCACGTACACGCAAACTGAACTGTGGCGGTTCCCCACCTTGTTGGAAGTGGACTAAACCCTTCTCCGCCGCAATATCATCTAACTGAGGAAAAACATATTCCGCTAACATGTCACAATAGACATCACCATTTGGGTTCGATTCCCGGTCAATGCATGTGAGATTTTCGAAGTGAAATGCCATGTCCTGTGGTTCGGATTCCACGTGAAAAGGAGGTCCCGTGGCTCATGATCTCGCGATTAACGGTCACGTTAAACTACAAGCTTGCTTGCTTGCTTTGACATCATCATTGATATTTCTTTCAACAAAAATGAAGGGACCTATTACTCTATCATGCATAAGACCACACCAAACATTCACTTTTGGCGTGTCACGTTCATACTCTATGAACTCATGGGGCGGCTCTGATCCCCAAATTCTGCAATTATGTCTGTTTACAGACCCGTTCACATGAAAAGTCGCTTCATCACTAAAAATAATATGTTTTTAATCGTTATTTTCATCGATTTCGTTTAGCATAGAAACAGAAAAGTCGAATATCTTAATCTTGTCTGCCGGGTTAATGTGGTGTAACAGTTGAATTTTGTCTTTTATGAACTACCTTATGAACTGTTGATCCTAGTAACCCCAACTCCAGATTGCGCCTTGTCAATGATTTCTTAGGGCTTCGAAAGCATGAAGCTCGGATTCTGTCCACATTCTCTTGTGACTCACGCGGCCTACCCAGCGACTTTTGTTTTAAAACACTTCCTGTTTGTTTAAAAGCACTTAACCATTGGCGAATGGTTTTATCCGTATGCGGGTCAACACCATAATTACGTCGAAAGTTTCTTTGTACCGTAACAACAGAATTAGTTTATATTAGCCAAATAACGCATTGAGCCTTTTATTGCGGCGTCGTCATAGCACGGCAATCCAGACAGCACTGACTGCCGCCATGTTGTTTCAAGGTCAACGCTCCGCAGCGCTGCCAACTGTTGATGAAAACATTCCCAATGGTATGAGTAAAACTTGATGAGCCACTCGTTTCAGAGAAATTAACTACATTTTGTTATCTTCTACAGTTAATAAGATATGAATTTTTAAAACCCCGGAGTTCTTTTATAGAAACCCTGTATTTCACATTTTGAAATTGTTGTACGACGATGAGCTATTTTTATTGAGCATTGGAGAGATACTTGGGTGGTTTTGAACTAAAAATATCTGTTTTGGATTTTGAAATTAATGTGAAACTGTTTTAAGCCTATACTGTATGTCTTCTGAGAAAAGTCGATCATAAAGTTCACTAATCTTGGTTAAGGTGGCGCTAACTGAATAGTTGTACTAAACAGTTCCGTTTCTCAATGTGATCCTACCACACAACCTACTGAATCAATTGTTATGACATTTTATGAACATTTACCTTTATAAGGTAAAATAGTTAATTTACTGAAAAGGCAACTTAACATTTAATCAATTCATAAAAACAAAATATTAAGCAAGAGGTACTTTTATGACCTTGCTATTGAAGTTAATGATTTGAAACTAAATACACTTGAAGAAGATGCCATGGGTTGCAATCTAACGTACACTGCTAAACAAAAGTTTGGACTAGTATAGATTTTACTACAATGTCTTCTTATGGTAAACCCATTGACGTTTATACAGTAACTTATTAACAAACTAAACATCAGTCCTTCTGAAAACAACAACAATTGTGGTTAGATAACAATGAAACGGTACAAATACAAAGAGAACTCTCTTCTAAGTGTCCCTTTTGAAAACAAAAACATTGAAAATCTGTAACTCATGATGATCAGTATCAGTCTTTAGTTGTCCTCCCCGCACAAGGAGGAGGCATACTCTGAATGAGACCATCAAGTTTATCTTGGGGTAAGAAGTCCCACTTCTCTATGGCAGCGTCAGCATACAATTGATGGTGGTAGTCCTAACTTTTGTTGAGCAGTGTACAATCATGGTTCAAGTGTTTCAAACTAATTGTTTGTAATTCTTTCTTTACTTACTTAACTTACTTAATTCCTGCCGCTCCTTCCGGAGCATAGGGCCTTGGCGAAATTTCTCCACGCAGTACGGTTCCTGGCCATTCTCTTCACTTGACTCCAGTTCTTGTCCACCTCTGCAATTTCATTTTCGATCGTCCTCTTCCAGGTCTTCTTAGGTCGACCTCGCATCCTGGCGCCTTGAGGATTCCAGTCTAGCGCCGCCCTCTCAATAGCTCCGTCCGGCTTCCTTAGTGTGACCAATCCAGCGCCATTTCGTCTCCTTGATCTGGATGCTAATCGGTTGTTGATTGGTGATGATCCAAATATCTTCATTTGAGATTAACTTATGTCCGGCCACCTCACATTCATGATGCGACGCAGACATCTGTTAATGAACACCTGAAGCTGGTTGTTGCTCAGTTTTGTGACTTTCCATGTTTCACAGCCGTAGAGAAGAATCGACTTTACGTTGCTATTGAAAAGGCGGAGCTTGATCTTCCTGGAAATGTTTCTATTTCTCCAGATGGGGTAGAGCTGGACAAAGGCACCATTTGCCTTCCTGATACGGCTTCGAACATCAATTCTTTCTTTGATGAGTATAAAATAGCTTTGTTTTTGAAGCAATGCATAAATACTGCAACCATTATTCTAGGTCTGATTATTTCACATACACCGTACTTTATTTGCATAAACATAAAAGTTGTAAGAAATGGCGCCCAAAGAAATTTTTGCAAATAGATTAATAAATAAATGGTACAATGTTGATAAAATTCACTAACTCTTGTCTTGGAAATAGACTAACATATTTGATCCAAACAAACTTCCCCTGATATTTCAATATACGGTACTGAGATCCCAAAGCATCAAAAAAGGGGATTTTTTTTTCACCAAAACCTAAATAAGCCTTAACAGGTGACTTGTTTTCGAGTTCCAAACGTGTATACATTTTTATTGGCTTTTATCGCAAGATGAATGTTTTACTTTATAGCTCATTTTCTAAAGTTGTCAAAGTCTCCAAGGAAGTAGCCTAACTTAATTCCGACAATACTCATCTTTCTTCAAGCGGTACAGGCTTCAAACGACTTGGATCGGAGGGAATGAACCGGTATAGGTGTAAAAAGGAATCATATTTCCATCGAGGCCAGAACACGCTGTTTCACATCATGCATTGACCATGTCAAATGAATCTGATATTAAGAGGTATTCCTAGAAACGGTTTTAGATATTAAGAGCATTAAACTCCCCCCCCCCCCCCCCAGTTGAGAGCAGACAGTGACGAAGGTAACTGCTCTCATCCGGACCGCGTACGACTCAACCAGAAAAGTAGTCTGTACAATACAATCTGAACTAACCATTTAACAACAATCACATATTCACACTAAGCAAGCAAATTTGGAGGTCAGTCACCAATTTTAGTATCTTAACAAAACATCACATAGACCATAACTAAAGGGGCAGATGACATCGCTGTTCCACCCCCTTTAAAACAATAACAATAACCATAACTAACAAATATTGACTAGTTGTGTTAGTTAAACTAATACTGCAAATAAATAAGTGTACATATTGTAAATACATTCACCCATACTTGTAGACATAGATATGCTATTATTTAAATCACTCATAATGGTTCCGTATTGATGTGCTTAAATAGTTTATATTATAGTTTATATAACCGCATGAATCAATACTTTAATGACAAAATTATTAATAAAGTTGTTCTTGGTACATGTTTCAGGGACTAATGAACAATTCTTATCCCCTTCATCAGCCAAATGTTAAGCATTAAAATAATGAAATTATGATAAAGCGTAGCACTGGTCATTTGACGGTCAACAACCACTTTATTTTGATCTATACCTTACTTAATTCAACAACCCATATACTGTATATGGTGCACCATAAGAGGTTAAATGACCATTGAGAGTTCAGAGCTATGCTTTATCATAATTTCATTATTTTAATGCCATACAATTGGCTGATGAAGGGAATAACAATTGTTCATTAGTCCCTGAAACATGTACCAATAACAACTTCGTTAATATTTTTTTTCATTAAAGTATTGATTCAGGCGGTAATATAAACTTTTTTTAGAAACTATAGACATACTATCCTAATTGTAATGGATATGACGATCAAAACTGATCATCCAAGTGTATTTATTATTCTCAAGTAATTTCTTTTCAGAATTAGGGAATAACCCTTCACAATTGGGCACAATCGTGTTTACCGATTGAAAAACATCAAATTTCGATCACTAAGGCAACACTGAGAATGGCTTTAAACTCCATAATGCATTTTATCAAGTTGAGACTCATACTTCTCGCTTAATATAATTGGGTATTAGTACACGTCGACCGACTGAAAGTTCTCAATCAATTTTTAATAAGGTAACACTGAAAAATGGCTTCAAATCATACTAATATCTACTTTCTGTTCAATTCCAAGACCTTCACTGAAATATTGCTAAAGGTGTATTCTTCCTACTGGGTTACTTTTTACTGAGAAATGATAGTCCGTTAGTACCTTGGATGCTTAAGAAACCTATCAAGTGATACAATCTATCACTCTTTGTGTTTACAATCTACGAAATTGGATCCTTCAAGCGTAATATCTTCCCGCACACATGAGGGAATGGATTACTCTTGGGCTGATGGGAGTTTGGGCTCTAAGTGATTCCCTTCTGTTCCATATTGTAATCTTCCCTGAGTATATTTACCAGCAATCAAAATTACCGAAGACAATAAATGACACAAGAAAGTGATGCAAACTATTGTCATCATCATTCTCTACGGCTTATCCCAATTAATTGGGGTCGCCGGAGCCAACCCAGCTCAGTTTGGTTTTGGCCGGGAATTTAAGACCGGATGCCCTTCCTGACGCCACGTGATTTTTCAGGTGAAAATTTCGCCCAGCTGTCACCGGGATTCGATCCCCGGCCGTCCGGGTGAAAGACGAGCAGCTAAGCCACTACGCCATCACGCTCCCCGTGATGCAAACTATTGTAATTATTTAAATTGCTCCGCCAATCAATACAAATTCTATGCACATTTTAGTACATGTTTCGATCCAAAAATGGGATCTTCTTCACCAAAATTAGAATAAAACCTTAAAAAACTAACTAATTGTTGAGGAAAAAAATTAACTAAAATAATTACTAATGTAAAGTAAAAACTTTTACTTAATATATTCTTAATACGCTCAGCCTTGTGAGGCAAAACTGAGAAAAGGTTGGGGTCGATTCCCACCTCAGCCATCTTGGAAGTGGTGTTCTGTGTTTCCCAAGTCTACTCCAGGCAAATGCAGGGATGGTTCCTAACTTAAGCCATGGCCGTCACCTTCCCACTCCTCACTTGACCTACAAATACACAAACTAACACAATTATCACAATAAAACAGGTTATTTTCGTGTTGGAAGCCATTTTTCAGTGTTGCCTTAGTAGTAGAAATGTAATGCTTTTCAGTCGGTCAACTTGATTGTTCTAAATTCATGAGTTCTAGCCTGAGTGAGGGGGGGCGTGGTGGCTCAGCGGTCTAGCTGTATGCCTCTGACCAAGGCGGTCCGGGTTCGATTCCCGGTCAATGCATGTGAGATTTTCGAAGTGAAATGCCATGTCCTGTGGTTCGGATTCCACGTAAAAAGGAGGTCCCGTGGCTCATGATCTCAAGATTAACGGTCACGTTAAACTACAAGCTTCCTTCCTTCCTTTTAGCCTGAGTGATTTGAATCGACATTTGGCTCGTTAAGATGTAAGAAACAAGTAGTTCCATGAAGAACTAAACAGCCTATTTTCATATATCCTATGTATGTTAATTGCCTCTATCAACATACGAAATTTCAGTTTGATTGCTGTAATAGATTCGTCGATTTCGAGAACCGACTAAATATTGCAGATGGTCGCCATGATGGATTTTTATATATGTAGGTCTTAGAGTTATGTACTGTTACATGAAGATTATTGTGTACGTGTAGTATTCAAACATCAATCGCATGATTAGGAGACAAGAAGTAAAAATGAGATTTCAAAATTTCGCAAAGCTGCGATCTTGTGGTTATGGAAATAATTGAAAAACAAGATGTTCAGTAAAGAACATATAGCCTACTTTCTCCTAAATGTATGAGTATAGTTATAACTCGTTGTTATTATCAAAGAGTATAATAGAACTATTCTTTGTTGAAGACCTTAGAAACGATTTACCTCTACCAAACGCCACAACCTAGATAAAAACTGCTACCATCATTGAAGAAAGAAAGATAAGAATTATATCAAGAATGTTATGGATCTGGAGACATAATCGACCGGACTGGCGGCGTGGCTCAGCGGTAACGTTCTCGCTTGCTGGGCCCTAGGTTGCAGGTTCGTATCCTGGCGCAGTCAGCTGGCATTTGAGGGTGCACAAATGCGAGGGAGCCATGTCAGTACATTTACTGGCACGTTAAAGATCCCCTTCGGACCAAAATTCCGGCACCCCGGTGTCTCTAAAATCAGCAGTAGTTAAAAGGGATGTAAAACCAATAACATTATTATTATTATTATTATTACGACCTGCCGTGGGCAACATCCAACTTTGAGTTGAGGCATGTCTTTACACGTCTGGTTGTGCATGGCTTTCACAACCCTAATTGAATTAACAAATCTTTCCATGACCCTACAGAGACGTGTGTATACAAACTATGTGGATATTTTCGATAATATAATCCTAACAGAGCGAGTGCATTCTAGCGGCCAGAAGAAGAAACTTTTCAATAAAATCTGGAAGTTACCTTTTTGGCAGCTAGATGTCTCGAGTAAATCTGCTGGCGAATTATGTTTTAATTAAATATATATTTTGCACCATAATGTGCACAATATAACGCTTAATAACATTTTCAAGTAACGCAAAATAGGCTGTTACAAACCCTTTAAAATAAAAAGTTAAAATGTATCGTAGTATCATCTTGTCATTCTTCAAATTCGATGCGCATAGAATGATAATGGTATAGTAATCAATGGATCCCCACGTAGACTAGTCGTGACATCTATTGGTGAAATATCGAACAATATAATCCTAACAGAGCGAGTGCATTCTAGCGGCCAGAAGAAGAAACTTTTCAATAAAATCTGGAAGTTACCTTTTTGGCAGCTAGATGTCCCGAGTAAATCTGCTGGCGAATTATGTTTTAATTAAATATATATTTTACACCATAATGTGCACAATATAACGCTTAATTTTAAAACATCTGAGTCATTACAAAACAATAAACATATAACATTTCAAGCAAAAAAACTAGCTCTGATCGGGTTTGAACCATAGGCATTTGAGCGATAGGCTAACGCTCTACCACTGAGCTAATTGTGTCAACGAATATCGTTCTATTTAAAATGACTTACATAGAACTTGTTAGCAAATAATGATTTATACTAAACGATTTCATCACTGGAGTATATTATTTATATATAAAGCATTTCATACAAAGTTTATTTATTTTTTATCAGTACGCTATATTGCATGCAATACTCAAATTAGTGAAATATAAGTCCGGCACAAGATATCCGCTGCCATCTTGTCTTATTACTGAATTAGTTCAGCTTTTTAAAATCACGTCTGCACCATAGTATTACAAAATAAACTTTTAATTTCGAACGTGCCTCTTCCTTTAGAACAGTTAAAACGATTCTCGGCTCGATAATCGGAACTGGTGGGTCCCATGATATGGATAATAAAGTTTGCATAATTCGCACGGCCGCCATCCTGAAATGGTATGGCGGACGACCTTGTAGTTTGGTCCCAAGACGCATCCTATACGAAGGTATGTTGTTACCAAATTTGGTAGAGATCGGATGATTTGGTTAGTCGTTATTTGATTTTACGTTTTGAACGTTTGAGTGGCCGCCATTCAGTTTTAGTAAAGATGGCAGCGATATAAAACATGACACTGAGGTGTCCTTTGCTAGTGCTACCTTTGTACCAAATTTCTTTCAATTTGCATTCACCGTGTTCGAATTGATAGGGGGGGACAGACATTCAGAGTACACACACTCACACACACACAGACACACACACACACACATACACACACACAGACTCACACACACACATACACACACACACACAGACTCACACACACACATACACACACACAGACAGACACACTTTTTTCGCCCTGTGTTGATCTCATAAGACTACTTTCATTTTTTGCAAAAATCGAAAGTAGGCTAAAAATAGATGCCAATGGATTAACATTTGTATAAGCATATACTGTTCAAAGTGTCACTGCACTCGGATGGATAAATTGCGAGAAACGACCAGGTGAATATTAATACTTCGCGTCACCGCCATTTTGGATTTGTGATCACCAGGTTATTCAAAGTCCTATAGGTGAACTTATGTTCATTGCCCCTATGAACATACAAAAATTCAGTTTGATTGCTGTAACAGATTCGAAGATATTGAGATCCATCTAAATATTTTGGATGGTCGCCATGTTGGATTGTTATATGTATAGGCCATAGAGTCATGTACCATTAAAGGAAATTTATTGCGTAGGCCCATTATTCAAACTTTCACATCGATCGCATGATTACGACACAAGAAATAAAAACTTAATTTTAAAATTCGCACAGCCGCCATCTTGAGGTTATGTAAACAATTGAACTAAATTAGATACCAGTGCATTACAATGTGTATAAACATTTGCTGTACCAAGTTTCATTGCGTTTGGATCATTAAATCGCGACAAAGGTCTATTTTAAATTTTCAAATTCGCTAGGCCGCCATATTCGTTTTGTAGTTAACCGGTTTTTGAAAGTCTTATGGTTGAACTTCCAGTAGTGCCTTTTATCTCCGGACACCAATTTTAGGGCGCTACCGTTAATATTTTCAGAGATACAGAATGCCGGTGAAATATTTCGCACAGCCGCCATCTTGAGGTTATGTAAACAATTGAACGAAGTTAGATGTCAGTGTATTACAATGTGTATAAAAATATACTGTACCAAGTTTTATTGCGTTTGGATGGTTAAATCGCGAGAAACGTTTATTTAAAAGTCGCCACTTCGCTTGGCCGCCATATTGGTATTGTAGTTACTAGGTTTTCAAACGTCACATAGGTGAACTTCTAGTAGTTCCCTATATCACCGTAAAATATTCCAGGGTGTTATCGGTAATAGTTTCGGAGATATTGAATGCTGGTTAAATTTTGATGAGATGTATAACAAAATTTGAACGGCACGGTCGGGGTCGTCCGGAATAGTGCTATGAACTTACCGAGTTTCATTGACATCGGTCTAGCCGTTTAGAAGTTATTATGGGGGGACACTCACCATCACACACACACGCACATACAGACAGACACACGGACAAAAGGTGATCTCATAAGCCTTTTTTTTTTTTTCAAAAATTAAAAGAGGCTAAAAAAGACCCGGAAAGCCACATCTACGATGGTTGAAGTGGGAATCGAATCCACCTCTTCTCAGTTTTGCCTCTCGAAGCTGAGTGGACCTTGTCCCAGACCTTAGACCAGATTTGTTTTAACATAGTCTAGTACGGAATCGAACCTGAACTTCAGGGGTTACAGCCAATTAAGCTAGCCACTTCACTACGAGGTAGTCGGACCAACTACTGTAAATGATCCTAAGAACTTGTATCCATGAACATTTATCGAAGATACACTAATTACGACTGGAGAGTCTGGAGGAATGGGTGGGATACACGAAGTCTCTTTACACCTGTAGGCTGATAAAACTCCGAACCAACCCGTTATTGATTTCTGATTACTTAACCTCACGTTGAAGAGTTCTCACCTAGTTTTATGTGATTTATTACTTGACATGTTAATTCCGTAGTAATTTTTTTCTGTCACGCAGAATACCTTTGGAGAGCAATGCAGGGGCTATCATGTTGTGTTCGATGAGTAGGCTTTCGAGTGCTAGCAGTGACATGTAATCAACACTCCATCATCCTATTATGCCGTCCAGTTGATAAATCACCCACGCGTGGCGCTACACACGCCGGCTGACAGACAGCTCTACAGTGTCCGTGTGGCAGATGTGAATGCTTTACTTTCCAACAGTGTCTGTTGTGTGACTATTTGGCTATGAAGTGAAATGGTCTATCCTAATAGTCGTTTATGGACCCTGTGGTTTAGTGAGACCCATATATCGTAGGTAATGATGATAATAATAATAATAATAATAATAATAATGAAAAAATGAAAATCCACAGCCTGCTTCCAGTCTCCGACCGGGTCAGGAATGGAATGAATGAAGCCCCCATCCAGCGGCGAGGATATGGACTGTGCCGGCTGCCAAGGCCTGACGCACTCCTCTGGGGCAATGCTTAAATGAATAACAGATGAAATGAAATCATAGTGGAGAGTGTTGCTGGAATTAAATTATTGACAGGAAAAACCGGAGTACCCGGAGAAAAACCTGTCTGCCTCCGTTTTGTCCAGCACAGATCTCACATGGAGTGACCGGGATTTGAACCACGGACCCAGCGGTGAGAGGCCGGCATGCTGCCGCCTAAGCCACGGAGGCTTAATAATAACAATAATAATAATAATAATAATAATAATAATAATAGTAATAATAATAATAATAATAATAATAATAATAATAATAATAATAATAATAATTCTAAAAATCACAGACACCTTCAGGAAAACGCGATTGAAGTTCTACGGCTACATTCTCAGAATGAACAATGACAGGCTCACTAAAAGGATTCTCGGCCTTGTTCTCTCAAAGTCCCCCCCCCCCCCCCAGGGGCTCATGACTAGTGGGACGTGGGTTGACGACCACGGGACCCCAGTTGAGTTCGGCATTACTTCCACTTATTTGTGCCGAGCTCCTCTCTGTCATCTTTTATATCGACCTCCCTTGGTCAACTCTTGTTCTTTTCCGACCCCTACGGTAGTAGGGTATCCGAGGCCTAGGGTGTATTTTACTTTTCCGCCTTAATTGGGCCTTGTCTCATCTTTTCTGGTCCCTCATTCTTCGAGGGGTCAGACCTCTTCCGTGGTTTCCCACATATACTCCATGCGAATTCAAGGAAGGCACCTAAATTTAGGCCAGAGATGCCTCCTAACCAAAGCATCAGCGCGGTTGCTCCAGGCAAACGCTTCTTATGACCTTACTGGTTAAAACATAAGTTCTAGAGAACCACGAAACCTGGGTTCTAGTTACATCTAATTTTAAGCGCCACCATATAATATGTAAAAATCGTGAGAGGATATTCTCAAAATAGAATTATTAAGAATTACTTATTAAGCCTTTTTTTTTGGTCTAGGGTATGTATTCAAATTTCTGTACTAATGGTCTTTATGGAAAATAAGGAGAGAAGTAAGCCTGTGTACTGTTCAAACCAGTGGTGATTTTTAAATATATTTTGAGACTAGTATTTAGAAACTAGCATTGTGTGCATTGAACAATACACACAGCATTATGAGAACAATAATTGATCGCAGTTCGATAGAATTAATCACCTCCATTTTTGAGGCACTTGTTCAAATGTATATAAGCTTCCCTATATCCAACTTTTCGGTGGATTTCGGTGGTATCCTACTTCTATTCAGTGATTTCCATATGTCTCGCAACTTAAAGTGTACAATCAGGACACGTTATTAGACAGACCGAACGCTCAAACGAATTTGTAATAGGTTTTATTTCTACGTATTTCGTGTGAATTTTCCGAGGCGAAGTTTTTTTCATCTGATGGTTCGGTTTCCGCGTAAGAAGGAGGGACCGTGGAGAGCCACGTCGATTTGGAATCTTCTTTCCTTCAAGCATACAGGCTAATGAGCACAATGTTCATGCCTCTAAATCAAATGACTAAAATGTTAATTTTTTTATTAATCCCCTTTCTTTTTTTTATGGAAGGATGGTTAAGTTAATTATTGGTGATTTACAAACAACTAGCAATTATATATAATAACAACAATAATAATTATAACAAGTGAAATATAATTATATTTGTTGGTCAAACAAATCTCTATAACATGTGTTTTGTTTTGACAGCCAGGGTGTGAGTGAGGGGCACAATACTGTACGTCATGTCACTGTCCATTTTAATTATATATCAATTTACACGGCATTACATGCTAATTAACTATGCCGGATGATCCCTGATAATAAATTGAAGATTATTTTGTTAAAAGTCACATAAATATACGACAGCATATTTCAAATTAAAACAGCGTGACAAGTCAAAGAGTACTCCTGGATGGTTTGTTTTCAATTTATAAATAGCTTTCAAGGGAACTCTGATAGCGTTTACGTCCCGATCGGATTGGATGTATCAGAGGATACTCTTGGATGGTCACTATACGATGGTGGTGAAATAATTGGCTAAAATTAACATTAAGTCTCTATTTAAATTGATTGAAAAGCCGTGGAACAGTGAGTCATCGCGTGGAAGTGGTAGGATGCCCAATGACAAGGCAGCTTGCGGACGGCTGCCTTCCACTGTACGCACAGCAAGGCCTCGCTTTCTTAGAGATGACTGCCAACATGTCAAGCCTTTATAACTCAAAATGTAAATTAAGTTATATACATAACGAATGAGCAGCCTCCGTGGCTTAGGCGGCAGCACGCCGGCCTCTCACCGCTGAGTCCGTGGTTCAAATCCCGGTCACTCCATGTGAGATCTGTGCTGGACAGAACGGAGGCAGACAGGTTTTTCTCCGGGTACTCCGGTTTTCTCTGTCAAAATTTCATTCCAGCAACACTCTCCACTATCATTTCATTTCATCTGTCATTCATTTAATCATTGCCCCAGAGGAGTGCGTCAGGTCTCGGCAGCCGGCACAGTTCATATCCTCGCCGCTAGATAGGGGCTTCATTCATTCCATTCCTGACCCGGTCGGAGACTGGAAGCAGGCTGTGGATTTTCATTCACATAACGAATGGATATCTTGCCGTTTCTGGCATGGGGTTAAAATTAGTATAACTCAGATGATCTACCGTAGTTAATAGCAGTTATTATTGGTAGAAATGGACGGACTGTTGGGCCAGCAATATTTCGTTTTCTAGAATATGTATTGGGGCTCTTATTCAGAAGGTCCACTTACTGAAAGAAATTCTGGTCTGAGGATTGTAACGGAGGGTATTCAAGCTCACGAGGACAATTCCTTGATTCTCGTTGTTTTGCAATTTCACTTTGCGCAAATGCCTTCTTCTCGATCCTAGATCCAAGTACCAGCACAATCATAATTGTAATTCTTCTTGATCAGTCTGATTCACGGGACTTAAATAAATTGACAACTACTGCAAGACCATTGAACATTGAATCAACTAGTAATTTAAAACGGCACTTCTCCCTATGTTGAAAGACAACACGATGAGATGAAGAGCTTTCAGATATGCTCTTACCAAGATGGCGGACTCTTTCTTTGTCCATCTGTCTCTGTTCCACAGTTATCTTTCTTGTGTATATAAATAACAGAGGGACATTTTCTTTGGCTTGATTCTCTACTGAGGAAACAATGGCGATGATGGGAGCCACCAGCGACTCAAACTTGCATCATTTGTCTGCGAAGCCTGGTTTCCCCAACGGAGCAATACATCATATCAAAGCGAAATAAAAAAGAGAATTCTCCGTTCCCTTTGATTAATACCTTGCAATCTTCAGCATTAAAACCCAACAAACTCTACAAAGAATTTATTTCTTGTCCACTAAACCTTCGCAATGACGGCATCTCTCTGATGAGACGATTGTATTGCCTCCAGAGTTTACTGAAAAACGACGACCAAATCATTCTGAATCATACCGCATGAGAGGATGGGAGGAAGTGGGACCATGAACGTACAATAATCCTATTATTGTATGAACAATACGCGAATTAGTGAAAAGATGGAACAGTGAGGAGATCAACTGAAGTATGCAACGAGAATTGTTGAAATATTTCATTAATTATTTCCAGGAGAAGAGTAGACATTGTATTCTAAACAATACTTCTACTGCAGATTATTTAACATTCGAGCAGGAGTATTCTTTTTTTATTCTCCTGTAAGTATAATCAGACGCATAATTTATTATTTTTATATACGAATTGCAGCCAAATGACATTGCTGGGAATTTTTGATTTAACGCCCTTATTTCAAGTACGGTAGTTCCAACTTTGGCTACCAGATGCTACTTTCACTAACACCTAGCGGCGAACGTTGGAACTTGATAGAGCTTTTATAACCAGCCAAATATTAAGAATACCAACCCCTTGGCACTACAGCCCATGAAGCGCCTAGGCTTACCAAGCGACCGCTGCCCAGCCAATTGTCCTGCAGATATTGGGGTGACGCGTGGTCAGCGCGTCGGGTCCCCTCGGCCGTTAATCTTGGTGTTCGTGACCAGGGCGCTGCCTCACTGTCAGACAGCTACTCAATTGTCCTCACGAGGCTGAGTGCACCCCGTTCCAGCCCTCAAGTCAGTTTCTAAAATCTCTGATGGAGCCGGGGATCGAACCCGGGGCCTCCGGGTGAGAGGCAGACGCGCTACCCCAACACCACGGGGCCGGCACCAGCCAAATATAGCCTTTACATTTTGCTATACACTACCAATTGCAGTGGTAGGTTCTTTTAAATGCCATAAATCTATGACATGGACCCACCAGCTTTATTTCTCTTCCGAAGAAAGTTATACTGAAGAATTATTTAACGCTCTTAAAAATCAGACGACTTCAGCCAGGTTTGAACCCGTGATTTTGGGCATAGCAGTTCAGCATGCTACCGACTACAGCACCGAAGCTGACTAATTTAATTTATAGAAATACTATTTTAATATGGAAGCCTCCGTGGCTTAGGCGGCAGCCGGCCTCTCACCGCTGGATCCGTGGTTCAAATCCCGGTCACTCCATGTGAGATCTGTGCTGGACAAAACGGAGGCAGACAGGTTTTTCTCCGGGTACTCCGGTTTTCCCTGTCAAAATTTCATTCCAGCAACACTCTCCACTATCATTTCATTTCATCTGTCATTCATCTAATCATTGCCCCAGAGGAGTGCGTCAGGCCTCGGCAGCCGGCACATTTCATATCCTCGCTAGATGGGGGCTTCATTCATTCCATTCCTGACCCGGTCGGAGACTGGAAGCAGGCTGTGGATTTTCATTTTCACTATTTTAATATGATAAGCTGGCACAGGCCCTCATCATGGTAGTACTGTATCATTGCCAAGTGAGAATTTAAGAGTCGCCTTGTAATTCAGTGTTCATAACACCAGCGTACCAGCTTGAGGTCATGGGTTTGAGTCCCGCTTGTATGAGATATTTCTATTCTCTAATTTACATCTATAATGGCTTGCATTATTGTTCTTTTACATGACCTGATACCTTAAAGCCTACATTTATCATCCCTGCTGACGAGAATATCTCGTGGTCATGAGCCATGTACGTTGAATCCGTGCCACAGGACGTGACATTTCACTTCGAAAATCTGACATACGTTAATCGAGAATTGAAACCGGTCCTTCTTCGTGAGAGACTAACAGCTTGACCATCATGCACTACTCAATTGTATTTATCATTTCAGGTCAATCCAAATCCAAGCCTTGTTTGCTTATTCCACCAACACGATGCTGAGCTTGTATGCCCAATATCGCGGGTTCAAACCCGAAGTCGTTGGATTTTTAAGAGCGTTAAATTCTTCAGTATAACTTTCTTCGGAGGGGAAGTAAAGTCCACGGTCCCATGTCATAGATTTATGGCATGTAAAAGAACCTTCTACTAATTACACTTGTGTGAAACAAAATGTGTAGGTTAGGTTTGATTAATGCTCTTCAGTTCCAACGTTCATCACCAGGCGCTGGTTGCGATGGCATCTAACAGTAGCCAAGTTCACAGCTAGGTGTCGTGGATGGTAGCATTTGGTAGCGAAAGTAGGAACTGCTTGAAATTATCGTCTGCAGTCCTTACTTGAATTTAAAACAGATAACAGACACAAATACAGACAATAACACCGGTTATCAGACAGATTCTACACACACCCAAAGTACACGGGGCTACATGACCGCGTTGTCGCAGCCTCTAAGCTAAGGAAACAACCAACCAACCTACTAACCAACACGATGAAACAACCGAATATATTTCGACCAAACTAGATATTCAGAATGTTATTGATGGGAAAGCAGTGATGAGTATCTTACTAGGCCTACCTAAAACTGTTCCTGTTACTTTCATTGTATAGGTCTGCTTTCAAACGGTCAACACTTTGTTGTTGTTGTTGATTATTCCTTTAGGAGCTTTGCAACATCCTGGTCATGTAGCTCCGTGTACTTGCGTGTGTGTGAGATTTGCATAATAATAATACTAGTCGTATGGCCTCAGCTTCCGTGGCGTAGACCATTTGAGTACGAGCCATCGAGGCGATCTACTCTCCAATAATCACATTTCTTTAAACACTGCCATTTGTCATAGAAAAGCAGAACTACTGTACACTTGGGGACCCGGGCCTAAGAATAATAATAATTTGTCCTTATTATTGACGTGTTGGAAGCCATTTTTAAGTGTGTCTGTAGCAGCCTACACGAAACTTTAAAATGATTCTCAGTCTGTCAACAAATTCTACCCAATTGTAACTAACCAACCAACTAACCCCGTGGCACTACAGCCCTTGAAGGGCCTAGGCCTACCAAGCGACCGCTGCCCAGCCAATTGGCCTGCAGATTATGGGGTGACGCGTGGTCAGTGCGTCGGGTCCCGTCGGCCGTTAATCTTGGTTTTCGTGACCGGGGCACTGTCTCACTGTCAGACAGCTACTCAATTGTCCTCACGAGGCTGAGTGCACCCCGTTCCAATCCTCACGTCAGTTTTTAAAATCCCTGACGGAGCCGGGGATCGAACCCGGGGCCTCCGGGTGAGAGGCAGGCGCACTACCCCAACACCACGGGGCCGGCTCTACCCAATTGTAATGGGTGTTATTCCCTAAACCTTAAATAACAAGAAGTTCCGTAACGAACTAAAGAGCCTACTTTTCTTAAAATTTAAGAAGCACGCCAATGATTAATCTATATGGATCTATCTAGAATAATGATGAAATTAAGTTGGTAATATCTAAATTTCTAATTAGTTCGAAATACTGTATACCTGGCATAATGTAGGCTAATGAGCACTACAGTTGGCAGCCCTGGTGACTGAATATATTCTTAGTTCCATCTCTTAAGGTACATAATACAAAATTTGGTTGAAGTCCAATGGATAGCATGGACGTTGCATGTAGTTAGACATTGGACCTACTGTAACAGCGCGCGTAAAATCATGTTGGCAACAATGCCATGCATGTCTTGGTCAGAAATAGCCTAATCTGAAATATTATGATATTTTGTTGTGCCAATTTTAGACGAAATCCATTTGTTAGTATAGAAGTTACATGTATTTTAAAATTGGACCTATCAGCAGGCATAGAATTATGTTGGCAGCGCTGACTTATATTAATTATTCCAAATTAATCTAGAATGTCAGTTGCCACACGTGTGCAAAGTAAAGGCCAGTTGGCTTGCATACTTCCTGATACATTGATATTACCGGTAGGTTAAAAAAATATAGACAGCATTTATTAACAGTTGGCAGCTCTGATTGCTCTTAAAAATACTTATAGTCATATCTGTTATGTTACACATAGCACATACGAAATTTGGTTGAAATCCAACTGATACTATAGAAGTTACATATATTTAAATTTGGCCCTATCAGCAGGTTTAGAATCATGTTGGTAGAAGTGATGTATATAAGTTACTCCAAAATTAATCTAAAATGTCATGTACTATACGTGTGCATAGTTTAAAGCTGTTGGCTTGCATACTTTCTGATATATTGGTATTTGAATAAAAGAATAGAGATAGTAATTATTAACAGTTGGCAGCCCTGGTGGCTCTTAAGAATACTCTCAGCCATATCTGTTTATGTACGCATATTACATACAAAATTTGGTTGATGTCCAATTGATAGTGTGGAATTTATAGGCATTTAAAAATTTGACCTATCAGAAGGCTTAAAATTATTTTGGCAACACTGTCAAGTATGGCCCCCTGGAAATTAAATTGAAATAGTGCTATCTACATGTGTGCCAATTTTGGAATAGCTCCCTTGCATATCTTCCATGATATCCAACATGGAGCTCAAATTTCTAGTGCGTTTTTTCAGCAGTTGGTAGCACTGACATCATTTTCAAATATGGACGTGAGCTATTCTGGAATACATCTTTACTCATTCTAAATTTGGTTTCGATTTCTGCAACCGTTTAGGAGTTGATAGGGGACACACACACACAGCCAGACAGACAGAAGGACAGACAGACATTTTCCCGGATCGATCTCATAAGTCTACTTTTTCCTCATTTTTGCAAAATGTGAAAAGTAGGCTAAAAATCACATGGTTGTGAGGCACGAAGTAGCGCCTCAGCGCTCTCGGTAACCACGAATGCATGTTCCTTTTGCACAGCAGAAAGCAAGTAACACATTTCTTTCTTCTCATTTTAGTATTGATGGGTTTGGAGTGGATCTGGCTAATTGAGTTGTAATATCCCGGAAAGCCTCTGATGGATACCGTCTGCGGTGGCCGAGAGCGCTACCTCATGCTGGCATTCATTTGGAGGGCGTGGCTTCAAATCCCATAGGGCCGTCCTGAAAATGGTGTTCGTGGTTTTCCTCCAGGCAAATGCCGGGACGGTTCCTTTCAACAGTCCTACGGTCGACTTACTTCAAAAATCCCTTCCCTGGCCCTTCCTTAAATACACCCAAGTTAGCGAGCGGTCGCATGGGCGATCGGCTTATCACCATCCTCAGTTGTATCTGCTGACAAAGTGTGTTCAGCTCCCAGACTCTCTCTTTACGACGGTAGAGGAATATTCCTCACAGAGTCCATGGATGAAGCCGATCTGGGAAGTTAAGCGATTAAAAAGAATACACCAAAGTTGCATAGTTTTTCACAGATATTACATACACACAAACGTACACAGAAATGAATGTCACAATGTACCAGTGCCTAAAACGAAACAACAGGACAGCAACCAACCCTTGCCGTAAACGAAGAATAATATGAGATGGGTTTGGAGCGGATCTGGTCAATTAAGTTGTAATATCCCGGAGAGCCTCTGATGAATAGCTTTGTCTCGTTCTAACGCACCACACTGCAGACAACTCGTTTGCGATTAATATCTCGTTTGCATTAAAAACACCGTCTATCATTTAGCTTTGTTGCGGAAAACTGAAAGGTCTTTTGGTTTAACATCTAACGCGCAGAGACTAGGTAATCCCCTGGTGGTGCATATCAAAGCGGAGTACTTCTTTAGGGATGCCCAATGACGGAATACAAAACGTGGTTATCCAACGAAGCTGCTTTACACAAAAATTAATAGATATATCACATGAACGCAGATGATTTATATGTCGTCAAATTAGTTATTGTCACTATAAATTAGGCATTTTTATTTATGTAGACTATTTATTCATCCATTCATTTATTTATGGATTTACTGTATTTAATAAAGTACACAAGCCATAACTCCAATTCAGTACCTTCTTGACATACAAATATAAAGTAGATAGTTGAATTTAAGCTAAAGAAACAAGTTGTTCAAGAAAGAACATATAGCCTACTTCCTCCTAAATGCATGGGTATAGCAGTGGCGGCTGGTGGTTCAAAAAGTGGTGGTTCACAAAAATATAATTTCTTCACTGATATGACTATTCTAAAAACACTAAGATACCCAAATTATAGAAAATAATGAAAAACAGATATTTGAACATATGTTTGCTTAAACTATTCCTACTCTCCTACATGAATGTTATGCTACATTACTTGTTTCGTATGTAATGACAGACACACATTTTGATTATTTAATTTCTTTCGCAGTTTCCTCAAGAATGCACTGTGGAATTTCATTTTCAATTGTTATTGAAGTTCCCTTCAACACAGTCACTGGTGTAGCTGATGGCATTCTTGGATGTAGCCCTGGAGATCCGGGTTTTATTCCCAGCTTTGCCAAGAAACGTTAATTCTGATGGGAGGGTTTGGAACGGGGTACAGTCAGCCTCGTGAGGCAAAACTGAGAAGAGGAGGGTTCGATTCCCACCTCAGTCATACTGGAAGAGGTTTTTTGTGGCTTCCAACTTCTACTCCAGGCAAAATGGTGGGATGGTTCCAAACTTAAGGCCATGGCCGCCTCCTTCCGAATTCTACCCTCAATACACAAATACACACACACTAGTACAGCCTTCACAATAACACAGGTTATCACACAATCAACACACACACTCAAGTACATGGGGCTACGGGACCACAAGATCGCAAAACCTCTAAAATGATTTGAGAAAGAAAAAGAAAGCAAGGAAAACGGTCACCCTTAGAGTGCGTGGACTGAATTCATCATGTAAATGATTAATGCAAAGCTGTACATAATTAAATACAGTACACAACTATAAAAAAAACATCATCGCCCGTCTAAACATTGAAGCTAGATATTGCAAAACTGCCAAATTATGCACGAAACAACAATACAGCTTCGCAAACTTCCGAAAATAGACAAATATACACACGCTAGTACAGCCAACACAATTACACAGGTTATCACACAATCAACACACACACACTCAAGTACATGGGGCTACGGGACCACAAGATCGCAAAACCTCTAAAATGATTTAAGAAAGAAAAAGAAAGCAAGGAAAACGGTCACCCTAAGAGTGCGTGAGTTAAGTTTGTCGCTTAACAGTCTTCTTTAGTGATGTACTGAGAACTTGTTGCTACTGCTAAGTCAGTAGGTCTCGTGGTTCTTACTTCTGATGAGTAGTATCTGCTTTCTATGAATGAGAACTCGTTGGTTAGTTTGTAGAAGTATTTATTAATCTTTGACGATCCAATATATACAAGTTAACACCAGTCAGACAACCTGTTTAGTTGCTGCTGTTGGAAGAGGCCTTTTGCTTCTTAGCCCAGGTCTTTTATACAAATCCTTGCATAACAATGTGCGTCACAGTAGTGGGGCGCACTCGATAACATATATGTGGAAATATACATCTTACAGGATATGGACTCATGTCTTTGATAACAGTTCTGTGAATTTGACCACTCATAGCTGTTGGAGTCAACACATTTGAAATAACATATTGAATAATTATATGAGGAAATGTACATGGTCATTTCCTTAGTTCCTTCTAGGAAGTATTTGCCAAATAACAATTTACAGATTGTGAAGTAATTACGTTGACAATAACATGTTGTGAAAGAAGTATGCAATGTCATTTCCTTGGTTCCAAGAATGAACATTCATCAAGTAAACACTTTGCTAATAGCATATTGAGGGATATATTGGGCAATGATGTTCCTTCTATAGGAAGAAGGACCATAACCTTTAGGTTAGAATGGGGTCTGGGGTTCGAACCTAGACGGGATACATAACTCGTGGACTGAAATCATCATGTAAATGATTAATGCAAATCTGTACATTATTATATACAGTACGCAACTATACAAAAAAATACATCATCGCCCGTCTAAACTTTGAAGCTAGATATTGCAAAAATGCCAAATTATGCACGAAACAACAATACAGCTTCGCAAACTTCCGAAAATAGACAGTGGAATGAGACAAATTGCTATGTATCGCGCACTTCAACAGAAAGACACATTCATTTCGTTCTGACTACCATTAATGCTAATGTCAAACTACTACTGCTATTAATAATAATAACAATGTTAATGGTTTTACGTCCCTTCCAACTACTGAGGTTCTTCGAGACGCCTGGGTGCCAGAGGTTTCCCCCGAATGGGTTATTTAACATGCCAGTAACTCTACTGACACGGCTCATTCATATTTGCGCAACCTCAAATGCCAACTAACTGCGTCAGAATTCGATCCTTCATTCTTGAGCACAGCAGGCGAGAACGTTACGCTGCACCACGCAGCCAGTCAATATCGAACTAAATGCGCTTTAAAGGATGCGGATATCATTAAAACAATATAATGACAACTGTGAAATGCACTACAAACTTAAGTGTTGAACACCTCACAATGGCCCTCCACAATGCAGATGCCAGACTTAAACAATAACAGTAATAATGAGCCTATATTATGGAACTGGCGAAGAAGAAATATTCCGGACACACAGCTCCTATGTGTTTCACCAGGTAGGGCAATCCACAATCACCAATTTCTCACAACAGAAGAGATCACAAGCCAAATCTATAGAAACTAAGGCGTGGCTAACCGGTCAGTAAACAGAAAAAAACAAGATGTTCAGTAAAGAACATATAGCCTACTTTCTCCTAAATGTATGAGTATAGTTATAACTCGTTGTTATTATGAAAGAGTATAATAGAACTATTCTTTGTTGAAGACCTTAGAAACGATTTACCTCTACCAAACGCCACGACCTAGATAAAAACTGCTACCATCATTGAAGAAAGAAAGAGAGATAAGAAGTATATCAAGAATGTTATGGATCTGGAGACATAATCGACCGGACTGGCGGCGTGGCTCAGCGGTAACGTTCTCGCTTGCTGGGCCCTAGGTTGCAGGTTCGTATCCTGGCGCAGTCAGCTGGCATTTGAGGGTGCACAAATGCGAGGGAGCCGTGTCAGTACATTTACTGGCACGTTAAAGATCCCCTTCGGGCCAAAATTCCGGCACCCCGGTGTCTCTAAAAGCAGCAGTAGTTTAAAGGGATGTAAAACCAATAACATTATTATTATTATTATTACGACCTGCCGTGGGCAACATCCAACTTTGAGTTGAGGCATGTCTTTACACGTCTGGTTGTGCATGGCTTTCACAACCCTAATTGAATTAACAAATCTTTCCATGACCCTACAGAGACGTGTGTATACAAACTATGTGGATATTTTCGATAATATAATCCTAACAGAGCGAGTGCATTCTAGCGGCCAGAATAAGAAACTTTTCAATAAAATCTGGAAGTTACCTTTTTGGCAGCTAGATGTCTCGAGTAAATCTGCTGGCGAATTATGTTTTAATTAAATATATATTTTACACCATAATGTGGACAATATAACGCTTAATAACATTTTCAAGTAACGCAAAATAGGCTGTTACAAACCCTTTAAAATAAAAAGTTAAAATGTATCGTAGTATCAACTTGTCATTCTTCAAATTCGATGCGCATAGAATGATAATGGTATAGTAATCAATGGATCCCCACGTAGACTAGTCGGGACATCTAGTGGTGAAATATCGAACAATATAATCCTAACAGAGCGAGTGCATTCTAGCGGCCAGAAGAAGAAACTTTTCAATAAAATCTGGAAGTTACCTTTTTGGCAGCTAGATGTCTCGAGTAAATCTGCTGGCGAATTATGTTTTAATTAAATATATATTTTACACCATAATTTGCACAATATAACGCTTAATTTTAAAACATCTGAGTCATTACAAAACAATAAACATATAACATTTCAAGCAAAAAAACTAGCTCTGATCGGGTTTGAACCATAGGAATCTGAGCGACAGGCTATCGCTCTACCACTGAGCTAATTGTGTCAACGAATATCGTTCTATTTAAAATGACTTACATAGAACTTGTTAGCAAATAATGATTTATACTAAACGATTTCATCACTGGAGTATATTATTTATATATAAAGCATTTCATACAAAGTTTATTTATTTTTTATCAGTACGCTATATTGCATTCAATACTCAAATTAGTGAAATATAAGTCAGGCACAAGATATCCGCTGCCATCTTGTCTTATTAATGAATCAGCTGAGCTTTTTAAAATCACGTCTGCACTATAGTATTACAAAATAAACTTTTAATTTCGTACGTGCCTCTTCCTTTAGAACAGTTAAAACGATTCTCGGCTCGATAATCGGAACTGGTGGGTCCCATGATATGGATTATAAAGTTTGCATAATTCGCACGGCCGCCATCCTGAAATGGTATGGCGGACGACCTTGTAGTTTGGTCACAAGACGCATCCTATACGAAGGTATGTTGTTACCAAATTTTGTAGAGATTGGATGATTTGGTTAGTCGTTATTTGATTTTACGTTTTGAACGTTTGAGTGGCCGCCATTCAGTTTTAGTAAAGATGGCGGCGATATAAAACATGACACTGAGGTGTCCTTTGCTAGTGCTACCTTTGTACCAAATTTCGTTCAATTCGCATTCACCGTGTTCGAATTGATAGGGGGGGACAGACATTCAGAGTACACACACTCACACACACACACACACACAGACTCACACACACACACATACACACACACAGACTCACACACACACATACACACACACAGACAGACAAACTTTTTTCGCCCTGTGTTGATCTCATAAGTCTACTTTCATTTTTTGCAAAAATCGAAAGTAGGCTAACACCATATATTCTTTGGCAAACATGAACCTTGTCAGAGTAACGATGGACGGAACATCTGTAGTAGTAGCCATTCGTTTTAGTTTGATTAAACTGTATGTTTCAAATACATTTTATCTGAATCAAATACAGATATCTGTCGAATATTTATATTATTGTTCAATCATGTAAACACTGTGTATATATTAAGTTCAGCGAGAGGATGAGGAGTTGTGCTTGTCAGCCACCAGAGCGTGCTAACGTTTCCACGCTATCTGCTGCCTGTGAGCCGAATACACCGTATCTACTTTTGAACTCGATGGATTGTGTTAACCAACCTCCCACACCCCATGCACCCGCCGCACTCCGTTGGTTCATCTTCGCGTATACCAGCCTGTACAAGCTGCCTGGGTTGCAGCGAGGAGTGAACTACATCTATATATATAAAGCTCAATGTTTGTCTGTCTGTCTGTCTGTCTGTCTGTCTGTTATGTATACAAATCCACACCGTTTCACCGATCTGAACCAAAATTTGTATACTTACCCTTCGGATCCCTACGGGTAACCCTGTCCACTTGAAATTTCCGACAGACCACCCCATTCCCTGCATTTAGGCCCTTTGTCCCAAATCTACACCGTTTCACCGATCTCAACCAAAATTTGTATACTTACCCTATGTAACCCTGTGAATAACACTGTCCACTTAAAATTTCGGACAGACCACCCCATTTCCTGCATTTAGGCCCTTTGGCAAACTTCTACACCGTTTCACCGATCCGAACCAAAATTTGTATACTTACCCTTTGCAACCCTGCGGGTAACCCTGTCCACTTGAAATTTCGGACAGACCAACCCAATCTCTGCATTTAGGCCCTTTGGTCCAAATCTACACCGTTTTACCGATCAGAACCAAAATGTGTATACTTACCCTTTGCAACCCTGCGGGTAACCCTGTCCACTTGAAATTTCGGACAGTCCAACCCAATCTCTGCATTTAGGCCCTTTGGTCCAAATCTACACCGTTTCACCTATCAGAACCAAAATTTGTATACTTACCCTTTGGTACCCTGCGAGTAACACTGTCTGCTTGAAATTGCGGACAGACCACTCCATTCCCGGAAAGTGGACAGGGTCCGTCCCAAAGGCAATGGCAAAAAGGGGTAAAACCGGACCTGCTCAGGAAACCTTCAGGGTTGCCAGCTCCTGAACTCACCAGCCATGAGCCCTTGAGGATGTAGCACTATCCAGGGTGCACCAGGGCTACACACACCCTGCCTCCTTGAGGGTCTTGAGCAGAAGATATGAGATATTAAGAAAAGAATGAGGCTATCAGGAATGATTAGACAAGGGCCAATTAAGGCGGGAAAGTGAAAGAGTCCCTAGGCCTCGGATAACCTGATACCATCGGGGTCGGAAGAGAACAAGAGTTTGACCAAGGGAGGCTGACAGGAAAGAGAACTGAAAGGTGCCCGGCACCAGTAAGTAGAAGCAATGCCGGACTCAGCTGGGGTCCTGTGGTCGCAAACCCACGTCCCACAAGTTGTGACCCTGGTGGGTGGAGGGGGGAAGAGGGGGCAGGGGTGAGAATAGCTTGCTCATTCATCGCGAGGTGACATGAGAAAAATGTCCAGACCCCGCCGTGTTACCTGTTATTGCTGACTATTCTGATGTTCATACAGGGTCTTTGCTCAAACCGCTGTAGTGTTACGAAAGAATGAGTGATTCACCGGTCAATGTGAATAGGACCGGGAACCCCCCCGAACGTCTGTCATCATATATCGTCATCATCTGCGATATTCTCAGCTACGTGCAGCTTGGACCCGAGCAGTACTCGATAAGCTCTTTCACTACACGCATCGAGTATAGGCCTAAGCCAGAATATAACGTTCAGACTTTGGAAGACATCGAAGGTAGTAATCTGAATTACCTATATCAGATTTAAAATTACACCATGTTCGTTTAGTAGTCATTTTTCATTACCTTATTATTATCATAAGGGCAAATGACCTAGATGTTACACCCTTTATACCACTAATCACCACACACAATAAGTCTTCATCGCCTGTGAATTTTGAAATATTTCTATCACGGTAGATTGTAAGTTTGTCGTGTCAATTCAACAGTAGTTTTCATTACCATCCTCATCAAAAGGGCAAATGACCTAGATGTTACGTCCATTATATTACTAAGTAACACCACAGTCTTCATCGCCTGTGATTTTTAAAATGTGTATTTCCATTAGTTTGTAAGTTTGATATATCCGTTCAGTAGTAGTCGTCTTCATTATCATCCTCATCAAAGGGGCAAATGACCTAGATGTTACGTCCATTATACTACTAAGCAACACCAGAGTCTACCTAGCCTGTGATTTTAAAAATGTGTATTTCCTTTAGTTTGTAAGTTTGATATACCCGTTCAGTAGTAATCGTCTTCATTATCATCCTCATCAAAGGCCAAATGACCTAGATGTTACGTCCATTATACTACTAAGCAACACCAGAGTCTACCTAGCCTGTGATTTTAAAAATATGTATTTCCATTAGTTTGTAAGTTTGATATACCCGTTCAGTAGTAGTCGTCTTCATTATCATCCTCATCAAAGGGGCAAATGACCTAGATGTTACGTCCATTATACTACTAAGCAACACCAGAGTCTATCTCCTAGCCTGTGATTTTAAAAATACGTATTTCCATTAGTTTGTAAGTTTGATATACCCGTTCAGTAGTAGTAGTAGTAGTCTTCATTGTGATCCTCATCAAAAGGGCAAATGACCTCTCATTCCTTTAAAGTATCAATTATTCCCATTCGTTGATAAGTTACATGTGCCAGTAGTCGCTTCTATGTTCGTCATCACTATGTAGATGATGTTTTGCGTCAGAAGAAAAGACAACTGGATGCTCAGGAACGTTAACGATATATCGACTGCGAAATCTGGAAGCTTCTCTTTGAGGAATTGCTTCCGATATTTGTCGTACAGTTTAAACCTTAACAAGACGAAACTTTTAACCAGATAGCGATCTAAGTGGGAGCTCTTTGGCAAAAAATAATCAAGTCTTTCCCGAAATGTGAGTCCTAAAAATAACTTTTTCTATTATTTTCTAAGTTTCATATGTCAGTTATGTAGTAATTTTCAATATCATCCTGATCAGTAGGGCAAATTACCTAGATGTTACGCCCTCAACGTCATTTGGGGTAAATGACCTAGATTTTAAGTCCATTATATTTCTAATCACCACCACATAAAGTCTTCTACGACTGAGATGTCACGAATTCTGGGACCGCTAACGACATATCTCGACTCGGACTGAAGACAAATATCACGAGAATGATCATTATTTTACAGAGCCTTCCCATAGTGACTTAAGTATAAACATTGTCACTGGGTTTGTTAATGTAAGAAATGAATACATAAATAAATATAATTTATGACGTTGAGTGTTAAGGAGACTGAAATATTATCATCTTTCCACCGGGCGAAGCCGGGTACTACTGCTAGTAGCCTATAAGGCATCCAACGTTTAGAATGAAGCATTGGTTAGATAGGGATATTCTTCTCTCTTTCTGTTGCACGCGAGACATGTATGACGCTGTCATTTTCTAGCACTCCACTGTTGCCATATCAGTCGAAAATTTTTCATTGTCGAAAAAATAGCATATTCGAGCAGAACTATGTTTTGTCGATCTTTTTTGTCCTATATTAGAACTACGTAAACTTGATAAAAATGCTAAAAAAAATTAGAAATTCATATTTTTTAAAAACTATAAACTGAGTCCCCTTTTTAGTAAAATCGATCTTATATCATGTTGCATTGACTTTGTGATGCCTATTTTTCACACACGTGTAGCTTGATGGTGGATTATGGAAATATTTTATACTGGCAATATTACAATTTTCATGTAGGTAAACTTCTGAATATTCTCTCATAACCGCATAGCAGCATTGAAAAAGTTCGTATGCTGCCAACTTTTCTATTTTAAAAGATAACCAGGTCATGTCAGTTTGAGAGTTGTAGAGGAATGTTGGAAGAAGTTTTCTACCTGCCTACCCAGAGTGTAGGTTTAATTGTTTACACAGGCCGGGCTGTTCATTGACCGCGGATTATAAAAATGAAGTTTCGAAGGAGAGCGGGGTGCAGCTTGCTACTCACAGCTTTATTACTGTGCCCTTCGAGCTAGCATTTCATTAGTTCGGCTGTCTCTATCTTGAGAGTGTGTGCAGCAGTTCTGTTAGACTTAACGTGTTGTATTTTACGTATTTCACGTACAACAATGGATAGTTTTGTGAAAAGAAAGCGTGGTCAGTGCTCAGAAGGAGGGAAAAACAGATCGTAATTAATGTGTTCAGTTATTTTAAGAATCTTAAACCCAACGAAAGTATAAATCATGAAAGTTAAGCCAATGAGGAGTATTTTCTTTAATAACGTACGTCAACTTTAACTGCAGTCGAAACTTCACACATTTCCATGGGCTTGTACTTTATTTATTTTATTTTGATTGTTTTCTTTATGTTACATTCAGTATACGTTATAGTTAATTTAATTTCGTTGTTTGTCTTATATTAGCCTACTATTAGTATTATTATACAGTAGGCTACTTAATTCAAGTCTTCATTACTGCACAATCGCCGAATGTGCGGAAAGTGTACGCGAAGCGCTTTGTACTGCCTCCTCTCATGGAGTGGCAACCCTGGTCGTAACGCGCCATAAGACCAATGCTTCATTCTAAACGTTGGATGCCCTTATAGCTGGCTGGCCCTTGGCAGAGTCACACAGAACTGCGCTCGCCCCGACCCACTATGAGTGATGAGATTCAATACATCACGCCTCCATTTAAGCAAATATATTATTTGAATCAATAAAGGTCCAGAATTTTGGTTGTAGCGCAAATTTGCTACCATGGTAAGCAGCCGCCTCTGGGGTATAGTAATAACTCTTTGTCCGTATCACCTCCTATTTTCTTCATATTCGAAGTGCAAAATTTCACACAACAGTATGACATAGGCCTACTGGGTTTGAGCAGCGGCGTTCAAAACATAGTTTATAATTTACCTACCATTTTACAATTCTATCATCAAACACTCCAAACAACGTAGGGATTCAGTATATTAACACAGACTACTTACAACAATTGAAACTGAAACAAAACTTCGTTGGTCGAAACGTATCACTGGGAGAAACACATTTAATAAACCTACTGCACAGCTAATTTTTATTCGCGCCTGTCCTTGGGTTCGAGTGCACTCTATCGGCAACAAGAGGAACGTTTTCAATTACACCGTATGCATGGGTTCACTATCTCGGAATGTCAAGTCTGGTATAGAGCGCGGCTCGCATATAGGCCTACTGTAGTAGGCCGTGGTTAGCACACGCATAGTTCAACCAGGGCGTGGTTCGACTGTGGTTGCTAGCAGAAGTCACTCGTGCAGATCCGGTTGCCAACTTTATTTTAGTTAACATTTCCATTGCAAAATGCACAACTTAACGGTCAATTTTATAACGTCTCAGTACTTAAAAAGCAATAAATATAAAAGAATCAAGCAACAAAATACAACCCTGATAGGTTTTGAACCCCGGCTGATCGGGTGAAAGACCAGAGCTCTCACTACAGTGCAAAACGTGTCCACCGATGTTTAACGTTGTCAATGGATTTACATACAACGTTTTAGCAAATAATGACTTGGACTAAACGATTTTTCACTGGTGTGTATATTCATTATAATCCATTTTATACAAAGTTTAGTATTTCTATCTGTATGCTATATTGCATGCAACATACTCAAATTAGTGAAATATAGGTTAGAACGGGAGATGAGCTGCCATCATGTCAGCTTTTCAAAGTCACTTCTGCAGTATAGTGTTATAATGTAAACTTTAAATTTCAAACAGGCCACGTCCTTTAGAACAGTTTAAACAATTTTCGGTTCGATATTCTGAACTGGTGGTTCCCAAGTCATGCATTATAACGCTTGCATTATTCACACGGCCACCATTCTGAAATGGTATGGCTGATGGCCTTGTAGTTTAAGCCTAAGACGTATCCCATACGAATGTATGTTTTTGCCAAATTTGGTAAAGATCCGATGATTAGTATGGTCGTAATTTAATGTTAAGTTTTGACCATTTGAGTGGCCGCCATTAAGTTTTGGTAAAGAAGGCGGCAATATAAAACATGACACTGAAGTGCTCTATGCTAGTGCTACTTCTGTACCAAATTTAGTTCAATTCTGTTTCGTCGTGTTAAATTGATAGGCATACAGGGCACACACACACATACATACAACTTTTGGCCCTGTGTAGATCTCATATGTATAATTTCATTTTCATGCAAAAATATAAAGTAGGCTAAAAATAAATCCGCAATACGTAATTAGTTACCCATATAGATAGCATAGGCTACAGTTAAATATAACACAAAGAACTAACAAATAATATAAGACAAAGCTTAAACATGAAAACCTTGACAAAGCATGTGCAGTGCCTAAAAGGGAGGAACAATGTAATTTATAATCTAGACACAAAGACTTTTAATCAGTTGTTGAACACAATGCATGATTGATAATATTTATCAATGACTAGCAAACGTATTGCAGTAGGTGATTATTTTCATGAATTGTGAATTTAAGTGATGGAACGTTCTTTGAATTTTAAACGTGAGATAATTTATAGTTTCGAGATGTAACGCGTGGAACGAGAAGAGGGGAAATTCATTAGTTCTATTAAATCAATCTTGCAGTATATTAATGTACGCTGTAATTTTTTATTTTTTCTGTTGACAGAGGATAGAAATAAATAAATTACGAGCCCTACAGTAATCGCATATGATGTGTAACATCTGACATAGAAGAAACCTCACGTGAAATTTTTGATACACCGGTATTTTATAGCCTACTATTATTGGCACAAATATTAATCTATTGTAAAAGGGAGTGCTTTACAGATATTGTAGTTTATAATACGGAACTCATTTTATTAGATGATTTGTAGTTTCCACCAGCACTAGCCTAAATAAAGAATACGATATGGATCAACTAGATTAATAGACGCGACACCGCTTATAATCTTAAATTCCTTATAAACAGGTCCTCTTCATTCACAGACCAACACGTAATTTCTTATGGATTCTGTTAAAATGAGTCATATTGATATGATAAATATCGTTTAAAATGATAATCTGGTAGCAAAAAGATCTACCCCGTCTGAGATTCGAACCAAAGATCTCTAGATTCACAGTCATAACCACTAACCCCACGGCTATTTCGACTACGCAAGTTTTGTGCACAAGATGGTGACTGATTTCCACGTTCCAATAATACTGCATTACGGAATTAAGTTTCATTTATATTTTGCTTGTTCCGATAATGTTCCTGCGTGAAATTGAGTTTAAAATGCCTTATGAATAGGCCCTCTTGTGAGTAAAGAGAATGTATTCAGTAATAGTTCATGAAGGCTTGCTCAATTCTCGTATAACCACAACGATTATATTATATTGATGACTGCATTACCGTTATGTGGGTTAATATTTGAATAACCATCGTGCAGAAACATAATACCGGCAATGCCGACTACTTACAATGTTTGATATTAAGGCATTTTACCATTTAAATACTGATACGAAGACTTCGAACATGTACCATGCCATTTGTTTCAATCACTTGACACCAGAGTTCGCATGAGCGTTTTCCGTTCAGTATGTCATATACATTCCACATGGCCGAGAGTACGTCATGGTATCAATTTCCGACACCGCGCGCTCATTGTTTCTCGTACCACTGCCCGCTCGATCGATCGAGCGGGCAGTGCATACTTCCGTTTTCCACCGCTGCCAGCTAGTACACTTGAGTTCGATCGATCGAGCGGGCAGTGCATACTTCCGTTTTCACCACTGCCAGCTAGTACACTTCCGTTCGATTGATCGAGCGGGCAGTGGTGCATACTTCCGTTTTCCACCACTGCTAGGTAGTAACTTATACTTTCGTTCGATCGATCGAGCGGGCAGTGCATACTTCCGTTCGATCCACCACTGCCAGCTCGATCGTTCCAATCCACTTCAGTCACCAATTTTCAAAATCACTCCCACAAAACTATCCAGCAACCGAGCGGAAAGATGTTACACATCAATAATATAGGGTTTTTCACCGATGCCTCATTTATGGTTCATATTATGTGGTAGATGCTGGGATTTGAGTGGTGCTGAGTAACTGCACAGGGACACAATAAGTACTTCTGAAAGCTGTGAAAAATGCTACACATAAGGTCAGTACTGTTGCACTGGCTCACCGGAGAAAGCAATGGCAAACTACTTCGCCTAGCCTACTACGTTTCATTATAGCGCTGACTTTTTGTTGTTGTTCCTCTTTGTTTGCTTTTTCTTTGTTTTCTCATTTATTTCTATTTTTTTTTTACGATTTCTACCATCATAAACTACGGCAGCGCTTTCTGAGGATCCGACTAGCCTCCTGGATGACTACTTAAAAGACAAACATACCAGAAATTCATTTTGTTCATTTAAGGGCTCAGGACACCATGGTCATCCGTGGACGACAAAACGTCTGTTTAAATCAACATAAAACACAGCATAATAACGATGGGTATCATTATATTAACTGCATGATTTAAAAATAATTATGTATCTTTATTGCTCTTAAAATCGTGTTTCCTTGTATAGCTGGGAATGTAATTGAAATCAATGGAGCGTCTAGTCAATGGAATGTGGCAGGCTATTGTTTAGCACAATCTGCGATACGCTTGAGGCTTATAATTGCCTTGGAGGCAGACTACCATTACACCTCACTCGGCCCATTGGAATGTGACAGCAGTACAACATTCCAAAACTATCCCGAATCTCACGAGTAAATTCCACTCACACCTACCTGAAGCATCTTGCGCGAGGCGATAGCACCGGAATGATGTAGATTTATGCAGTTGCATTACGTATTTAATAGGGGTGTCAGTGAAGTCAATCCACCCGGAGACTCACAGCTAGAGGGACGTGAGTTGACGACCACGGGATGCCAGCTGAGTCCGGCATTCCTTCCCCTTACTTGTGCCGGGCTCATCGCTTTAATATTTTCTTTCAGTCTCCCTTGGTGAACTCTTGTTCTCATGGTCTCCCATTTTCGTCGTCAACGAGCGGCTCACCTTTGAAACCTAGCTGGGTGGCCATGTTTAATTTCCATGTTTGCGTGGAGCCACAGTTTTCCCAGCTCAAGGCACAGTCTTGTCAACTCTCAACCGTAACCACTGAGAGCAAGCTGCGAAACTGGACAGAACTAAGTGTGGCTGTGCAACACTGGACATTTGACACGTGAGCAGGCGGCCAGAACCGGACACTGGACTCCAAGTGGAGAGATAGAACAAGCAAGGATCATGTAAACTATAAGAGATTCGTCACTTTTGGTTATAGAATTTCCGAGAGAGAGCAACGCCTGAGGCTATGTACTGCTCTGGCAAGTCTGGCAACATAAAAAGTAAACAGCCATATGAAAGTAGCCTATATTACACGTAATTGAACAGTATGTTCTGCGATGAGTTATTGATTATTCGTGAAAATAACACAAACATAACTGCGCTTTTCGCTAGGCGCTGAAATATACGTCCAGATAGGAAAATAATACATTTTGATATATATCAATGTTGGCAATAGATTTGTCACGAAGGACACAGTTATGCCGTTCTAGAGCTTAATTCACATTTAGGCTAATTAAACATTGCTCTCCTACTCTACAGAATTGTTGAGATATTCGATGAATATAAAGAAAACTGTCCAAATGCACGCTATATTGCCATAACCTCACTTTTTGCCTAGCATGCCGGCTGCCACCCACCCCTGCCCGTAGCCCTAAACCACAAATTGTATTGCAATGCAAAAGAGAATGGGTAAGAAAACAAACAAGAGATGAAATGCACACATTTATTCTCTATATATTTTTATTCGAGAGTAGTCCATATTGCCCACTAGTTTTACACATGGTCAACACCAGAAAGATGAAAATTGCCGTATTGTTCTTACTATCATTATAATTCTTACATCCCGGTGCTTGGCAATTTTTCCTCCCTTGCAGTGGCATGATTGACTCTCAATTCAATTCAAATAAATAATCAAAATACCGAACAAATCAAAACAACCAACAACACCACGAGGAAAATCAATCAAAACGGACTATTCCTGCTTCCGCCAGTCGGTTTGCTGTCAGCGTTCATGAGTGCCAACTACGGAACCTTAGTGCTAAAATTAATTCTTCATTGGTTGGCAGAACATCCAGAGCAGAGCTTTACCGCGACCCACGCGCTCCCTATGAACTGTCATCCCCCTGAGAGCAAGCATGCTATTGGTCAACAACCATCACCTATTGGTCAGCAGCGAGCAACGGTTATTGTCGGCGCGTGCTACTGCCTTACGATTGAGTCGCCGATCGTTAACGAAGAAAGTGAAAGAACTATATTAGTGTATTGGAGGCCTAGGAAGTATTTCATTTTGCCACCTCCATTGGCCCTCGTCTGTTGTTTTCTGATACCGTCATTCGAGAGGTCAGACCTCTTCTTGTTCCTCATGGTATCTCCTGCCACTTGTAAGATCATCTAAAGGGACGGGGTTGTTATAATTCCTGTGGGGGTATGGAAGGCCCTATGATTACATTAATAAAATGTGCTGTATATAAGGAACATTATCTCTGATACCACTAAGCCTCCGTGGCTTAGGCGGCAGCACGCCGGCCTCTCACCGCTGGGTCCGTGGTTCAAATCCCGGTCACTCCTTGTGAGATCTGTGCTGGACAAAACGGAGGCAGACAGGTTTTTCTCCGGGTACTCCGGTTTTCCCTGTCACAATTTCATTCCAGCAACACTCTCCACTATCATTTCATTTCATCTGTCATTCATTTAATCATTGCCCCAGAGGAGTGCGTCAGGCCTCGGCAGCCGGCACAGTTCATATCCTCGCCGCTAGATAGGGGCTTCATTCATTCCATTCCTGACCCGGTCGGAGACTGGAAGCAGGCTGTGGATTTTCATTTCTCTGATACCACTGAACTTAGACACTTGAAATTTTTACAGGTTAAGGCTGGGTGTGTTGGATTTCTACTGAAACAAGCAAAATTTTTATGAGTACATACTTAAGGAGAAAACAATTTTTTAATGGAACATGTTTTCTATGTTATTTTTAAGAAATATTTTGGCCCAAAAAATACAAAAAACATGCAAATTAAAAACTGTTGTTTCAGTAGTTGTAATAGGTATGTATAAAGAAGTGATGCAAATTTGAAGTTTCTACATTCAAAATTGGCTGAAAAAAATGTTCCTTAAGTAAGAAAAAAATTGATTTATGGGAAACAGGCTTCAAAGTTTTAACCCTAATCCATGCCATGCCCGTAGCTTGGACTCTCTGGATCTTCTTCAAATTTCTCTTGTAATCTCTTCTCGGCACCTCTCTTTTCCTTTCTGGCCTTCTGAGCTAGTATTTTAATAGCATTTTCAGCAGCTCTTAGTCTTTGTAAGTCAATACGCAACATAGCATCAGCTGTTCGACACCCAACTGCACGGAGGCCATACACTAACCTAATATTTACACTATACAATTCAGTGTCTTTTGCTTTGGTACTTACAGTAGGCTAACTGATGAAGAATTGAGGAATTTCACACTGTGTGCACAATATTAACTAATTCAAACTCTGCTGCAAGACGAACATGTGTATTCACCCTCAGAGACACGCCCCCTTTAGCACACTTTTTACAAAGGGTATTATTTTGAATCACTTCTGATAATATACACATATCTACAATTTCACAACTCTCTTTCCTTTTGATAGGTCTTCATATTTTTCCTCCTCACCACTGAGTTTCTTCTGTGAGGCACTTTCAGGCTTGCAAATAGCATTTTGTACAGGTGTTGATTGTAGGCCTATGTTGAGCTTATTTGTTTCAGGAACATGTGGAGGTATTGTTGATGGAGATAATGCATATTCTAACAAGTTCAAATTAATTGTACGTTTCTTCTGCCAATTAGTACGTCTCTTGAATACTTTACCAGTATGCCTAGGTATTTTAGAGGGACTCGTAAATACAATACCACAGACTAATCACTGATAATATTATACAAGGCTAGATGCACTGTTTACATGGAAACCATCCAGACTATAAACAAAGTAAGAAACAAATGAATCTCAATATGCACATGATGCACACTACACAGGTGGCCAAAGTACAAACTTATTCCCTAATGGCGGTATATTTGAAAATTTAGCCAGAGAAGATACCTTAAGTGCTGGCCATGTTTACTTCCAGCAGAAATAAAGTGTACATCATGATCTAAACTATTAAAAAAACACACTTGTAGTTATAATATTATCTTATTCATACAGCATTTTAAAGAGGACATATTACATACGGTATTAATAAATAAATAAAAAATAAAAATGACTAATTTTTGAAAAATTACCCATTCCGTATCCCCTTAACAAGAATGTACCCCTTCCTTAAAGTTTGGACATACAATACTTGTTGATTAGTCAATATTAAGTCGTTTGAACCAATCAGTATGTGGCGAGAATATTGCAATGAAGCAATTGGGAGACTAGTGGAGGTGTACGAGTGGGAACATGTTACTATACGGTATAATTGCTGCTTTGCACCAGGGCCAGAGATTATCATCAGGTAGCAGCACAGATCCTTAATACCTTTCTTGAGAATTAAGCCTGTAATCTATTTGACGTCGAATAACAATACTAAAAATAAGAAGAAAGAAATGTGTTACGATAATTGTTTTCTGCTGTCTTAAAGGAAGAACATTACTTAATATAGTCTAACGTTGGATTTTTTAAAACAATGTCTCTCTTAAGGGACTCCGAAATACCCATAATATTTAAAATGTTTTTTTTTTGTGCCAGATGAAACTATGGACTTAAATATGTATAACGATACAGTTCATTCGTTTTTAGCCTATTTTCAATTTAAAAAAAATAGGCTTATGAGATCACCTTTTGTCCGTGTGTGTGTGCGTGTGTGTGTGTGTGTGTGTGTGTGATTCGTGTGTGTGTGTCCCCCTAATAAAATCTAAACGGCTGGAGCGATTTCAATGAAACTCGGAAAGTTCATAGCACTATTCCCGGCGACCTCGACCGTGCCCTTCAAATTTTGTTACGACTCACCAATCCAACATGGCGGCTGTGCGAAATATTTCACCAGCATTCAATATCTCCGAAACTATTACCGATATTACCCTAACATTTTCTATGGTGATATAGGGAACTACTATAAGTTCACTTATGTGACTTTTGAAAACCTGCTAACTACAGAATCAACATGGCGGCCAAGCGAATTTGCGACTTTTAAATAGACGTTTCTCGCGATTTGACCAACCAAACGCAATGAAACTTGGTACAGTATATGTTTATATACATTGTAATGCACCGACATCTAACTTCGTTCAATTGTTTACATAATCACAAGATGGCGGATGTGCGAAATATTTCACCGGCATTCTATATCTCTGAAACTATTAGCGGTAAAACCCTGAAATTTTGTACGGAGATAAAGGGCACTACTGGAAGTCCATCTATAAGACTTTCAAAAACCGGTTAACTACAAAACGAACATGACGGTCAAGCGAATTTGAAAATTTTAAATAGACCTTTCTCGCGATTTAATGTTCCAAGCGCACTGAAACCTGGCACAGGAAATATTTATACACATTGTAATCCACTGGTACCTAATTTAGTTCAATTGTTTACATAACCTCAAGATGGCGGCAGTGCGAATTTTAAAATTAAGATTTTATTTCTTGTGATGTAGTCATGCGATCGAAGTGAAAGTTTGAATAATGAACCTACGCAATAATTTTCCTTTAATGGTACATGTCTCTATGGCCTATACATTTAACAATCCAACATGGCGACCATCCGAAATATTTAGACGATACTGAATATCTACGAATCTATTTTAGCAATGAAACTGCATTTTTTAATGTTCATAGGGGCTATGAACTTAAGTTCACCTATAGGACTTTAAATAACCTGGTGATCACAAATCCAACATGGCGGTGACGCGAATTATAAATATTCACATGGACGTTTCTCGCAATTTAACCATCCGCGTGCAGTGAAACTTGGTACAGTAAATCCTTATACGAATGTTAATCCACTGGCATCTAATTTATTTCAATTGTTTCCATAACCTCAAGATGGCAGCTGTGAAAAGTTTTAAAATCTCCTTGTTTTTTCTTGTGTCCTAACTATGCGATTGAAGTTTGAATATTAAACGTTCACAATAATCTGCATGTAACAGTACATAACTCTAGGACCTACATATATAAAATCCAACATGGCGACCATCCGAAATATTTAGTCGGTTCTCAATATCTACGAATCTATTACAGCAATCAAACTGAAATTGTGTATGTTGATCGTGGCAATTAACATAAGTAGGATATATGAAAATAGGCTGTATAGTTCTTCACGGAACTACTTGTTCCTCATCTCATCTCATCTCATTCCTGAGACTACTTTTCTTACACTTCCCCACAATCGTGTGTCCTATTAGTAAACCCATTATAATAGTGAACTGGTAATTAACTAATACATGTATTTTTTCCTGGAGTGTTATTTACATATTATATATTTTGTACCTCACCCAGTCATTGGGCAAATTCGTGTTGATCGACACAAGAGCTATAAATAAGTTAGTACATAGAGGTTGTCTACCCCATTCATTATTAGTCTATTGTTATTATTACCATCATCATAATAATGATAATAATAATAATAATAATAATTATTATTATTATTATTAGTCTCTATACACATAAGAGCCATAATAAGTACTAAATACGTAAAACCTTTATGTATAAATAGCTATGGTTTCAAGAGACTAAATTATATTATACCATCACTACCGTACTTTAAAAAAAAAACAAGATGTTCAGTAAAGAACATATAGCCTACTTTCTCCTAAATGTATGAGTATAGTTATAACTCGTTGTTATTATCAAAGAGTATAATAGAACTATTCTTTGTTGAAGACCTTAGAAACGATTTGCCTCCACCAAACGCCACAACCTAGATAAAAACTGCTACCATCATTGAAGAAAGAAAGATAAGAAGTATCTAAAGAATGTTATGGATCTGGAGACATAATCGACCGGACTGGCGGCGTGGCTCAGCGGTAACGTTCTCGCTTGCTGGACCGTATGTTTCAGGTTCGTATCCTGGCGCAGTCAGCTGGCATTTGAGGGTGCACAAATGCGAGGGAGCCGTGTTAGTAGATTTACTGGCACGTTAAAGATCCTCTTCGGGACAAAATTCTGGCACCCCGGCGTCTCTAAAAGCAACAGTAGTTAAAAGGGACGTAAAACCAATAACATTATTATTATTATTATTATTATTATTATTATTATTACATAATCGGCCTGGCGCGGGCAACATCCAACTTTGAGTTGAGGCATGTCTTTACACGTCTGGCTGCGTATGACTTTCACAACCCTAATTGAATTAACAAATCTTTCCATGACCCTACAGAGACGTGTGTATACCAACTATGTGGATATTTTCCATTGCTATTTGGCTGAAATAGAAGTATTAATTAATATCCTTAACTAGCACCAACGGTAGAGTTCAGATACTATGTGAAATCGTTTTGTTCTTTACTTCAATTAACATTTTCAAATAACGCACAATAGGCTGTTACAAACCCTTTAAAATAGAAAGTAAAAATGTATCGTAGTATCATCTTGTCATTCTTCAAATTCGATGCGCATAGAATGCAAATGGTATAGTAATCAATGGAGCCCCACGTAGACTACTCGTGATATCTAGTGGTGAAATATCTAACAATATAATCCTAACAGAGCGAGTGCATTCTAGCGGCCAGAAGAAGAAACTTTTCAATAAAATCTGGTCGGCGTGCAGTTACCTTTTTGACAGCTAGATGTCTCGAGTAAATCTGCTGGCGAATTATGTTTTAATTAAATATATATTTTACACCATAATATGCACAATATAACGCTTAATTTTAAAACGTATGAGTCATTACAAAACAATAAACATATAACATTTCAAGCAAAAAAACTAGCTCTGATCGGGTTTGAACCATAGGCATTTGAGCGATAGGCTAACGCTCTACCACTGAGCTAATTGTGTCAACGAATATCGTTCTATATAAAATGACTTACATAGAACTTGTTAGCAAATAGTGATTTATACTAAACGATTTCATTACTGGAGTATATTATTTATATATAAAGCATTTCATACAAAGTTTATTTATTTTATATCAGTACGCTATATTGCATGCAATACTCAAATTAGTGAAATATAAGTCAGGCACAAGATATCCGCTGCCATCTTGTCTTATTACTAAATCAGCTCAGCTTTTTAAAATCACGTCTGCACTATAGTATTACAAAATAAACTTTTAATTTCGAACGTGCCTCTTCCTTTAGAACAGTTAAAACGATTCTCGGCTCGATAATCGGAACTGGTGGGTCCCATGATATGGATTATAAAGTTTGCATAATTCGCACGGCCGCCATCCTGAAATGGTATGGCGGACGACCTTGTAGTTTGGTCACAAGACGCATCCTATACGAAGGTATGTTGTTACCAAATTTGGTAGAGATCGGATGATTTGGTTAGTCGTTATTTGATTTTACGTTTTGAACGTTTGAGTGGCCGCCATTCAGTTTTAGTAAAGATGGCGGCGATATAAAACATGACACTGAGGTGTCCTTTGCTAGTGCTACCTTTGTACCAAATTTCGTTCAATTCGCATTCACCGTGTTCGAATTGATAGGGGGGACAGACATTCAGAGTACACACACTCACACACACACACACAGACACACAGACACACACACTCACAGACTCACACACACACATACACACACACAGACAGACACACTTTTTTCGCCCTGTGTTGATCTCATAAGTCTACTTTCATTTTTTTGCAAAAATCGAAAGTAGGCTAAAAATAACCCCCTGGTTTGCCCAACATGAACAACACACAACTAGCTACACGTGGCATTAAAAACTATTACCTAAATAAACATTAAGATTTTTCTTATTATTTCCTAATATGTTAAATCAAATTATATATATATACTCGCAGGTACCCGCGGCTTCGCCCGCGATCAAGACAATGGGGACGATGCATTATTGCTGATAATTGGTCTACTTTATTACAGCAATCGCGGCTAGAGGTGGGTCCATTTTAATTCTGAATACTGATACATACAGTATATTGATATGAGCAGCAGAGTGGGAATTTAATAGAGTTGTAAAAGTCTGCAGGGTTCGATGTTACATTATGCTAACACATTTTAAAATTACGTCTTCTGCTGAGACATAACGATTTTGTTGCCCGGATGCTCGCGAGCACGCCACTTACAGTTGCCCATGGGAAAGAATGGTTTTGTCTAAATGTACACGTGCTACTGTTAAGTGTGTGTCATTGCGCTTTGTTAAAGAAATTGCGAATATTGTTTGAAGAGGGAACGGCACTCTTGCATACTGGAATGGCAAATCTATCGGAATATGGGGAATTAAAAGTATTCTTCCTTGAGCTATTCTCGATGTAATTTTGCCATACATATTGATGATTTGAACGTCAACATATCGCTATTAATAGACCTATAGTTAAATATCTCTCACCTTGGCCGCTGATGTACAGTACATTATGCAGTCTCTTCCAGTGTTACATCCCAGGGATTGAAATTCTCCAAAACCACTTTTGCCTCACATGCCTCATTAAGTAATTAAAATTGCCGATTGTTGTTGTTTGAGTCTTCAGTTTTTTTAACGGGTTTGATGCAGCCCTCCATGTCTCCCTCTCCTGAGCTAATCGTTTCATCTCTACATAGCTACCACACCCTACATCCGAGGCAATCTCTTTAACCCTGGTTTACCCCCACAGTTCTTGTACTCGACCCTCCCATCCATAACTAAGCTTGCTATTCCTGGTTGTCTTAATATGTGTCCTACCCTCCTATCTCTTCTCTTCATTAGCAGTCGCCAGAAACATCTCTCCTCTCCCACTCGTCTTAATACCTCTTCATTTGTTACCCTATCTACCCATCCGATCATCATTCTCCTGTATCACCACATTTCAAACGCTTCAATTCTCCTCTTTTCTGCTGCACCATTAGCCCATTAGTCCAATTCAGCAACTTTTCTAGGTTTAAGCCGTGCCTTGTGCGGGGATTCAATGGCCGTGAAAGACAAAATACCAACTTTATTGAAATAAGTTTGGCCAATTCCTCAGTAAGAATAATTAAGAAAAAATAATAATTTATTGTGACAGCCGGTAGAATACGACACATCCTTCTGTGATTATGGGTTGCTGATCATGGTAAAAAAAACAAAAAGAGCAGATCAATATTGGCAAACAGAAATATACAGTTAACAAAAAACAAATTTATAAAGAAAATGAAAGCATACCGTGCAAAATAGAAAGCATCTTGAGATTGTAAGTTAGCGTAAAAATACGAAAGCTCGCTCACAATAACCAGCCCAAAGAGTATAAAATTAGACTAGACTCAAAATCACGCTCGAATCCGACCCCAAAAACCACCTCTATAAATAAAATATATCTCATTTTACGCGTATCAATGCGAGGAGCAATGTTCGTGAACCGAACCCCACGTTTTAAGGCCCTAAAACGAACGGTTTTCGAGATATTGCCAGAAAACTATCCCCGGTCTGCGAAATTTCAGCGGTTGCCATAGTAACGTTGATCTGTTTCCTCGAGGGATCACAGTTATTTGGGAATATCTCCGAAACCGTTCATTTTGGATTATATATAATAGATATATACTCCGTATTTAAAATATTAAAACGAAACAAAAACAATAATAATTATAATTAATATATATATAACTTATAATTAAAGAAACAACTCTTTTGTGTGTATTCTTGTATTGAAATATGATCGTGTATGTTGTAAATAATAATTAATATGTCTCACAGATAATCTGTACTGGATTTGCCGTCAGATTCGTGAGGCATATCACAATAATGTAATATTAATAGTTTAATTTTAATAATAAATAAATAAAATAAAATTATTATTGTCATTAAAGTATACAATGTTTCTTTTGTTATTTATCTGTGATTGGCAATTGTTAGTTTTAACGAGCAGAACATCGATGTTATCTGCCCTATTAAATTTTGGATTGGTTGTGTAGACCTCTTAACGAAATAAGCAACGTTAACTCAAGGTATGTAACATAGGCTATAATAATAACTCTGCTGATCGCTAATGAAGATAGATCTTTGGAGTGCCGTGAGGTATGTAGTGCCCACTTGCACTCTTGACCACTGTGCTACTAAAAAAAAAGAGCCGACCTACACAGAAAAAGTGCGGTCTTCAGTCTCTGCAGCTACCCCTCGAGTGCTTCATCACTCCCACCTCATCCGACAACTTTGGCTCACTTTCAGCTCTCGCGCGGGGTCGAGCTTGAAAAATGAACATGGTTATTTCTGAGTATAAACTAAATCATCCTTGTCATGCCACTTCTACTTCGTTCACACTCGGGGGCCTCCTTTATCTCGGAAACCAACTGTCGACATTCAGCGTGAGGAGAGATTTCACAACCGTATTTTACTCCTCGTGTAATTACCTTCGGTCATGTGTTTTGTGTTTTCGTTTTATTTGAAGCGGATATCCTTGTGACCTTCCCAATATCACGGTAGAAGTCGATATACTGACATGTGGAAATTATTGGTCCCAAGCCTGTAATTTAGTGCTTTTCTATTTCGTATATAACTACGACTGAGACGTGACACTGCATTTCCGTTCCTTTCCTTAATCCATTGTTCGTAACTACAACCCTCGGTGGATACAAAATGCGTTATCCACAACCGCTTCACATCCGCGAGCTTCTATGAATGTCCCTATCCATGGGTATTGCAGTAACGTAGATTATTTTCAATTAGTATACCAAGAAGTTAGGCCTACGTGAAGAACAAATATAACCTATTTCTTACAGTTTTCTGGTCCTTTTCATTTCAAAATTCCTCCATCAAGTAAATGTAATTATAACTTAAATTGTGATAAAATAGCCTGTAAGGCAATAATAATTAACTAATAACTGAATATCTAAATATTATAGCCATTTCCAAAACACAACCTTAAAATGATGTTTTATTCGGCGTTCACTTTAGCTGTTAACAGGTACGCCATCTATAAGTAAGAAGAACTATTCTGGAAAATTATATCCGAGGTTGTTTCGATCCTAACATTGTTTTACTGTGATCAGGCGCCGAAATTGACATACACACCACCTACAATTTGAGAAATAGAAGCAACAGATTTATGTACCGGCAGGTTTAGATTATAGTAAGGGTTGATTTTTGATAGAATTTGATACATTTTTTTCCGAAAAATTTCTCCACGTGAAACGACGATTTACATACATTTTTACATATCTACATTCTACGAACAGAGAAGTCTCCTGTTACTATAATATTCAAAATATTAATAGAATAACAACATAGGCTGTTTTAAGGTAGTTATTCCAATTGTATGCCAATTAATATGTTAGCAAGTTTTAATTATTTTCACTTTAACACTATTTTTTAATGATATCCATTCATTTGACATTGTTAACTATTTTTAAGCCTACTTTCGATTTTTGCAAAAAATGAAGGTATACTTATGACATCTTTTTTGATTTTGACTGAAGAAGGCTCACAGGGCCGAAACATGTATCAAAATGTATAAATAAAAAGATATTTTGTATTGTATAGTGGACAAGTACATAACTTAACTTATCTACACAGGGCCAAAAATTGCGTACCTGTATATGTGTGTGTGAGTGTGTGTACTCTGAATGTCTGTAACCCCCTATTATTCAAACACGGTGACACCAAAATGAACGAAATTTTGTACAGAGGTAGAACTAGCAAAACGAACCTCAGTGTCCTGTTTTATATCACCGCCATCTTGACGGAAACGTAATGGCGGCCACCCAAATGTTCAAAGCTTAAAGAAATTACGTCTAACATAATCATCAGATCTCTACCAAATTTTGCAACAACATATATTTATATGGCGAGCGTCTTTTGACAAAACTACAAAGTCATCAGCCCAATAGTTTGCAGATGGCCGCCATGTATGTGTGCAAATTGATTCCCCCTATCAATTCAAACACGGCGAAACCGAATTGAACGAAATTTGGTACAGAGGTAGCACTAGAAAAGAACACCTCAGTTTCATGTTTTATATTGCCGCCATCTTGACGAAAACGTAATGGCGGCCACCCAAATGTTAAAAACTTATATCAAATTACGACCAACCTAATCATCTGATCTCTACCAAATTTTACAACGTTATACCTTTGTGTATGACGAATCTTTTTTACCAAACTACAAGGTCATCATCCCAATATTTTGTGGATAGCGGCCATGTATGTGTGCAAATCAAATCCCCCTATCAATTCAAACTCGGTAAAACCGAGTTGAACGAAATTTGGTACAGAAGTAGCACTAGCAAAGGGCACCTCAGTGTCATGTTTTATATTGCCTCCATCTTGCCGGAAACGTAATGGCGGTCACCCAAATTTTAAAAGCTTAAATCAAATTACCACCAACCTTATAATTTGATCTCTACCAAATTATGCAACAACATACCTTTTTGTGGGAAGCATCTTTTGACTGAACTGCAAGGTCATCAGCCCAATCGTTTGCAGATAGCGGCCATGTAAGTGTGCAAATCGATTCCCCATATCATTTCAAACACTGTGAAACCGAAATGAATGCCATTTTTTTTACAGAGGTAGCACTAGCAAAGGGCACCTCATATTCATCTTTAATGTCTGTATAGCACATTGTATTTCAACAAGCTGCTACAACCAACATTCAATTATACTCCTTGAAAAGGACAAAGAGTTATAACAATACCCATGGATTTAGGAGAAAGTAGGCTATATGTTCTTTACTGAGCATCTTGTTTTAAGATTTAATATCATTTCACGCTTATGGTGTGAAACATGTACGTCGTTTAATCTTTTATTAAACAACTTCTCCAAGTTATGATAAGGCGAATATTCAATTTATCAGTTCTATCAAACAATACGGATAATATCTATTTACCATTTCAAAATGGTTAATGTGTAAGCATTCTTATAGTAAGGGATCACTATATTGTTTATCACTGCGATAAGATGACTCAATGATGAATTAGGTGAATTCGCGCGACCCCATGTTGGGTTGGTGATGGTAATCCTAATGAAACTAAAGATTTTGTTTATTGAAACTACTAAACTAAACATCCTAACAGGTTTACACACAATAAAGGAACATTAACGTTTTGGAAGCCATTCTTCAGTGTTGCCTTAGTAATCGAAATGTAATGCTTTTCAGTCGGTCAACACGTTTGTACTGAATTGTAACCGGAAAAAATTTACATGAGATTAAATAATAAATTCACTTGGATGACCAGTTTCGATCGTCAAGTGATCATCATCAGTATGTGGGTGATGGTATTTACAATGCACATTTATTTAGTTGCAGCAGTTGTTATAAACTTGCTCGACTTGTAAAGAATCGTAAGTTTTTCGGAAAACGAGTGTCGAAGATTCGGTTACCTTTTTAATATATTCCAGCTGCATAGGATGGAGTATCACTATTTTTGCCTACACTTAATTAAACTATTTGTGGTTTATAGATGCGGTTTTGCAAAATTTCTGATAATTTTCGAAACCATCGTGTGATTTCAAATATTCTTTCCCATGAGAAAACCGTAAAAGATGCACTCAAAACACTACTCGAACCCGAATATTTGTTATATATGAAATGCAGCCGAATGGCCATAGCTGGGTATTTTTTGTTTAAACGCTCGAGGGCTCCCAACAAGTACAATTTCAAGTAGTTCCAAATTTGGCTACCAGACGCTACTGTCACTAATACCTAGCGGCGAACGTTGGAACTTGATAGAGGGTTTCTAAATAGCCGAATATAACCTACACATTATGCTACACACCACCAATTGTAGTGGTAGCTTCTTTTACATGCCATAAATCTATGACATGGGCCCGTCGGCTTTACTTCCTCTCCAAAGGAAGGCTTAGTGATGGATATTAATGCTCTTAAAAATACGACGGCTTTAGCCGAATATAAAAAATAATAATTATTAAACAAATTTAGCAGTATGAAAACCACATAAATTATACATAATTTGATAGAATTTCATAAATGCATGCAATGTAAAAATTTAAATATATGGAAATCTAAACATTTTACTTTTCCGGAGTCCTTGAAGAAACTGACCGTCAGCGGACTTGCCATAAGACACAGCGAAAGTAATACACCAAGTTTTTGCACATAGATACAATATTGTAAAGGAAGTCTCATATTAGGAATCAAATATAGACCACATATGGTTTGAATAACGACAATGCCAATATCTAATGGGATTCTACTACTGTATCATTACGGATTCATTTGCAGAAGTCAACAGACTAGACCTAGTGATATTCGATAAACAAACACGCAAGGCAATCAGTGGAGAGCTGTTAACAGATTAACGGGGGCACCATAGAATTTACAGGCGCTTGCAGGGAAGTGTGTTTATGTTTAAACACCAGGTAGATAGATATCTTGTCGACATGATCTATTCCATTCCCATAAGCAGGATGCCTTATGGTTGATACACCGTGCTTCTATCAGATTTGGAGTGTAAAGTAGGATCTCTAGTTTAGAAGGGTGAGTTGGCCAACAAACATCTCCATTTTTAGCAACAACACGTTATGTCACGAGTAGTGGGGTGAGAACTGGGAAGTAAATCCAGTCTCATCATGGAGTGCAACTTCGTCAAGCCTGCTCTACAGGAGCGGCTTCGGTGGCGTAGTTGGTAGCATGCTGAGCTTCTATGCCCAAGATCGCGGGTTCAAACCCGGCCGAAGTCGTCGGATTTTTTAAGAACGTTAAAAATCCCTCAGTATGCCTTCCTTCGGAGGGGAAGTAAAGCCGTTCTTAGGTTCCTACGTTCGTCGTCAAGAGCCGACTGCGGTGTCATCTGGTAACTGGCATCTGGTCGTTGACGGTGGCGTTTGGCGGCAAAAGTAGGAACTACTTCAAAAAATGCAATGTCTGTCTGCAGTCCTAGCTTGAATTAAAACAGATTCACACACTAATACAGTCATCACAATTAACACCGGTTATCAGACAGATTCTACACACACCCAAAATACATGGGGCTACATGACCGCTTTGTCGCAGCCCCTAATCTGAGGAAGTTATTACATAGTAATAACTTTACACACATAGAAAGGAATTGTCAGTGCACATTGTGAATAGGCAATACAGAAAATAAAAGTCACTGCACCATTGTCACCATCTATATATATAAAGCACAAAGTTTGTCCGTCTGTCTGTCTGTTATGTATACAAATCTACACCGTTTCACCGATCTGAACCAAAATTTGTATACTTACCCTTTGGAACGCTGCGGGTAACCCTGTCAACTTTAAATTTCGGACAGACCACCCCTTTCCCTGCATTAAGGCCCTTTTGCTAAAATCTACACCGTTTCACCGATCTGAACCAAAATTTGTATACTTACCCTTTGGAACCCTGCGGGTAACACTGTCCACTTAACATTTTGGACAGACCACCCCAATCCCTGCATTTAAGCCCTTTGGTCCAAATCTACACTGTTTCACCGATCAGAACCAAAATTCGTATTCTTACCCTTTGGTACCCTGCGAGTAACACTATCTGCTTGAAATTGCGAACAAACCACTCCAATCCCTGCATTTAGGCCCTTTGGCACAAATCTACACCGTTTCACCGATCTGAACCAAAATTTGTATACCTACCCTTTGGAACACTGTGAGTAACACTGTCTGCTTGAAATTGCGGACAGACCACTCCATTCCCTGCATTTAGGCCCTTTTGCCAAAATCTACACCGCTTCACCGATCTCAACCAAAATTTGCATATTTACCCTTTGGAACACTGCGACTAACACTGTCTGCTTGAAATTGCGGAGAGGCTACTCTATCCCCTGGATGTATGCCCTTAGGCACAAATCTACACAGTTTCACCGATCTGAACCAAAATTTGTATACTTAGGCCTACCCTTTGGAACCCTGCGAGTAACACTGTCCATTTAAAATTTCGGACAGACCACCCCAATCCCTGCATTTAGGCCCTTTTGCACAAATCTACACCGTTTCACCGATCTGAACCAAAATGTGTATACTTACCCTTTGGAACCCTGCGAGTAACACTGTCCACTTACTATTTCGGACAGACCACCCCATTCCCTGCATTTTGGCCCTTTGGTCCAAATCTACACCGTTTCACAGATCAGAATCAAAATTCGAATTCTTACCCTTTGGTACCCTGCGAGTAACACTGTCTACTTGAAATTGCGGACAGATCACTCCATTCGCCGCATTTAGGCCCTTTGGCCCAAATCTACACCGTTTCACCGATCTCAGCCAAAATTTGTATATTTACCCTTTGGAACCCTGCGAGTAACACTGCCCATTTAAAATTTCGGACAGACCACCCCATTCCCTGCATTTAGGCCCTTTGTTCCAAATCTACACCGTTTCACCGATTTGAACCAAAATGTGTATACTTAGCCTTTGGAACCCTGCGAATAACACTGTCCACATACAATTTCGGACAGACCACCCCATTCCCTGCATATAGGTCCCTTGGCACAAATCTACACCGTTTCACCGATTAGAACTAACATTCGGATACTTACCCTTTGGTACCCTACGAGAAATACTGTCTGCTTGAAATTGCCGACAGACCACTCCATTCCCTGCATTTAGGCCCTTTGGCCCAAATCTACAACGTTTCACTGATCTCAACCAAAATTTGTATATTTAAGTTACCCTTTGGAACACTGCGACTAACACTGTTGGCTTGAAATTGCGGAGAGCCACTCCAACCCCTGCATTTAGGCCGTTTGGCACAAATCTTCACCGTTTCGCCGATCTGACTCAAATTTTATAAACTTACCCTTTGGAACCCGACAAGTAACACTGTTCACTTTAAATTTCGGACAGACCACACTATTCCCTGCTTTTTGGCCCTTTGGCACAAAACTACACCGTTTCACCGATCTCAAATAATTACCCTTTGGAACTCGACGAGTAACACTGTCCACTCGAAATTTCGGACAGACCACTCCATTCCCCGCATTTAGGCCCTTTGCCACATATCTACATCGTCCACCGATCGAAAACAAAACGTGTATACTTACCCTTTGGAACCCGATGAGTAACAATGTCCACTTGAAATTTCGGACAGACCACTCCATTCCCTGCATTTAGGCCCTTTGGCACACATCTACATCGTTTCACCGATCTCAACCTAAATTTGTATACATACCCTTTGGAACCCGACGTGTAACACTATCTAAATGAAATTTCGGATAGACCATTCCATTTACTGCATTTAGGTTCTTTGGCAAAAATCAACATACACACATCAAAAAAAGTTTTGCATCACCTCGGTTCCAAGAGTTCCGGAACCGTTTAATACAAAGGGAATAGAGATCAACACAAACAACATTTCAGCTCGTTTTATTGCTCATGAGACCCACACATTGCATGTTGTACCATCATACAGCTAGACTTTCAGCATTTGTGGTCCAGATTGCAGTACACACCACTACCTCTAATACCCAGTAGCACGTCCTCTTGCATTGATGCATGCCTGTATTCGCCGTGGCATACTATCCACAAGTTCATCAAGACACTGTTGGTCCAAATTGTCCCACTCCTCAACGACAATTCGGCGTAAATCTCTCAAGAGTGGTTGGTGGGTCAAGACGTCCATAAACAGCCCTTTTCAACATATCCCAGGCATGTTCGATAGGGTTCATGTCTGGCGAACATGCTGGCCACTGTAGTCGAGCGATGTCGTTATCTTGAAGGAACGCATTCACAAGATGTGCACGATGAGGTCGAGAATTGTCGTCCATGAAGACAAATGCCTCTCCAATATTCTGCCGATATGGTTGCACTATGGGTCGGAGGATGTCATTCAGGTATCGTAAAGCCGTTTCGGAGCCTTCCATGACCACCAGTGGCGTACGTCGGCCCCACATAATGCCACCCCAAAACATCAGGGAACCACCACCTTGCTGCACTCGCTGGACAGTGTGTCTAAGACGTTCAGCCTGACCAGGGTGCCTCCAAACACGTCTCCGACGATTGTCTGGTTGAAGGCATATGCGACACTCATCGGTGAAGAGAACGTGATGCCAATTCCGTGGGGTCCATTCAGCATGTTGTTGGGCCCATCTGTACCGCGCTGCATGGTGTCGGGGTTGCAAAGCTGGACCTCGCCATGGACGTCGGGAGTGAAGTTGCGCATCATGCAGCCTATTGCGCACAGTTTGAGTTGAAACACGACGTCCTGTGGCTGAACGAAACGCATTATTCAACATGGTGGCATTGCTGTCAGGGTTCCTCCGAGCGGCAATCCGTAAGTAGTGGTCATCCACTACAGTAGTAGCCCTTGGGCGGCCTGAGCGAGGCCTGTCATCGACAGTTCCTGTATCTCTGTACCTCCTCCATGTCCGAACAACATCGCTTTGGTTCACTCTGAGACGCCTGGAAACTTCCCTTGTTGAGAGCCCTTCTTGACACAAAGTAACAATGCGGACGCGATCGAACTGCGGTATTGACCTTCTAGGCATGGTAGAACTACAGACAACATGAGCAGCGTACCTTCGTCCTGGTGGAATGACTGGAACTGATCGGCTGTCGTACCCCCTCCGTCTAATAGGCCCTGCTCATGCATGGTTGTTTACATCTTTGAGCAGTTTTAGTGACATCTATGAACAGTCAAAGGGACTGTATCTTGGATACAATATACACAGTCAACGTCTATATGCCGGAGATCTGGGAACCGAGGTGATGCAAAACTTTTTTTGATGTGTGTACATTCACCCATCTAAACCAATCTTTATGTAAGTTACTTACCCTTTGCAACCCGACGAGTAACACTGTCTGCTTGAACTTTCGGACAGAGCACTCCATTCCCTGTATTTAGACCCTTTGCCACAAATCTACATCGTTTCACCGATCTGGACCAAAATTTGTATACTCTTTTTGGGAACCCAACGAGTATCACTGTCCACTTTAAATTTCGGACAGACCACCCATTTCCCTGAATTTAGGCTCTTTGGGACAAATCTACACCGTTTCACTGATCTGAACCAAATTGTTTATAATTACCCTTTGGAACCCGACGAGTAGCACTGTCAACATGAAATTTCGGACAGACCAATCTATTCCCTGCATTTAGGCCCTTTGGCACAAATCTACACGGTTTCACCGATCTGAACCAAATTTGGAACCCGATGAGTAACACTGTCCACTTGAAATTTCTGACATACCACTCCATTTCCCTGCATTTAGCTCAGGAATCCCTCGGGGTTGCCAGCTTCCTAACTCACCAGCCATGAGCCCTTGAGGGTGTATCAGAAGTGGTGGGGCTACACACACCCTGCCTCTTTGAGGGCCTTGAGCAGAAGAAAGGAGATATTATGAAAAGGAAAAGAAGGCAGACCCCTCAAAGAATGAGGGTATCAGGAAAGATGAGACAACGGCCAATTAAGACGGGAAATTGAAAGACTCCCTAGCCCTCGGATACCCTAATACAGTCGGAGTCGGAAGAGAACAAGAGTTGACAAAGGAAGGCCGACAGGAAAGAGAAGTGAAAGGAGCCCAGCATCAGGAAGTAGAAGCGATGCCAGACTCAGCTGGGATCCCGTGGTCGCCAACCCACGTCCCACAAGTCGTGAGACCCAGGGAGGGGGGGCAGTTGTGAGAATAGCTTACTGATTCATCGCGAGGTGACATGAGAGGACTTTCCAGAGCCCACCGTGTTATCTGCTGTCTATGCTGATGCCAGCACAGGGCCGTTGCTCAAGCCACTGTGGTGTTGCGAAAGAGTGAGTGATTCCCGGCCAATCTAAATACGGCGGGGAACCCCGAATGTGTGTCATCATATTTCGTTATCATCTGCGATCATCTCAGGTTCGTGCACCTTGGACCCATATTCTTTGCCGAGCAGAACACCATAAGCTCTTTCACTAGACGCTTCGAGTACAGGCCTAAGCCAGAAAATAAGGTTGCGACATTGGAAGACATCGAAGCTAGACATCTGAATTACCTATATCAGTTTTAAAATTACACCATGTTCGTTTAGTAGTAATTTTTTCATTACCTTATTATTGTCATCTTAAGTGCAAATGACCTAGATATTACGCGCATCATACCACTAATCACCGCCGCATAAAGTCTTTCTCGACTGTGATTTTTAAAATATTTATTTTATTACTGTACATTGTGTACATTATTAGTTGAAGTGTCAATTCAATATAGGCAGTAGTTTCCCATCATCCTCATCATAAGGGCAAATGACCTAGATGTTACGCCCATTACACCATTGATCACCGCACACAATAAGTCTTCCTCGCCTGTGAATTTTGAAATATGTATTTCCATTACGGTAGTTTGTAAGTTTGACGTGTCAATTCAACAGTAGTTTTCATTATCATCCTGATCAAAAGGGCAAATGACCTAGATATTACGCCCTCATTGTCTTTGGGGGCAAATGACCTAGATTTTAAATCCATTATATTTCTAAGGATACTTTGAGACATTATCATCATTCCACCGGGCGAAGCCCGGTACTACTGCTAGTTGTTTATAAAGCAACACAGAAACAAATTGTCACTGCACCTCTGTAAAGGTCAACACAGAAAGTAATCGTCACTGCACCATTTTAAACAAAAGCACTTATAAGCATTAAACACTCCAGGCGGACGATAAGAACTCGTAGCTGTCCAATTCAAAACATACATAACAGCCGTCCAAACGCTGCAGTCAGTGTTCCATGTTTGGCGGGTTCCCATCTCTCCCTGCGGAGGTGGTCCAAGAACCCCACCAGTGTGTGGTCCCGAGACCTATGGCGGGAGAGGTTATAATGAATCGTTCCCGCAGTGAACCAGAGGATGGCGTTACGCTTTTCCCCAGTGGAATGTTGTACTGCAAAACGTTGCACCTTCATGCCATCGGACACGTCCAGCGGCCGTCCGCAGATTCCAGATACTGCCAAGAGGGTCCAAGTCCAGACAACTGTCGCATTCCCACACGTAGTGACCCGATGGCCTAATGTGACAGTGCGACCACAGGCGTCTCACAGGTCGACATCACTCTTCCCATGCCGAAACAGTTTTTCTCTGGTCGGCACAATTTCATTGAGGTACTCATACAATGTCGATCGCCATTCCAGTGGAATCCAGGGATTCCACAGGTTCTCCCTAATAGTCGACCAGGCTCGCGTAGGATATTTCATCTGTATATAGGGGGTGAAGAGTCTTTCGGCAAGCAGAAACCTATAAAGCCCCTTGGTAGGGCGGGCGGTGAAGGGTGTGGAGACACTGGATTTCAGACGGTTAAGAATTGCGAGTTCCTTCTTGAAAACATTGGCTGGGATGAGCATCTGGGGATTCGCACCTGGGACAAGTGACTGTATGCAGACAGAGTCAAAGGGGTCCCCCATATGGTGTTGCGCTCGAAAAAGCTGTGCGGCCAGCAAGGCGGCACATTTGTGTTCAACTGCCACAAGTTGCAGTCCGCCTCTGCGAAGTGGCAGGTTCATTTGATCTCGACGAATCCGATAGCGGTATCCAGACCAGAGGAAATACCCGATGGCCATTTCAATTCGTTGGCAGAGAACGTGCGGAGCTGGGATTGCTTGTGCCAGAAACCATACTTTTGACAGAGCAAAGGTATTAATAAACCACACTTTCTGTATCAGGTTCAATCTTCTCGTCAGTTCTTCCTTTAATTGGAATCTCAGCGTATTTAGCCGCCGGTTCCAGTTGTAGCTGACAGTTTCTGCAAAATCAGGGAAGAAAGTTATCCCCAAGATTGTACACCTGTCAACTATGGGAATGGCTAGGCCGTGCGGAGTCCTGATTGTTGTAGGCAAGCAGATGGGCATGAGCGATGACTTCGCAGCATTGATGCGTGCACCTGATGCTAGGGCGTAGGCTAGGTGTCCATGATGATATTCGTAGACGTAAGTTCTGACTCATCAGTAATAAAGACGGTCACGCCATCGGCATATGCCCGCAGGGTGATATGGGCACCTTGGAGTTTCTCGTCCAGACTGCGGATCAGGGGTTCAATAGCCCAAACAAAGAGCACCATCGACAATAGGCAGCCCTGCCTGATGGATTTATGGACGGGAATTGGACCGGATAAACATCCATTTATCAACACTCTGGATGAAGCGGATGCATAGAGTCGTTGGAGGCAGTGTATGACGCCCAGAGGAATGTGAAAGTGACGCAAAGTTTGCCAAAGATTAGCGTGGGCGACCCTATCAAAGGCTTTGTTCATGTCAATATTCAGCAAGGCAGCCGCGTGATTTCCATTACTTGTAGCATAAAGAATGAGGTCTCGGATAGCAAGAATGATATGCAGAATGGTCTTCTGGGGTATCGTGCAGGTTTGACCAGGGCCTATCAAGCTGTGCAGCACACTTTTTAGCCGAAGTGCTGGGACTTTGGCCAGCAACTTGTAATCCGTGTTGAGAATAGTTATTGGTCTGTAGTCAGCAATACCCCACACACCATTAAGCTTGGTAATCAAAAGGATAACGCCTTCCGTAAAGCCGTGGGGTACTTCATGTGTGAATAGGTAGTTGAGTACTTGGGTGACCTCATCCCTAACGAGGTGCCAGAAGAGTTTGTACCATTCATACGGCAGAGCATCTATTCCCGAAGTCTTGTTATTAGCTGTGTTTCGGAGAGCATAGTCGATCTCTGCCTTCATGATTGAGGCACCATGTTGACGCATGCAGTCGTTGTCCAGGTGCCGGTCCGTAGACGTCAAGAGTCGGTTACCTGCCAATTCCGAGACTGGTTCCTCAGCCAGCATCTCCCGAAAATAGCGCTCACCTTCTGCAAGTAGTTCCTCACGGGTCGTTAATATGCCCCCATCCGGTCCCGTCCACTGACGAATACACTGACGCCCTTGCGAGCGGCGGAGACGGCCAAGCTGATAAACAGACATATTTTCCCTGTCAATCATGGAATATTTCTTGACATGCTGCTGCAGGGTGGCTAAATTGCTTTCTCGGACATGGCAGATGGTTGTCTTAATCGTGCGTAGTGCCACCGACACATTTTCCCCAAGTTGTTCTCGATGGTGGAGGTCCTGTAACACGGTGTCATAGAAGTCCAGTTTCCGATATAAACGTTGATTACGTTCAATGGTTATGGCTTTGGCGACTGCCCGAATGGCCGGCTGCACCTTTTCTAACCACCAGTCAGCCACATTGTTGTAACGGTGTTTCAGCCGTTGACACTGCCGATACACAGCCTCAAAACGCTGTGCATCCTCTTCCCTTTCAAAGCAATTGATATTCATTTTCCACGTGCCTCGCCCTTGTATTGTGTGTGCAGGGGCGGCACTTCGCGCCGTAAATAAAAAGCCATTGTGGTCACTAAAGGCGACAGGGATTATCCGACATCCGCGTACACGTGAGGCGAGCGTACTGGACATATACGCCCGATCAATCCTGGATTTAGAAGCCCCACGGCAAAATGTATATTGGATCTGGTTGCCATGTATGTGTGGCCATATATCTATTAGTTGCATGCTCTGGGTGAGTCCCTGTAACCCAGGACAGAAATTGAAGGAACCCGTCTGATCCTGGGGGCGTAAGGTGCAGTTGAAATCCCCCATCAATAGAATGGGGAGATTCGTTACCAGGTGGGGTAAGATGTCTTGCCTAAATAAAACGTTTCTCTCAGATTTTTAATTGGAGCCAGATGGACTGTAAACATTTAAGATCCTGACACCATGTACCGTAGCAGACGTTATACGCCCGGAAGGATCCATCACCACATCAGTTACTAGGGTGCCTTTACGGTAGATAATGGCCGTACCCCTAGCAGTGGTGCCAATGTTAACTACATAGTCATGGTCGTACTGGAAGCCAATGTTGCATTCGCTGACTTCTTGCAGAAAAAGAATGTCAACATCATATTCACGCAGAAAACGGCTTAACAGCGCCTGAGTGGCCGGATTCCTCAAGCCAGGAACATTTACTGTGGCATAGGTCCTCAAATGTGAATTATGGTCCATAGTTGATAACGGCTAAGAGGGGAGCTAACTGTAGATCCAAATCCTGCAGTGCCTCCCGGGACTGCTCACTATATTTAGCCCGCATCTTGCTAACGAACTCGGGGACTCCCTCATGCTGACCCATTTGAGCGCACTTGCGTAGAAGTGAAATAATGGGTCCGAGGCTAGGAAGGGTTGCCATATGACACAGGTCCGACATCATTTGCTGAACCTCAAGGGCTTCGCCGGTTGTAAGGCTCGCAGCAGGTGAGGCCTCTGTTGGACAACTTCTGGGGGTTTCCGGCACTCGGAAACGGGGGTCTATCTCACTGACACGTATTTCACCTTTCTTCAGCTGCTTAGGCTTGTTCTGTGCTCTACGGGTTTTAACAAGTTCGGTGGCGAGCGAAGCATCGGATTCATCGGAAGTAGGGTTAACCTTGCGCTTAGGTTCACAATTTTTCACGACTGGGGTTGCGAGCGAAGCATCTGAGTCATCGGAAGTAGGCCCACGGCTAACGAGCATGCTTTCCTCAATGTCCTCAGAGCAGGTGGGCGTTTTGCGTATCCCCGAATTTTCCTGTGCCGAGTCTTCTCCGTGGGTGGAAATACGGGTAGATTTGGCGACTGGAGGGGGTGACCGGTCCGCATCCAAGGATTGCTGTGAAGACTCTTCCTGGTGCAAGACCACAGACTCTGGATACATGTCAGGCACACCTATGCTGCCAGCCAGGGTAACAGGCTCCGTCTCCATTGGAGGCGTGCAGTCTAGCGGAGGAAAGCCTATATCGTAGCGTGCTTGAGTATCGCCTGGGCTGTGAAGCGGGGAGTCGTCTATACGGCGGCTGGAACTAGGGGTGACCATAGCCGCAAGGCTAGTTGTCTGTGTGTCGCGTTCAAGGCGCGTCATGGCCGAGTATCGGCGCGGACAGTCGATACGGAGATGGTCCATAGCTTGACATTTATGGCACATGTTTTAACTTGCCCTGCATAGCTAACCTGTCCACGGTGCCCATCAATCATGATTAAGGACGGAATTTGCGTTTTTAAATGAATGTGTATTTGTCGGATACTATTTGCAACTGGTAACTTGTAATAATGGGACCAACTTTCATTTGTGATAGATTTGACGGTACCATATTTTGCGAAATGGGTGCGTATTGTATCATTTGATAATTCAGGCGGAATATTAAAGAGCCTTACCCGCGTGGCTTCCATGCCGGCAACGGCAATTTCTACCGAAACAGACTCCCCATTAAACAAAGTAAGCCTGTGTGTTCCCGCAAATTTACTCAAAAGTTTGTCTATAATAGATTGAGAGATTACCTTGATAAATACAGAGTTGGACGGAGCGTCAAGTTGCAAGGTCTCCAGTTGGTCGACCATGAGCTTCAGCATCTCCTCCACAGAGGTGTGAATTTCCGCTGCCGACGGTCGCGTGGTGTTCCGTTGGAAGGAGCATTTCAACGTATTTTTCCTGATGGTTTGCATTTTCTTCCTAAGTTTCTATCCAATTGACAAATAGCCTGTACTAAGCGTAGGCGAAGCTATCCGGCGCACTTAACTGTTGTGTCTTGGCTGCACGCTCACTGCTCAGATGCACCAGATATGCGGAACCTCACTCGTTCGTGGCTAGAGCCACACTGTCATCAAGCACTCAGGTGCAAAATTAAAATGACATGTATAAATCTGCGATTCCTCTTTATACACAACAATGCATCAAGGAAAGATAGAAAAAGTATGTTCTTAGGCCTGACTGGGTGTCCTCATACTCACGAGGCGGAGGCCTGAAACAGGCTTCGAGGCTTCGAGTTCGTGACCTTGAGGTGGTCTAATTTTCAGCTCTTATTAAGTTACTTTTGATCAGTTCATAAATAAGGCGTACTCTTTTATCGCAGATCCAAAACATACTTTATAATACCACACATGGTTCTCCCGGTGGAATTTCCACAGGAGAAATACTAGGCCTATGTCTTTATTTCAGATGTGCTTTAATCATGGGAGTTTGTATAGTACAATTGTTGTGGATGTAAAAAAGTTCTACTCCACATGCAATGGTTTCCCTCTTCAAGAAATCAACCACCTCTCATTTGGAAACGTTTAGGCCTACAGTTGAAGCTATTAAAAGAACTAGCGTTTGCAGGCCCACAATTACAAAACTCTAGTTATACTCTCCATGCTTCATCAGATATTCATTATTTCAGAAACTCGAACATCATGATTCGAACAATGGCTATTTACACCTAAGTACATTAGTATTATGTGTTGCTTGTTTGTTTGTTGTTCTTGAGTACTTGTTAATAAGTTAATGTTGTTTTAAGGGGAGGAACAGCGAGGTCATCTGCCCCTCTTGTCTCTTCGACCAAATGCTAGGTAAATAAAAAAGTGACATTCTATTTGCCACCATTATCGTGATATATTAAATTATATCCCACGGAATTGTTCACATTATACTGAAGATCGCTTCAAATCGGCTCCAAGTCTTCCCCTTTAACAACACTTTTGGTAAAGTTCTATCAACACGCTCTAAGAGAGGCTCCCAAATTAAATTAATGAACTTACGGTATTAGATAAGTTTCATTTGCGAGACTAATGGTAAACATTTTACTCTGATAATTGCCCCCAGTGCTTCCGAGTTTGGGAGGCTAGAGAAGAAAACACATGTTGGATACACCCCGTATTTGGGTTCCCAAGTTCAGATTGCTTTATTTCTCCTTGTCCTGCTTTTTCAGCGAGTGAGATCCCTGTGGGAATGTAAACTTCCAAATTAGCAGAGGGAGTGGGGTAGGAGAGTTCAGGGAGAGTAGTATTACGAGATGCTACTAAGTGGCCAACAGAGGGCGAACAAGCTGCAAGGAAAAGTTTACAAAACAACAAAACTTCTCAACTACTTCTCCCCCGTCTTTATCTTTTATGTTGTCTTAATTAATGCAATGGTCTCTTACAGCATTTCTACAGGCTCTACTCATAGAAATGGGTTCATAAAGAAAGAACAAGAACAGTCTTCTTCTCACATCAAGTCGTAAAATATTCAAATTATTGTTACTTTGTAGAGCAACATAAACTTCAAGATTTATACACGATTTGGTTCCTCCAAGTCTAGCCATGAAGCCAGAAAATACATTACATAAGAAAGTACTTAACACTTTACTTCTTCCTTGTGTATGAGATCATTGGGAATAAAAATGTCAACAGTTCATTCCTATCAATTGGGGTTGTCACAGCTAACTTGACTGATTTTCGATTTGGTCGGATGCCCTTTCCGACGCCAAGGGAATTTTCAGGCGAGAATTTCACCCCACTGTCACTAGGATTCGAACTCCGGTCGTCCGGGAAATGGACTAGCAGTTTAGCCACTGCGCTATCATACTCCCCTGAGACCATAATAAATATAATTCATAATTCAGATGTTTTGAGTCCGCCTCGTTGCGTTGTGGCTAGGAGTCTTGGCTGTCACCGCGGGGGCCCGGGTTGATTCCTACAAAGCATATAATTGGAATGCCAGATATTGTTCTATACCAGTGTTTTATGCCTAGTAATTCATTTCCAGAGGTTTGGGACATCTGGGTAATCAGCCTCAACAGTGTTTTGACATGGATATGTAATTGGTCAATGATAACGCTAATAGTCAACCCAAATTATGTAATGTGATGGAATTAATGTATTGCTATTCCGGTTTAGGGTTTTTGGACATCCTGGTCATCAGCTACGTGAAGGAGTATTGTATGTGGTGTGTGTTTATGAAGTTATCAAGCAGGAGGCTGGTAGGATCCTCAAATGGAACCTTAGTCTGTTGTACAAGTAGAACTCCCTTTAAAAGTGAATATGCTAGATAGAATGAGGCATACTAGGAGAGTGAGGTAAATTGTCATTATTTTCTTGAATATGTAATGTAACTTTTGCAAAAACAAGTGCAGGCCGTTGATATTTCCAAGGGTTGTGACCTTTTTATTTATTTTTCTTCTTCTTGGTCGTAGTTCGATTTTGAACGTCGTGACCCTTCACGCAATTCTGTTAACAATACCGCGCCATACACTGCGGTCTTCTGTTGTAAGCATTAATTTCTGAATTGGTAAAATAGCCCTATCCATCGCATTGTAATTATGTTCTCTTTGCGAAGCATGTTGCATGTATTGGTAAGGGAACGTGTTTAGTTACCAACAGGATGTGACTCCTTAGGTTGAAAATGTATTTCAAATACAGTATATATGTACAGTAAAGATTGCTGTTTGTAGAATAACAATTGTTTCCGACAGTGGCTTGGAGGCAGAATCACAGTTAGTGCGCTATGGAACAAAGCTACAAATAATTCTCTTTCAGTGGCACTCAAACAGACTGACTGCACCACAAAGTATATCACATTCACAAACATTCATATGGCTATTCTGCCAGTCTCTTGTGTATCTGACATTATTGTATGGAAAATTTATATATATTTTTTACAGTTCTTATTGTATTTTCCACAGCTCCGACAAATGGAAAATATGCTGGACGGTGATACGCGGCATATGCGTCAGAAACAACGCCTTTTTTGTTTGCCCGGCCACTTCGCGGCGTAGTGACTAGAATTCTTAACTGCCACCGCGGAGGTCCAGGTACGATTCCAGGCTCTGACAAGGAATTGAATTCTGGCTTGTGGGCTGGAACGGAATACACTCAGCTTCGTGAGGTAAATCTGAGAAAAGGTGGGTTCTATTCCTACCTCAACGGTATCAGAAGTGGGTTTCCGTGGTTTCCCTCCCTTGTTCTAAGCAAATGCCGTAATAGTACCTTCTTTCCAAATCTTAGCTTCAATTACAATTACACACACAATGACTCAGATTTTCGGGCGGACAAAGTTGCAGGTTCGTATCCTGGCGCAGTCAGCTGGCATTTGGGGGTGCGCAAATGCGAGGCAGCCGTGTCAGTAGATTTACTGGCACGTTAAAGATCCCCTTCGGGGCAAAATTCCGGCACCCCGGCGTCTCTAAAAGTCATAGTAGTTTAAAGGGACGTAAAACCAATAACATTATTATAATTTTCAGGCGAGTTCCACTCACCCCAAGTTTAAAGGGCTACATAACTGCGATGTCACTATCCTAAGTGCTTGGTGTATCTAAAAACACCTGATCAAGGCTGGTATACTCACTTGCTGGCCGGGGCAGCTGACCTTGCTGTTCCGCCCCTTAATACCTCAATAGCTAACTAACACTCGATGGTGAACCCTTCCTCTTAGAGGACCTTAGACAGAAACTCTTGCTACCATCTACGGACGCTTGAAGGAGGTCAATGAAAGAGTGCACAAATGAGAAGATATCTGGATGAAATTCTGCACGACGGAAGCCTTGACAAAGAGAGCCTTGTCTGAAGCCCCGTCATTTCGTAATCTCCATGGCTGTACATGGCTACCACCACAAGTTGTGCAAGACGAAAGGTTACCATGACCCCAACCTAATGTGCAACTGTGAGTTCTGCGAACAATAATGCGAAAGATATCATGTAATTCACTGCCAAAAACGCGGGCAATCAATTATAGACTTTTGCACAAATTGAAGAATAGGCAATTTCCTATATCCTTTATTGTATCTTTATAATTTGCACAATTTTTGCGCGTTTGTAATTAAGAACAAGTAGTTCCGTGACAAACTAAAGAGCCTACTTTTCTAAAAATTTAAAATTCATGCCAATCTATATAGACCTATCTAGAATAATGACGAAATCAAGTTGGTAATTCTATAATTTCTAAGTACTGCAATTTGAAATACACCAGACATAGTGTTGCCTAATAGAGTAACTTACTACAGTTGGCAGCCCTGTGACTCTGAATATATTCTTAATTCCATCTCTCAAGGTAAAGAATTCACATACAAACTTTGGTTGAAGTCTAATGGATAGTATGGACGTTACATGCTGTTTGATATTGGATGTTTCAGTGCGCATAAATTCATGTTGGGAACAATGCCATGTATGTGATGCTCAGAGTTATTCTGAAATATTACGATCTATTACAGTGCCAATTTTGGATAAATACTATTTGTTAGTATAGAAGTTACATGTAATTAAAAATTGAAACTGTCAGAAAGCTTACAATCATGTTGGCAGAACTGATGTATATTAGTTACTGCAAATTAATCTAGAATGTCATGTTCTATACGTGTGTGCAAAGTTTAGAGCTGATGGCTTGCATACTTTATGATATATTGATATTAGAGCTAAGACATAGAGAGGGCATTTATTAACAGTTGGCAGCCCTGGTGGCGTTTTAAATTACGTACAGTCATATTGGTTTTAGTACATATAGTACATACGAAAGTTGGTTGAAATCCAATCGATAGTATAGAAGTTACATGTATTTAGAAATTGGACCTATTGGCAGGATTAGAATCATGTTGGCAACACTGGCATGAATGGACTTCTGAAAATTAATCTGTAATGTTATTATCTATATGTGTGCCAATTTTGGAAGAGCTCTTCTTCTGCGATATCCAACACAGAGCGCAAATTTCAATTTTGAATTATCAGCAGTTGGTATAACTGACGTCAATTTCAAATATGGCCGTGAGATATTCAAGTATAGACATTTTCTCTTCCCAAATTTGGTTTCGATAGCTGCATCCGGTTAGGATTTGATAGGGGGGGAAGACACTCACAGACCCACAGACAGACAGACAGACAAACAGACAGACAGACGAATATACACACATTTTCCTGGATCGATCTCATAAGCGTACTTTTCCCTCATTTTTGCTAAATGAGAAACGTAGGCTAAAAATAAAATAAAATCCCCTAAGTGACTCAACATCAAAAACAACAACAATCTTTTGTAGCCTATATAACATTTAAGGTTCTGACTTATTCATTTAATAATGCTTTCCATTTATAAATTTAGACACGTTTTGAAACGATATCCAGTTTTTATTTTATATATGAATAAATAGTAGTATTTTCATTATTTATGTTTATCTTCTGTGAATAATAAGTATTTCGCTGATGATGGCGTCTTCGAAAGCTGAATCATGCTCGAAAGAATAATGTTTCTTTCTGGTATTGACAAGGCGTACAATTATTAAAATGTTATTTATCAGACAAACCCAATTACACCCAAGTACATGGGGCTGATAACCAAACCGTCTCTAGTCCCTAAAATGAATCGAAAACAAGCTTATTTTGGCAATGACGTTCAAGCTGCTTTCTTTACCATGAAGAGGGATGTATTAATCGAGGAGACAGCTTGGGTGTTTATGTTGAGTTTCGTTTATTATAAGTAGCCTAAGTTAATTTAATCCAGCCTCTTGTCATTATCCATCCTGAAAGGTTCACCAGTGAATTAAGAATATGCATTGAGATACTTACTTATTGAATGATCTCGACAGGCCTCTCTCTGTCTCTTGATTAAACTTGCTGAGTTTGCAATCAATTTAAAGCGTCCGTATCTGAGGAAAGAGCGTAATTTAATTTGGTATTGATTTTCCCGCTACTTGTTTGCGCTTCCTATTTGATGGGATTCGCGCCTTCAGCAACAACAGCGGGTGCCCCACCGCTCTGTGAAAAGCTGCCAGTCCTCAGGGAGAAAAAAGATAATCAGTTTATTATTCCTTAAGTGATGTAGCTGGGGACTTGATCGCTAGAAGAGAGATCACAGATCGACCAGGTACTGTACAAGGAGATACCAATCTGCGGTTTTCTGCATCCGAGAGTGGCATGTATTTTGCTGCTGCCTCATTAAGGCGCTAATACTAACGCATGACTTTGAAATGGCTTGTTAGGCTGAGAAGTACATTGCTTGTCAATGCCCACCGTTACAGGTTCGAATCTAGCTCACTAGGAAATCATTAATGGCTATTTAATGCGACAACCTCATGTCAGTATATTAACTGAGTAATATATCAATTATTGCCTTGATATTGGTCCTGCTCTTGGGTAACCATTTGTATCTTTTCACGCTCACACCTATACAATTCCAGGTAGTGGGGTGTTCAACACATTTGAGAAGTAACATTACAGGAATTATCGGGATCTAACTGTAAGGTGGCGAATTTACTATATAAATTTAACCCGGTGACTCCGATAAAACTAAGATATATTCTAATAAGAAAACACATGAGCAAGGATGTTTGCCTATACTAGCAATCTGATTCCTAACACTAAATGGGCATCGACCTGAAATTGCCACATAACACTTGATGAGAAGATTCTGAATGTGAATCGTTGACTTGCGTAGTTTGATGAGTGATACCTTTCTGGAGTCGTGATGATAATCAAAATTCTGGAATATTGCTTCCACAAATAATTCATTCTAACAGTAGGCCTAGCTACCTGAACTTTTCTGTATTTCCTGTCTTACTGATTTCACATGCAGATAAGAATTTGTACTATATGGTATGCCGCGAGGACCATGAATAATACTTGACGTGACCATTAAATTGGCAACTTGCCCGACGATATACAGTCTAGAATCTAGATAATACAGAACAATAGGCTTGTTAAATTCTCAATTTACTGTACACTGAAGTGTTGACTTAGGCTACGGAGTTATGAAGACGCCTGATATAAACACGGTACAGATTTGCTGAAAAAATAGTAGTAGAACTAGTGGCAATACGTATCACCAAAAAGTGACTGTAATAGTAGTATTAAAGTAGGCCGAGCGTCCATCAGCTCCATTTTAAACACCTACAGTCCACACACGTGACAGTTCCATTTCTCTGAGTAGCCATCCGCCAATCACATTTTCACTTAAGAGTGCATAACATTCAATAATCAATTTAATCAGACTGTTGACCCAGGTCATTGACAGCTTACTGGTCTCGGCTATTCCCAAAAATCACTATTTTTTTTTTGTTCATTGTTCTAAACAGAGTGTAGCCATCGACACTCATGAGCAATATCTACCGAGCTTGTGACCCCTTATCCAACTGCCATCGTAAAAAATCATAAATAATTATAAAGCAATCCTTGCATAAATCTTATATATAAAAGTGAAAGTCTGTATGTATGTATGTGGGTGGGTTGGTTCCATATACAAATCTACACCGTTCCACCAATCTCAACCAAATTTTGCATACACATAGTTTAGGACCCAGAAGGAACCGCTGGCTACATGAATTTTCGATAGTCTTTCTCATTCTTCTGATTTCGGCCCTTTTTCACTCGAGAAAAGGCTAATAAATTCATAAAATATACTCATGAAGGAATGGCAAGGCAGATAGTTTCCATGGCAACATAGGTCAAGTCGAGACACGGCCGTCTGGATGCCAGTTGCGCTCTGCACTACCGGTATAGAAAATGAGGAGCTTTACTTGAAATCCCGTTAGTTACTCAACTGCTCACACAGCACTGTCAACCGAGTATAGCATAACAAAGACTTGACACTATCTACTAGATATTTGTCAAATACCACTCACTCACTCACTCACTCACTCACACATTCATCACGAAATCTCAGAAACCACCCAACGGCTTGGAATGAAATTTGGTATGCAGCTTCTTCAAAGGCCACAAACGCCACTAAGAAAGGATTTTTGGATATTCAGGTTCTAAAGGGGTCTTAAGGGGGTAGACCTGCATTTCATTGAATAGCAATATCTCCCGATTGGTTTCATTGGGGGATGTGATATTCGGCATATAAACTCATCATTAAAAATAAGAAGACACGTGTCTGAGGGTATTTCTATGTGGTGTATATTATGAGGTGAAAGGGGTGAAAAGTGGGGGTTGAAAGATTCCTAACGGAGCCTGTATCTCTTAAACGACATAGGCGAGGAGTTTGAAACTCAGCGGAAAAAAATCAGCTTAAAAAACAAGTAAATAGGCGTTTGACCGTTTTTTCATAAATCCAATTTGAGGGGCCCATGGGGAGGGGTGAATTTCTGGGGAAACAAAACAGGAAAGAAAGTGTCCTAACCGATTACTCACTCGCTCTTAATCTCAGGGGGAAAAACTGCTTAAAAATAAGTAAATATGTGTTCGACAGTTTTTTTTGATAAATCAAATTTGAGGGAATCATAGGGAGGGGTGAAATTCTGAAGAAGAAAAATGAAAGAAAATATCCTGACTCACTCACTCACTCATCAATGCCCAGCCAAAAATATTGAAGTTGGAAACATGGCATTTTCGGGATATGTTCGTTGTATGTTAAAACCATACACTAAGGGAGGATTTTTGAATATTCAGGTTCTAAAGGGGTCTTAAGGGGGTTAAACTTGCATTTCATTGAATAACAATATCTCACGAGTGGTTTCATTTGTGGATGTGATACTCGGCATATAAACTAATCATTAAAAATAAGCAGACATGTGTCTAAGGGTTTTTGGATGTGGTGTATTATTATGAGGTGAAAGGGGTGAAAAGTGGGGGATGAAGGATTCCTAACGGAGCGTGTAGGCCTATCTCTTAAACGACATAGGCGAGAAATTTGAAACTCATCGAAAAAAATCAGCAAAAAAAATAAGTAAAACGGTGCTCCACCGTTTTTTCATAAATTAATTTAAGGGGCCAATGGGGTGGGGTGAAATTCTGGGGGAAAAAAGAGATAAAGTGTCCTAACTGACTGACAAACTCACTCACTCATCAAACTCAGGGGAAAAAGACAGCTTAAAAAATAAATTAATAGGTGTTCAAGCGTTTTTTCATCAATCCAATTTAAGGGGCCCTTGGGGAGGGGTGAAATTCTGGTAAAAATAATTGAAAGAAAATGTCCTGTCTGACTCACTCACTCATCACGCCCAGCGAAAACTATTAAAGTTAGAAACATGAAATTTTGGGAATATGTTCGCTATATGTCGAAAACGTCAACTAAGGAATGATTGTTGTTTCTTCGGGTGTTAAAGAGGTGTTAAGGGGGGTAAACGTGCATTTCATTGAATAACGATATCTCATGAGTTGTTTCTTTGGGGATGTGATATTCGGTATATAAAATTATCATTAAAATAATCAGACATATGTCTAAGGGTTTATCGATGTGGTGTATATTATGAGGTGTAAGGGGTGAAAATTGGGGGTTGAGGGATTCTTAAAGGAGCGTGTATCTCTTAAACGACATAGGCGAGAAGTTGGAAATTCGGCGGAAAAAAATAGCTTAAAATGTAAGTAAATAGGTGTTCGACCGTTTTCTCATAAATCCAATTTAAGGGCCCCTTGGAGAGGGGTGAAATTCTGTGGGAAAAAACAGGAAAGAAAGTGTCCTAACTCACTCACTCATCAAACTCAGGGGTGAAGAACAGCTCAAAAATAAGTAAATAGGTATTCGACCGTTTTTTTTTCATAAATCCAATTTAAGGGGTTAATGAGAGGGGTGAAATTCTGAGAAATAATTGAAAGAAAAAGTCCTGACTTACTCACTCACTCATCATCGCCCAGCCAAAATTATTGAAGTTAGAAACATGACATTTTGGGGCTATGTTCGTTGTATGTCGAAAACGTCCACTAATGAAGGAATTTTGGATATTCAGGTTCTAAAGGGGTGTTAAGGGGGTAGACTTGTATTTAATTGAATAACAATATCTTCCGATTGGTTTACTTTGGGATGGGATACTTGGCATATAAACTCATCATTAAGAATAATAAGACACATGTCTGAGGGTATTTCGATGTGGTGTATATTATGAGGTGTATGTGTGAAAAGTGAGTGTTGAAGGATTCTTAACGGAGCAAGTATCTCTTAAAAGACAGAGGCAAAAAGAATGAATCTCAGGGAGAATAACCAGCTTGAAAAAGTAGTAAATAGGTTTTCGATCGTTTTTTCATAAATCCAATTTAAGGGGCTCATGGGGAGGGGTGAAATTCTGGGGAAGGAAGTCAACTTAGGAAGGATTTTTGGATATTCACTCATCATCCCCCAGCAAACCTATTGCAGTTAGAAACTTGAAATTTTGGGGATATGTTCTTTGTATGTCGAAAAAGTCCACTAAGGATGGATTTTTGGATATTCATGTTCTGAAGGTATGTTAAGGGGGTTAAACTTGCATTTCATTGAATAACGATATCTCACGAGTTGTTTCATTTGGCGACGTGATATTCGGCATATAAACTAATCATTCAAAATAAGCAGAATATGTCTAATGGTTTATCGATATGGTGTATATTATGAGGTGAAAGGGGAGAAATTGGGGGTTGAAGGATACTGAACAAAGCTTGTACTGTATCTCTTATTCAAATTAGGCGATAAGTTTGAAATTCAGCGGAAAATGCAACTTAAAAAATAAGTAAGTAGGTTTTCGACCATTTCTTCATAAATCCAATTTAAGGGGCCCATGGGGGAGGGGTGAAATTCAGGGGGGGGGGAAACAGGAAAGAAAGTGTCCTAACTGATTGACTCACTTACTCATCAAACTCAGTAAATAAGTAAATAGGTGTTCGAACGGTTTTTTTTCATAAATCCAATTTAAGGGGTTCATGGGGAGGGGTGAAATTCTCAAAAATAAATGAAAGAAGATGTCCTGACTGACTCGCTCAATCATCATCGCCCAGCCAAAATTATTGAAGGTAGAAACATGAAATTTTGGGGATATGTTCATTGTATGTCGAAAACGTCCACTAAGGAAATAGTTTTGGATATTCAGGTTCTAAAGAGGTGTTGAGGGGGTAAACGTGCATTTCATTTAATAACAATATCTCACGAGTGGTTTCATTTGCGGATGTGATACTTGGCATATATACTAATCATTAAAAATAAGCTGACACATGTCTAATGGTTTTTCGATGTGGTGTATATTACGAGTGAAAGGGGTGAAAAGTGTAGGTTGGAAGATTCCTAACAGAGCGTGTATCTCTTAAACGACTTAGGCGAGGAGTTTGATTTTCTCCGAATTTCAGTCTGCTTAAAAATAAATAAATAAATGAATAAATAATAGAAAATAATTAGGTGTTCGACCGTTTCTTTTTCATAAATCCAATTCAAGGGGCCTATGGGGTTGGTGAAATTCTGGAAGAAAAACGACCACTAAGGAAGGATTTTTGGATGTTCACTCTCATCGACCAACAAAAACTATTAAAGTTAGAAGAAGGGGATATGTTTGTTGTGTGTCGAAAACGTCTACTAAGGAGGGATTTTTGTATATTCAGGTTATAAAGGGGTGTTAACGGGGTTAAACCTGCATTTCATTGAATAACAATATGACACGACTATGACGCGAGCGAAGTGAGGCTAAAAATGAGATGGTGTGTGTCTGTGTATTACTCAATCACGCAAGAATTTTACATGGATGTAGCTGATTTACCTGGTTAACAAATAGGCTACTTTTGATTTCAATACTTTGCACTATTTAAGTATGGCGACCATTTTAGTGGCGTCACTACACCCTTTGGTGTCAAACTTTCAATTTCCAATTCAAATAAAAAGTGAACGCTAAGAAATAGCAAACTTTTGATGACATATACGAGGTTTAAAATTACATTTTCTATCCGAAAGGTATACCTAACGGTTAGCGAGTAAAACTTAATTTGTGCTATAAAACACGGTCAACGCCGAACGGTGTAGTTGGACAAAATGTTCCATCCTTAATCTCCCTCTGCGCAGCACCTCGCCTATCCCCTGTCTTAACTGTCACCTCATTTTAATTTATTTATAACGCGTAGCGAAGCACGGGTACTTCAGCTAGTCTTATATATAAAATTGAAAGTCTGTATGTATGTGGGTGGGTGGGTAGGTTCCGTATACAAATCTACACCGTTCCACCAATCTCAACCAAATTTTTCATACACATAGTTTAGGACCCAGAAGGAACCGCTGGCTATATGAATTTTCGATAGTCTTTCTCATTCTTCTGATTTCGGCCCTTTTGCACTCAAGCTCAGGCTAATCAAATCATAAAACAAGATGTTCAGTAAAGAACATATAGCCTACTTTCTCCTAAATGTATGAGTATAGTTATAACTCGTTGTTATTATCAAAGAGTATAATAGAACTATTCTTTGTTGAAGACCTTAGAAACGATTTACCTCTACCAAACGCCACAACCTAGATAAAAACTGCTACCATCATTGAAGAAAGAAAGAAAGATAAGAAGTATCTAAAGAATGTTATGGATCTGGAGACATAATCGACCGGACTGGCGGCGTGGCTCAGCGGTAACGTTCTCGCTTGCTGGACCGTATGTTTCAGGTTCGTATCCTGGCGCAGTCAGCTGGCATTTGAGGGTGCACAAATGCGAGGGAGCCGTGTTAGTAGATTTACTGGCACGTTGAAGATCCCCTTCGGGACAAAATTCTGGCACCCCGGCGTCTCTAAAAGCAACAGTAGTTAAAAGGGACGTAAAACCAATAACATTATTATTATTATTATTATTATTATTATTATTATTATTATTATTATTATTATTATTACATAATCGGCCTGACGCGGGCAACATCCAACTTTGAGTTGAGGCATGTCTTTGCACGTCTGGCTGCGTATGACTTTCACAACCCTAATTGAATTAACAAATCTTTCCATGACCCTACAGAGACGTGTGTATACCAACTATGTGGATATTTTCGATTGCTATTTGGCTGAAATAGAAGTATTAATTAATATCCTGAACTAGCACCAACGGTAGAGTTCAGATACTATGTGAAATCGTTTTGTTCTTTACTACAATTAACATTTTCAAATAACGCACAATAGGCTGTTACAAACCCTTTAAAATAGAAAGTAAAAATGTATCGTAGTATCATCTTGTCATTCTTCAAATTCGATGCGCATAGAATGCAAATGGTATAGTAATCAATGGAGCCCCACGTAGACTAGTCGTGATATCTAGTGGTGAAATATCTAACAATATAATCCTAACAGAGCGAGTGCATTCTAGCGGCCAGAAGAAGAAACTTTTCAATAAAATCTGGTCGGCGTGCAGTTACCTTTTTGGCAGCTAGATGTCTCGAGTAAATCTGCTGGCGAATTATGTTTTAATTAAATATATATTTTACACCATAATATGCACCATATAACGCTTAATTTTAAAACATCTGAGTCATTACAAAACAATAAACATATAAAATTTCAAGCAAAAAATCTAGCTCTGATCGGGTTTGAACCATAGGCATTTGAGCGATAGGCTAACGCTCTACCACTGAGCTAATTGTGTCAACGAATATCGTTCTATATAAAATGACTTACATAGAACTTGTTAGCAAATAGTGATTTATACTAAACGATTTCATCACTGGAGTATATTATTTATATATAAAGCATTTCATACAAAGTTTATTTATTTATATCAGTACGCTATATTGCATGCAATACTCAAATTAGTGAAATATAAGTCAGGCACAAGATATCCGCTGCCATCTTGTCTTATTACTAAATCAGCTCAGCTTTTTAAAATCACGTCTGCACTATAGTATTACAAAATAAACTTTTAATTTCGAACGTGCCTCTTCCTTTAGAACAGTTAAAACGATTCTCGGCTCGATAATCGGAACTGGTGGGTCCCATGATATGGATTATAAAGTTTGCATAATTCGCACGGCCACCATCCTGAAATGGTATGGCGGACGACATTGTAGTTTGGTCACAAGACGCACCCTATACGATGGTATGTTGTTACCAAATTTGGTAGAGATCGGATGATTTGGTTAGTCGTTATTTGATTTTACGTTTTGAACGTTTGAGTGGCCGCCATTCAGTTTTAGTAAAGATGGCGGCGATATAAAACATGATACTGAGGTGTCCTTTGCTAGTGCTACCTTTGTACCAAATTTCGTTCAATTCGCATTCACCGTGTTCGAATTGATAGGGGGGGGACAGACATTCAGAGTACACACACTCACACACACACAGACACACAGACACACACACACATACTCACACACACATACACACACACAGACAGACACACTTTTTTTCGCCCTGTTTTGATCTCATAAGTATACTTTCATTTTTTGCAAAAATCGAAAGTAGGCTAATATACTCATGAAGGAATGGCAAGGCAGATAGTTTCCATGGCAACATAGCTCAAGTCGAGACACGGCCGACTGGATTCGAGTTGCGCTCTGCACTACAGGTATAGAAAATGAGGATCTTTACTTGAAATCCCGTTAGTTACTCAACTGCTCACACAGCACTGTCAACCGAGTATAGCATAACAAAGACTTGACACTATCTACTAGATATTTGTCAAATACCACTCACTCACTCACTCACACATTCATCACGAAATCTCAGAACCCACCCAACGGATTGGAATGACATTTGGTATGCAGCTTCCTCAAGGGCCGCAAACGCCCACTAAGAAAGGTTTTTGGATATTCAGGTTCTAAAGGGGTGTTAAGGGGGTAGACCTGCATTTTATTGAATAGCAATATCTCCCGATTGGTTTCATTGGGGATGTGATACTCGGCATATAATGGGATTTGTAAGGCTATTTTTTTTAAAATAAGAAGACACGTGTTTGAGGGTTTTTCGATGTGGTGTATATTATGAGATGAAAGGGGTGAAAAGTGGGGGTTGAAAGATTCCTAACGGAGCGTGTATCTCTTAAACGACATAGGCGAGGAGTTTGAAACTCAGCGGAAAAAAGTCAGCATAAAAATAAGTAAATAGGTGTTTGACCGTTTTTTTCATAAATCCAATTTAAGGGGCCCATGGGGAGGGGTGAAATTCTGGGTAAAAACAGGAAAGAAAGTGTCCTAACCGATTGACTCACTCGCTCTTCAAACTCAGGGGGAAAAACTGCTTCGACAGTTTTTTTTTGATAAATCAAATTTAAGGGGTTCATCGGGAGGGGTGAAATTCTGAAGAAAAAAAATGAAAGAAAATGTCCTGACTCACTACTCACTCATCATCGTCCAGCCAAAAATATTGAAGTTAGCAACGTGTCATTTTCGGGATATGTTCGTTGTATGTCAAAACCATGCACTAAGGGAGGATTTTTGAATATTCAGGTTCTAAAGGGATCTTAAGGGAGTTAAACCTGCATTTCATTGAATAACAATAGCTCACGAGTGGTTTCATTTGTGGATGTGATACTGGGCATATAAACTGATCATTAAAATAAGCAGATATGTGTCTAACGGTTTTTCGATGTGGTGTATTATTATGAGGTGAAAGGGGTGAAAATTGGGGGTTGAAGGATCCCTAACGAAGCATGTAGGCCTATCTCCTAAACGACATAGGCGATAAATTTGAAACTCAGCTATTAAAACTATTAAAGTTAGAAACATGAAATTTTGGGAATATGTTCGCTGTATGTCGAAAACGTCAACTAATGAATGATTTTTGTTATTCGGGTTTTAAAGAGGTATTAAGGCGATAAACGTGCATTTCATTGAATAACGATATCTCATGAGTTTTTTCATTGGGGATGTGATATTCGGTATAAAAGCTAATCATTTAAATAATCAGACATATGTCTAAGGGTTTATCGATGTGGTGTATATTATGAGGTGAAAGGGGTGAAAATTGTGGGTTGAGGGATTCTTAACGGAGCGTGTATCTCTTAAACGACATAGGCGGGAAGTTTGAAATTCGGCGAAAAAAAAACAGCTTAAAATATAAGGAAGTTAAATAGGTGTTCGACCGTTTTTTCATAAATTCAATTTAAGGGGCCCTCGGAGTGGGGTGAAATTCTGAAAAAAAAAACAGGAAAGAAAAGGTCCTAACTCACTCACTCATCAAACTCAGGGGGGAAGAACAGCTCAAAAATAAGTAAATGTCCTGACTTATTCACTCCCTCATCATCCCCCAGCCAAAGTTATTGAAGTTAGAAACATGTCAATAAGGGGCTATGTTCGTTTAATGTCGAAAACGTCCACTAAGGAAGGAATTTTGGATATTCAGGTTCTAAAGGGGTGTTAAGGGGGTAGACTTGCATTTAATTGAATAACAATATCTCCCGATTGGTTTCCTTTGGGATGGGATACTAGGCATATAAACTCATCATTAAGAATAAGAAGACACATGTCTGATGGTTTTTCGATGTGGTGTATATTATGAGGTGTATGTGTGAAAAGTTAGTGTTGAAGGATTCTTAACGGAGCAAGCATCTCTTAAAAGACAGAGGCAAAAAGTAAGAATCTCAGAGAGAAAAATCAGATTGAAAAAGTAGTAAATAGGTGTTCGATCGTTTTTTTTTTCATAAATCCAGTTTAAGGGGCTCATGGGGAGGGATGAAATTCTGGGGAAAGAAGTCCACTAAGGAAGGATTTTAGGATATTCATATTCTGAGAGGGTGTTAAGGGGGTTAAACTTGCATTTCATTGAATAACAATATGTCACGAATAGTTTCATTTGGGGTTGTGCTATTCGGCATATAAACTAAGTAGTCAAAATAAGCAGACATATGTCTAAGGGTTTATCGATATGGTGTATATTATGAGGTGAAAGGGGAGAAAATTGGGGGATGAAGGATTCTTAACGGAGCGTGTACTGTATCTCTTATTCAACATAGGCGATAAGTTTGAAATTCAGCGGAAAAAGCAGCTTAAAAATAAGCAAATAGGTGTTCGACCATTTCTTCATAAATCCAATTTAAGGGGCCCATGGGGAGGAGTGAAATTCGGGGGGAAAAACAGGAAAGAAAGTGTCCTAACTGATTGACTCACTTACTCACTCATCAAACTCAGGGAGAAAACAGCTTTAAATAAGTAAATAGGTGTTCGACCTTTTTTTTTTCATAAATCCAATTTAAGGGGTTCGTGGGGAGGGGTGAAATTCTCAAAAATAAATGAAAGAAAATGTCCTGATTGACTCACTCACTCATCATCGCCCAGCCAAAATTATTGAAGTTAGGAACATGAAATTTTGGGGATAAGTTCGTTGTAGGTCGAAAACGTCCACTAAGGAAAGAGTTTTGTGTATTCAGGTTCTAAAGAGGTGTTAAGGGGGTAAACGTGCATTTCATTGAATAACAATATCTCATGAGTGGTTTCATTTGGGGATGTGATACTTGGCATATATACTAATCATTAAAAATAAGCTGACACATGTCTAATGTTTTTACGATGTGGTGTATATTATGAGGTGAAAGGGATGAAAAGTGGGGGGTTGAAGGATTCCTAACGGAGCGTGTATCTCTTAAACAACATAGGCGAGGAGTTTGATTTTCTCCGAGTTTCAGTCAGCTTAAAGAGAAATAAATGAATAAATAATTAAAATAAGTAGGTGGTCGTCCGTTTTTTTTTCATAAATCCAATTTAAGGGGCCTATGGGGAGGGGTAAAATTCTGGAAGAAAAACGTCCACTAAGGAAGAATTTTTGGTGTTCACTCTCATCGACCAATCAAAACTATTAAAGTTAGAAGAATGGGATACGTTTGTTGTGTGTCGAAAAAGTCTACTAAGGAGGGATTTTTGGATATTCAGGTTCTAAAGGGATGTTAACGGGGTTAAACCTGCATGTCATTGAATAACAATATGACACGACTTTGACGCGAACGAAGCGAGGCTAAAAATGAGATGGTGTGTGTCTGTGTATTACTCAATCACGCAAGAACCACTGGTCCGAGTTACATGAATTTTACATGGAAGTAGCTGATTTACCTGGTTAACATATAGGCTACTCTTGATTTCAATACTTTGCACTATTTAAAGATGGCGACCATTTTAGTGACGTCACTACACCCTTTGGTTTCAAACTTTCATATTTCCATTTGAAATAAAAAGAGAACGCTAAGAAATAGCAAACTTTTGATGGCATATACGAGGTTTAAAATTACATTTTCTATCCGAATGGTATCTCCAACGGTTAGCGAGTAAAACCTAAATTTGTGCTATAAAACACGGTCAACGCCGAACGGTGTGGACAAAATGTTCCATCCTTAATCTCCCTCTGCGCAGCACCTCGTCTATCCCCTGTCTTAACTGTCACTTTCACATTTAATTTATTGATGACGCGTAGCGAAGCACGGGTACTTCAGCTAGTAGTCTATAAATTATAGCAATTATTAACAAATCAAATGATGATATAATACATAACATGATATGATGGAGATGTTAAACACAGAATTACGAGATGATATGGCCCCTTTTTAATTATTTACGTGTGTCCCGAATTTGCGGATTCATCCCTATGTAACCTGATAGTTTACAACTGTGGTGTCTCGTACATACAACCCTTAAAGATTTCGTTAAACCAATATTATTTACAGGATTGGGATATGTCTGATAGCCTGTGATGTTTTTTGAGATGTGTATGCGAGAAAACGTTCCCCAAATCTTTACGTTGTACTAACAAGATTCAGCAGAATAGTCGTCTTCCAAGCATATACACCTGTTTATTAAAAAGAATTGTAACTCCAATTTGAATGAAATCCACCCCACATGCGAGGAAGTATCAAAATATTCCCAAAAATATTACTGCATGTAGGTACTTCATTTGTGGAAATGACTTACACACTGTACATGTACAGTACATTTCATTACATTATATACGTCATCCCACTTAATGTCTATCCATCTAGCCCAGACACCCTCAAAGAACTGTCTTACTAATCAGACACGCAAACACTTGCTCCAATCTTTTATACACATCTGGAACTGCACCTACTGAATTGCTTAAAATCCCTGGGGTCAAACTGACATTGATATCTTCAAATTTATTTATTTACATAAATAATAAATAAATAAATAAATAAATCTTCAAATGAAAACGCTGATAACAAAGGCCTATTTTCAATATTGGAATACGCCAGAAGTCTGCCGTATTGCATTGGGCGAGTACGGTGGATGTGGCACAAGGGCAATGATCTTCTCACAGAAACCTTTGAAGCCATATTTCAGGATTGCCTATAAATAATCGAATTATTAACATTTTGGTCGACGAACACATACTTGTGTAATCTGTGCAATTTATCACATGGAGTTTTTCAGGTAGAATTCTATATTCCCCACCTATTCTAATTGGACAAAAATAGGAGTTGACCAACTGAAAACTCGATATTTTGTTGTTTGCTCAGGCAATAATTTCCGCACTATGACATGGAGGAAGGTGCATTATTGCGATCCATATATATACAACAATTTTTGATGTGTAACATCTTTCCGCTCGGTTGCTGGATAGTTTTGTGGGAGTGATTTTGAAAATTGGGGACGGAAGTGAATCGGGCGGAAGTGGATCGAACGGAAGTGAAGACGCACTGCCAGAAAAATGGGTCGGAAGTGAATCAGGCGGAAGTGGATCGAACGGAAGAGGATCGGACGGATCTGAAGACGCACTGCCAGCTGGATGTACAATTGAAAATGTGTGTATTGGAAACAAGGCAGTGTGTGCTCTGTAGTGCGAGAATGTTATGGCAATACAGTAGGCAGTGCATTTAGCAGGCACTGGTTTGACGAGCACAGTGGCAAATGTTTCACCGACTTTCATTTGTCATTGAGCAGTTTATGAAGCTTCACGTTCAAGGTTGAAAATCACATAGGGTAGGACAAAGACGACAAATGACATTTAAGTAAGCGGCATTATTGTCAAACTGTGGGTGAGTAGTCAAATATTAAATGCATAACAAAATGTTGTTATATGAGTGGAATAAAAGCTGTATTTTCATCGTATGTGAGAATAGGTCATTTCATGATTGTAGGAAGCCATGTTTTGATTGTTTACGACGAACTGTATGAGAGCCTTGAGAATAATGAATGTTATAGTTACTGAGGAATGTGCTCACAGTATTTGAGAGTACTGTCGACGTTGTGTGTCACTTTGTTAGTATGAATTATTAATGTAAAAGGAATGAAGCTTGTAGTTTTGCGTGTCCGTTAATCTCACGACCATGATCCACGGTACTTCCCTTTTACGTGGAATGCGAACCATAGGACATGGCATTTCAATTCGAAAATCTCACATGTATTGACCGGGAATGAAACCCGGTCTACCTTGGTGAGAGACTAACAGCTTGACCGCTGCGCCACAAATGTGACAGTAGCATATCTCCAATTCAATCTATACATTCATCATAGTACCAGTATGAAAATGGAGTGTAAATTAACATTTTAAGAATGTCCAAGCTGTGTAGTATAGGAGTAGGATAACATGTTAGATGTTACACATCATATGCGACTACTGTAAGGCTCGTATCTTCTTTTGTTTTTTTCAGAGCTTCATATCCGTAGACATGCTACATTGTTCTTAAAGCAACCTGTGCATGAACTTGATGTTGCATCTTCGATCGAATTGCGGCGCGACAGACGCATTCAACACCCACATTCAATCACATCTCCCTTTGAAGTGAAGCATGCAGTGCCACCACGTCGCTGTGGCTGTGTGCATCCATCAAAGTCATGACGTCTGTTACGCTGTATCATGGCTAACAACACTTGCACATTTACATGTTATAGAGGATCTCCGGAAACCTTTTGCACTACAAGGTATAATAAAAGAATATGGCCTTTCAGTCGGTCTACACGTTAATGTGCCCTTTTAAATTGGGCGGGGAATAAAACTTGATTCCCACCTACTAACCTGGGAAAGGACATGGATTAATTATACAGGGTGATTCATATGAAACTCATAATTTCCTTTCGTCCATTAGCGGCTTCGGTGACATAGTTGGTAGCATGCTGAGCTTCTATGCCCAAGATCGCGGGTTCAAACCCGGCTGGAGTCGTCGGATTTTTTAAGAGCGTATGCCATTTCCGGAGGGGAAGTAAAGCCGGCGGTCCCATGTCATAGATTTATGGCATGTTAAAGAACCTTCCACTAATTACACCTGTGTGAAGCTAAATTATATGTAGGTTAAACATTTGTCTAACGCTCTTAGGTTCCTGCGTTGGTCGTCAAGAGCTGACTGCAGTGGCATCTGGTAACTAAGTTCTGAACTAGTTGGTCGTTGACGGTGGCGTTTGGCGGCAAAAGTAGGAACTACTTGAAAAAATTCAATGTCTACAGTCCTTATTTGAATTAAAACAGATACACACACTATTACAGCCATCACAATTAACACCGGTTATCAGACAGATTCTACACACACCCAAAGTACACGGGGATACATGGCAGCGTTGTCGCAGCCCCTTCACTGAGGAACCAACCAACCAACCAACCTTTCGTCCACTATTCGCATAAGAATACGCTGAATTGTTTCATTTACCCATCACGCCGTCGGTTCCTTAGAAAAGGCCTTGAAGGGTCCATAATTCCGTTCCGATGGTTACGGACGTCTTCAAACAACAGGACACGGTGTTTTACTACAAGGGGATCTTCAACCTGCTGGGTCGGTTGGATGAGTGCCTCAGATTTTTCCTGATTGGTATACCGATTCTGGACTGTACCGCCGTCAAACGGAAACGTTTTGATAACACTTTATTTAACGTTTTAAGTGCTAAGTTTTTTAACACTTTAAAAAATGTAGAAAACGTAATTTTTAACTTATCGGACTTAAAATGGCTGTAGGTCTTGGGTCTTTGGTATTCTAAATGTAAATTCAAAATCTTACGTCTATATATTATACCAGGATCGTTCACACGTCCGTGACATTGTTAGTTGAAGAGGTTGAAGGAATGGATGATTTGAATAACGCGCGGAGGAGACTCAAGACTGCTGAAGGAAGCATACATCGCAGGGACGAGTGACGCGAGATTATGACGTGGAGCCTGAATACATCATGAGAAATATTTTTTTAGAATTACCTTAAGGAGAAGAGATGGACGCTAGGAAATTAGCACACATTTCTCGCTATAACAAAAGGAGAATTTTGAGCTATCAAGCATTAAAATCGGTCCAGTAGAAGCCGAGATACGAGATGGAATGTTCTCGAACAATTTCTCGCTGAACTATAAAAGGCCACGTTGCTGAGCAGAGAGTCATCATATCTTCAGAGCATTTGCTCATGTTCTGATCTACGCTACGTGAAAGTGACAGTATACACGCCGAGATTCTGACGGTCGGAGGACTAGTTTTTGTTCAAGTGAACGAACTTAACTTTTGGCAGCGAATGGACTTAGAATATTCACTGACTTTCAGGTCACTTATTCTATAGTCAGGTGATGTTAGTGTCGAAACCATTCACAGAAGTCAGCCTACAGAACGATGTATTTCTTGTGGTGCCTATACATCAGGCACTTCGAATTCATCAGGAGAAGTTTATTTCATTTTGTTCGTTTATGCAGCTAATATGTGTTCCTATATTAGCGTGCAAACGAAACCGATTATTGGAACATGAGATTTATTCCTGAATCTACAGGAGTACTGTACCAGCCTATGACTGAGCAACTTTTTGTCATGTTACACGGTACTAGTGATAACGGGAGTTATTTCGAACGGATGACTGCGAACATCATCATACGCTGCTAAAATTACTCGTAGGACTGGAAGGACATGGAGACGAACGAGGTATTTGGATACGGCAGATGGCCATGGGAAGACACTGTGGGAATAGTGTACACCGCAGGACACGCCCGTTATCTACATCAAGAATGAAGTAAGACAACCATTTCATGTACTATCCACTAACCAGTAGTATTAGAGAATTCCATATTATTGAACAGTCACGATGAGAAATCAACACACATTTTTCACCATAGCTAGATATTAGCTAGATCTTCGATTGTATTTGTCTGGATGACAAATGGAACTGCTGTCTGACAATTTATTTTTCGATCTAAGATTTTTGTTAGGACAGGCATTAGTTCATGTTTCGACATGAAATATTTCGATTATTCCAAGGGATATAAATATTTTTCATGAGAACAGAAGTAATTGAGGCTTGGATTATTTAAATAATTTGATTTATTTAATAACAATAATAATAGAGTTGTTGTTTGAGTCTTCAGTCTTTTGACTGGTTTGATGCAGCTCTCCATGCCTCCCTGTCCTGAGCTAATCGTTTCATCTCTACATAACTACCACACCCTACATCTGAGGCAATCTGTTTAACATATTCTAACCTTGGTCTACCCCTACAGTTCTTGTCCTCGACCCTTCCTTCCATAACTAAGCTTGCTATTCCTGGGTGTCTTAGTATGTGTCCTACCAACCTATCTCTTCTCTTCATTAGCAGTCGCCAGAAACATCTCTCCTCTCCCACTCGTCTTAATACCTCTATGTTTGTAACCCTATCTACCCATCTGATCTTCATCATTCTCCTGTAACACCACATTTCAAATGCTTCTATTCTCCTCTTTTCTGCTGCACCAATAGTCCAAGTTTCACTTCCATAGAGTGCCACGCTCCAGACAAAGGCTTTCAAAAATGACTTCCTAATACCTAAATCTATATTCGATGTCAGCAGATTCCTTTTTTGTAGAAAAGCTTTCTTTGCCTGAGCCAACCTACTTTTTATATCCTCTTTGCTTCGTCCATCACTGGTTATTCTACTTCCTAAGTAACAGAAGTCTTCTACTTCCTTCAGCTTTTCACCTGTCAATTTGATCTCCATAGAGGTTTCTGATTTATTTCGGCTGCATTCCAGTATTTTTGTTTTACATTTATTAATTTTCATCATGAATTCTTTCTGTAAGACGGAGTCCATACCATTCAAAAACTCATTCAAATCCTCAGGCTTGTCGGCCAAGATGACTAGGTCATCAGCAAATCTCAGAGTTGAAATTATTTCTCCTTGAATCTTCACTCCCACTTTAAATTTTTCTCTAATTTCCTTCATTGCTTGTTCAATGTAAAGATTGAAAAGTATGGGTGATAAATTGCAGCCTTGCCTTACACCTTTCTGAATACCAGCTTCTCTCTCATGTCCTTCAACTCGAATGACTGCTGTCTGGTTTCTGTATAGATTGTATATCACCCTCCTATCCCTGTACTTTATTCCAATCGATTTCAAAATGTCAAACAATTTAGTCCAATCAACGTTATCAAAAGCCTTTTCTAAGTCTACAAAAGCCATGAACGTTCTCTTATCTTTCCTTATTCTACCTTCCAAAATCAGCCTAAGACTTAGTACAGCTTCCCTTGTTCCTACATTTCTCCTGAAACCAAACTGGTCTTCACCCAACTCCGTTTCTATCTGGCTTTCAATCCTCTTGTAAATTATCCTAGACAGGATCTTTGAAGCATGAGTAATCAAGCAGATTGTACGGTAATCTTCACATCTGTCAGCTCCCACTTTCTTTGGTATAGGGATGATTACATTCTTCTTGAAATCAGGGGGTACCTCACCTGTCTCATAAATCCTACACACCAAGTGAAATAACCTGATCAGACCTTCATCTCCTTTGCAGCGTAGCAACTCAATCGGTATATCATCTATGCCTGGTGCTTTGTTCCTGCTTAAGTCTTCCAAAGCTCTATCAAATTCTGATCTCAATATTAAATCTCCTTTCGCATCCTCATCAATTTCCTCCTCCCTTTCCATTATATGATTCTCAATCTCCTTTCCGTTATACAAACTCTCTATGTAAGCTTTCCATCTCTCAACCTTTTCTTCCCTATCTGTTAGAGGCTTTCCATTTGTGTCCTTAATATTACAGCACTTAGTCTTCTTTTCCCCAAAAGTATTCTTAATCCTTCGATAAGCTGTGTCTACTTTACCTAATTTCAGACAATTTTCTATACCTGCACATTTCTCTTTCAACCATTCTTCTTTCGCTTCCTTGCACTTCTTGTTAACCACATTTATCAGACGTCTGTATTCTGCTTTCCCCTTCTCATCTCTTACATTCTTGTGTTTCCGCCTTTCATCCATCAATTCTAGTATATCCTGAGTGATCCACGGTTAGTAGGGAGGCTGGGGGGGTTTTGACTCAAATACCGTTATTTATGCAAATTAGGGGGCGTGGCAAGGTCAATGACCTTGAGGTAGGTCATGCTCAATGACCTTGAGGTAGGTCATTGACCCCCAAGGTCGCCGGGACCCCGGAAGGTAAACAAACCTTGGAGGGTCCATGAACCGGTTTGAGGGGGTGTGGGTGGAGTGGGAGGAGTGGGGGTGGGGAGGGGCGGAGTGGGGGTGGGGAGGGGGAGGGGGAGGGGGTGGTGGCGAGGTTGGGGATGAGGGGGAAGGATGGAAGAGGGTCTGCACGAGACCCTCCTCGACCCAGTCTCTCTGTTGGACTGAGCGCCTTTTCTGATATTATCCTGGGCTATATAGCTTTGCTTTGAGCCCGATGAGATCCGAGTGTTGCCGAAGGTTTCCGAATCCTTGGTTGTGAATGAATCGTCAGAGAATTGAACGGTCAACTGGTGTGTGTGTGTGTGTGTGACGTCACAGCAGATTACGGGATGTGAGGTAGGTCATGAACGGGAGTGTTTTGAATGGAAAACATTAGTGTAACTGCTGTGTGTGTGACGTCACATCAGATTACGGGATGTGGGGTAGGTCATGAACGGGAGTGTTTTGAATGGAAAACATGAATGGCGGTGGATGGCGCTGGTTGTTGAACCCTGACGTGGTAGGTTGGTTAGGTGTGAATGGGTCTGAGAGACAAACAAGATGGGGTTGAAAGCGCTCAATGGTAAACAAACATCGATGCGTGGGTGGATGTTTAATGACCATAGGTTGGTGTGTGAATGAATAAACAGATTTGAACGGTTAACCTGTGTGTGACGTCACATGGGATGACTAATCCTGAGATTGACAACGGGTTGTATGGTAGGTCATGTCTGGGAATGACCTTACGGTGATTGAGAGGGTGCGGGACAAATGATGAGGTAAACGTTTATGAATCATGAATGGAGATGGATGGTGGGTGTTGAACTCTGGCTTGCTTGGTAGGTTGAATGTAAAACAAATAAAACCAGAAGCAAAAAAAAAGTAAAATTATGTTTTTATTTTGGAACTGTTATTCACCAGCTTATTCTTCTTCCTCTTCATCTTCCTCTTCATCATCATCATCTTCTTCTTCTCCATCTTCTTCAACTCTCTCACACCCTTCCATCGCCGACATCAAATCGGCAAAAAACCTCACCAAAACTGGATCATTTCCAAAGCTATATAAAAAAAAAAATGTATACAATAAAGAGTACAACAAAATTGTTTTATAACGCTTGTTTATCTAAATATTGTATTGTGAATTGCTGGGAGTGTGTGAGAGCAAGTACAGTTCACCTAAGTCTGCAGCAGCTTCCAGCGGACGCCCTTAGGGTGAGCTACAAGTTCTGTTCATTTTTATGTAGTTTCAAATTTTGCTACTAGATATTAATGATACCTAGTGGTGAATGTTGGAACTTGAGTATGGGTTTCAGTGCTGGCAGTGTTCACGAACATGTGTGACTCACTTGAGTATGTAGCTGCTTCCAACGAACGTCTTTAGTGTGAGCTACAAGTTCCAAGTTTTTTGCTACCAGATATTAATGCCAACTAGTGGTAAATGTTGGAACTTGTTTTGACAAAATCTAACCTGTCAATTTAGCTTCATACAAGTTTAGTCTGTGGACGGATCTTTTACATGTCATAAAGTGAGAACATGTAACCACTGGCTTTACTCCCCCTCCAAAGGAAACCAAAACTGGATCATTTCCAAAGCTATAAAAAAAAATGTATACAATAAAGAGTACAACAAAATTGTTTTATAACGCTTGTTTATCTAAATATTGTATTGTGAATTGCTGGGAGTGTGTGAGAGCAAGTACAGTTCACCTAAGTCTGCAGCAGCTTCCAGCGGACGCCCTTAGGGTGAGCTACAAGTTCTGTTCATTTTTATGTAGTTTCAAATTTTGCTACTAGATATTAATGATACCTAGTGGTGAATGTTGGAACTTGAGTATGGGTTTCAGTGCTGGCAGTGTTCACGAACATGTGTGACTCACTTGAGTATGTAGCTGCTTCCAACGAACGTCTTTAGTGTGAGCTACAAGTTCCAAGTTTTTTGCTACCAGATAATAATGCCAACTAGTGGTAAATGTTGGAACTTGTTTTGACAAAATCTAACCTGTCAATTTAGCTTCATACAAGTTTAGTCTGTGGACGGATCTTTTACATGTCATAAAGTGAGAACATGTAACCACTGGCTTTACTCCCCCTCCAAAGGAAACCAAAACTGGATCATTTCCAAAGCTATAAAAAAAAATGTATACAATAAAGAGTACAACAAAATTGTTTTATAACGCTTGTTTATCTAAATATTGTATTGTGAATTGCTGGGAGTGTGTGAGAGCAAGTACAGTTCACCTAAGTCTGCAGCAGCTTCCAGCGGACGCCCTTAGGGTGAGCTACAAGTTCTGTTCATTTTTATGTAGTTTCAAATTTTGCTACTAGATATTAATGATACCTAGTGGTGAATGTTGGAACTTGAGTATGGGTTTCAGTGCTGGCAGTGTTCACGAACATGTGTGACTCACTTGAGTATGTAGCTGCTTCCAACGAACGTCTTTAGTGTGAGCTACAAGTTCCAAGTTTTTTGCTACCAGATAATAATGCCAACTAGTGGTAAATGTTGGAACTTGTTTTGACAAAATCTAACCTGTCAATTTAGCTTCATACAAGTTTAGTCTGTGGACGGATCTTTTACATGTCATAAAGTGAGAACATGTAACCACTGGCTTTACTCCCCCTCCAAAGGAAGGCATACTGAAGGATTTTAACACACCTAAAAAAATCTGACTTCCTTCCCAATCCTTTTTTTTTATTCATCGCAATAACACGGGTTATCAGACAAATTCTACTCACACCCAAGTAAACATGGGTTACAAAGGCGGTAACTACGCTCAGTATTTCTAATCATTTTGAAGAAGAAAAAAAAACACCGCTTGCTTCCAGTATTTGATCAGATCCGGAATGGAATGAATTAAACTCCATCTAGCGGCGAGAAAGATCTGTGTTGGCTGCCAAAGCCTGTCTCACTTTTTAGAGTCAATGTTTAAATGAATGACAGATAAAAAGAAATGATAGTGGAGGATGTTGCCGGAAGAAAATTTTGACAGGGAAAACTGGTGTTCCCAGAGAAAAACCTGTCTGCTTTTGGTTTGCCCAGCACAGATCTAACATAAAGTGACTGGAATTGAACCACGCACCCAGCCGTGAGAGACTGGCGTGCTGCTACATAAGGCTTTAGTAAATAAATAATGCTTACATTAACAGATCCAGCGTCAACTCCTCCTGATTATCTTCTTCTTCTTCCATCTCCATGACTTCATTGATCTTGTCCCCAGACATTGCAGCGAATGATATGTTGTGAAAAGGAACAACCTCTTTATATACTGTGTGTTTTGTGGTGAAAGGTGGATTAATTAGAAGTGTTTAAGATAGTTGTACAGGGTTATACAGTGTGGAGCTATTTCTGGTGAAAGGAAGGTCAGTAACGATTCCTGTATTAACGCAGGGTAATGCCGTATGGAGGTCATGTTTGTGTGAAAGGAACGGTAATCCATGGGCGTTCCTGTATTCGGAGGGGTATAAATACTCGAGCAGAATTGAAATGAAAGTAGAGTTGGCCACGAGCTTACAGCGTTCACACTAGATTGCAATTGGATCCTTGTCTATCAGGTAATATTCAACATACTTAAGTATATAACTTTAAAGTATATCCTAGTGTATATATTTGACTATGTGCTACTGGGAGACTAACTCAACCAAATGGTTTACAAAATAAGTGATTGTACTGTACAGAAAAGTGGAGAATTGAAGCATTTGAAATGTGGTGTTACAGGAGAATGATGAAGATCAGATGGGTAGAGAGAGTAACAAATAAAGAGGTATTAAGACGAGTGGGAGAGGAGAGATGTTTCTGGCGACTGCTAATGAAGAGAAGAGATAGATTGGTAGGACACATATTAAGACACCAGGAATAGCAAGCTAAGTTATGGAAGGAAGGTTCGAGGACAAAAACTGTAGGGGTAGACCAAGGTTAGAATATGTTAAACAGATTGTGTCGGGTGTAGGGTGTCGGAGCTATGTAGAGATGAAACGATTAGCTCAGGACAGGGAGGCATGGAGAGCTGCATCAAACCAGTCAAAAGACTGAAGACTCAAACAACAACTGTACATTACAGTACTTGTAAATGCTGAGATGGTATGTTTAAATCCACATGAAGATGTTTAGAATTTTAATAGTATAATGGCCTATTGACAAAGCTGGTTTAAAAGTCAGACGGTATGAATCAGACAAGCAATAATTACTTCAAGTATGAAACGAGCAGAATTCATAGCATGTAATAAGATTGGTTTTAACGTGACTTGCATCTTAAACCACTAGCTGCCTGGGATATATAAAATGAATGCAGCTCAATTATATATAATTACTGTTATTATCCAATTAAATGTTGCCGATTTCACTGCATTGCCCCGCGAGATAATGACAGTGCTCGAGGCGGTCACGGAATAGATAATGATCTCTTATGTATTGCAAAGGTGAAGGATTTATGTAACATTAGCTCCGAGACATGGATTCACTTTTATACTTTAGTTCCAGGTCATGTAACCTATTTAGTTAAGGACATTTAAATCATTACCTCCCGACCAATGTAGCCCCCCCATGCACTTGGGTGTATTGAACACATAAATTATTTAAGCAACCTGCGACGGCTTCACCCGGGAACAGATATAATATACAAACAACCCGACCCGGCTTCGCCCGTGAACAGTTATGTTATACCAGAAACCCAACCCGGCTTCGCCCGCGAACAGTTATATTATACCAAAAGCATGCACCGACTTCGCTCGAGAACAGTTAAATTATACATGCAATCTGCCCCGGCTTTGTCCGGGAACAGTTAAATTATACAAACAATCCGCCCCGGCTTCGCCCGGGGAACAGTTAAATTACACAAGCAGTTTGCCCCGGCTTTTCCAGGGAACAGTTAAATTATACAAACAATCTGACCCGGTTTCACCAAAGTACAGTCATGGCCAGCACCTGACCATGTAGCACCTGGGTGTATAACTTGTTTGATAACCTGTGTTCTTGTAATGGAATGAGGAGAAGTAGGAAAATGGTGAACGCAAGCTGCTGACAATTAAATTAGTGGCTAGCGATAATGGGTGTGTAGAAGGGTTTTGATAACTTTTGTGTGTATATACATATTTGCTAATGGCTTAGGTATACTAAAACACTATTATAGATATCAAATTCGATTTCAGAATGTCGGCAATAAAAAATGCGAATTCCATAGGGAAAGATGCTGGACCAGAGACTAAACGACTACAGGATCTGCAGGTAAACGAGTCTTATTTGGTAACTGCTGTTCGTCGAGTCAAGACGAAATTTGGGGAACGTATTCTTTGTGAACTGGAGGACTTTGTAGTATTTCTACCGTCGAGATTCAAGGAACTCAGCGAGGAAGATGTAGCCGATCTCAACAAAGGGGCCATCTATTTAAAATACATGGGACTGGAAAACAAAAGATGTCTTGTTGAATTCATAGAAGAAAAAAATAAAATTTAAAATTAGTTTATGTAAAAACGGAATTTGCAGGGAAAATAAACTTTGGTTCACTCTCTCTGCAAACCTTTCAGTTTTTGTAATTGTTAAGTACTAAGGGACATCATGTCGTCACCGATACAAAGTTGGCAAGATGTGGATAGTTGTTTCAATAACAATATCTGTTGCACTAAAGTCAATAATGATGCAAACATTTTAAATCTCAATGAATATTTAAACACTAGTTACAACATTTTTCAAAACAAAATACAAGACTGTTTAAGAGAACATGTAGCGTTAAAGGTTAACGCTGAATTATTATGTGACTTTGCTATTTTGAAACAAGGTGTCGAAATTATTCAGCCAATCTATTTACACACACACATGACTAAATTATACCGCACTGATAATATACACAGTTGGTATAGTAAAAACATTGTTGATAAACTCACAACACGCTTTGCCGAGTTTCAAGAATTAGAAAGCGGCAAATCGCTGGAAGCTATCAATCATCTTAAAATTAATGTATGCACCTTTGATCCCATAAATAGTGGGTCATCTCATGATAATTTGCCTAAACAGTTGGAAAACCGTCACGCAGTTATCAATGTGGATAATAATGATGTTTTCTGTTTTATTTGGTCCCTGGCTGCTGGGCTATGTTCTGCAAGTAAAAATGTTCACAGAATGGGCAAATATCACCAGAAATTTATGGAATTAATGATCAGTCTAAATTTAGCAGACATAGAATTCCCAATGGACCTCAACGCCATTTCTCGTTTTGAATCTAAAAATCTGCTTTACTCCATTAATGTATACGGAGTTGAAGGGGACAAAGTTATTGGGCCACTCTATGTGACAAAGGAAAAAAAAGAAAAGCATTTTAATTTATTGTACATTGAAGGGGAATTGTGCAACCATTATTGTTATATCAAAGATCTTTCCAGACTAGTTCGTTCACAAGTTACAAAGAGTAAAAATAGGGTATATATATGTGATCGCTGTTTGCAATATTTTACTAGCAATCAAAAGTTGACAGCCCATACTATTGATTGCATTACACAACCAGCTGTAAAAATTACATTCCCAGTAAAGGATAAAGCCAGTATGAAATTTCAAAATGTGTCTCGTCAAGAACCGCTTCCATTTACAGTATATGCAGATTTTGAATGTTTAACCACACCCATTGACACATGTAACCCGGATCCAGCACGCCCGTACACTCAACAAGTACAGCAACATGTGCCATTCAGTTGTGCTCTAAACGTGATTTGCTCATATGACCCTTCGCTTTCTTACTTCAAATCTTATCGCGATGCAAATGCTGCTGCTTGGTTTTTAAATGAATTGGACGCCTTGGCAGATCGGGTGTACAATATCCTGGAAAACCCAATTCCGCTTCAAATGTTGGATGCAGACGAGGTGGCTTTTGCAACAGCAACCACTTGCCACATTTGTCAAAAACCAATAGCAACTTGTGACACGCCGGTGAGGGACCATAATCGGTACACTGGCAAATTTAGAGGAGCGGCTCATAGTGCATGTAATTTGGCCTATAAAAGAGCACGCTATATTTCTTGTTTCTTGCACAACATGTCTCGGTATAACAGTCATCTAATTATTAAGGAATTTGTTAACCTTGAAAACCAAAAGTTTTCTTTAATTCCACAAAATCATGAAAATTTTATTTCGTTTACAAAATGGCGAAATGGAATTAGTATACGATTTTTAGATTCGTATAGATTCCTCGCATCATCATTGGATGCGCTGGTTCAAGGGCTTCACCCAAACAATTTGAATTCTGTACGTCAAAACTTTACTGGTGACGAACAATTTGAAATATGCATTCGAAAAGGGGTGTTTCCCTATAATCATGTAAACAATTGGGCATGTTTGCAGGAAACTGCACTCCCTTCAAAAGATAAATTTTACAATGACTTAACAAAAAGTCATATTTCTGAAGAAGACTATTTACACGCCCAAAAAGTATGGGACGTGTTCAAGATATCAACTTTGGGCGAGTATGCTGATTTATACCTCAAAATTGATACACTACTTTTGACAGACGTGTTTGAACACTTTCGCAAACTGTGTCTTGAAATCTACAATCTAGATCCAGCCCATTACTACACCCTTGCCGGATACAGTTGGGACTGTATGTTGAAGGTGACTGAAATAGAACTGGAACTATTAACTGACATCGACATGTTGCTCTTTTTTGAACGCGGGATACGTGGCGGGCTTGTATCGCTTGTGCAAAAGCATGCCAAAGCAAATAATCCATATATGGATACATACAAACCAAAGCAACCTACAACATACCTCACCTACCTGGATTGTAACAATTTATACGGATATGCTATGGAAAAACCGCTTCCGTATCAAAATTTTCGATGGCTGACTTCAGATGAAGTTTCAAATTTTAATTTACAGGACGCGTTGAGCAATAACACACGTGGCTATGTTCTAGAAGTTGACATATTATATCCCCGCGAGATACACAATGATCATTCTGATCTACCATTTTGTGTTGAAAAACTACAACCTCCCAGTTCACGTTCCAACAATAAAAAGTTGCTGGCAACGTTAAATCCGAAAAATCGCTACGTCATACACATCGAAAATTTAATGCAATGTTTGAAACACGGTTTGAAGCTACAAACCATTCACCGCATTATTTGTTTTGACCAGAAACCATGGTTACAACCGTACATGCAATTAAATACTCATTATCGGCAGCACGCCAAGACTACATTCGAGTCAAATTTTTATAAATCTATGGAAAATATTAGAAAGCAAAGAACTATTCATTTGGTAAACCACTGGGATGGTCGATATGGCGCACGAAAATATATTGCTATGCCCAATTTCCATTCAGTACGAGTTATTGAAACTGATTTAGTAACCATTGAATTGTCAAAGACAGAAATCATGTATAACAAACCAATTTACTTAGGAATGGTAATACTTGACTATTCAAAATTTGTAATGTATCAATTTCATTATGAGTTTGCCAAACAAAAGTTTGGAGATGTAAAATTACTGTATATGGATACAGACAGTCTTATTTATCAAACCAATAAGACGGATATTTACTCTGTGATGAGAGAACATCCAAGTTACTTTGATACCTCAAACTATGAGGTTAACAATATGTTTTGCATAATTCCCATGAATAAAAAACACATTGGTCTATTTAAGGATGAGTGTGCTGGCGATGTTATGACGGAATTTGTGGCTTTGGCGCCGAAAATGTACGCATTTTCAACACAAAAGAATAAAGGTCAATGCAAAGCGAAGGGTGTTCTTCGTAGCGTCACACAATTCCTCAATGTTGAGGAATATCGATGTGTACGCTACACAAACACCTCTCGCTTGTACCAGCAAACACGCATTCTTTCAAAGAACCATAATATATTTACAGTAAATCAAAATAAAACATCGCTGTCTACATATGACAATAAACGGTTGTGGGATGGTGTAAATAGCTTGCCTTTTGGACATTTCCACACCTAGTAAATAAGAACACACTTTAATTTTTCAATTCTTTTTTATTACAATTGTATGTTTTTACAAGAAGAAACCAAAACATCTTTTGTGAATGCTGTAATCTGGTGGACTGACTCTCAAATAAATACTTAACAATATTTGATTCATGGTTATTTCTTTGTCCTTTTCCTCGCTAATCCACAACCACCACCAATCATTAGCTTTGACTTCATAGCTCCTGCCACGATCAAGGCTGCAATCTTTTCACCAATGGAAGCAGTAGATGATGTCACGCGCTGCACAGCCTTTCTTAGAAGAATGTGGTCTGCAACTCGACGTACTTCTGCATTCTTGTTGCTGTAAGCAATGTCATGATCTCTACACGCAGCATCCAATTTGTTGATTCCAGAATTACCTTGTGCTAGACGTTGGTTTAGTTTAGTCCCAGGTCCACAAAATTGATAGCCGGGAATATGCAGTTCAATGGGAAGTACATCAATGGCCTTGTTAACTAGACCATGACCAGCAAAGGTCCGATATATCTTTTTCAATCGTTGTCTTACTTTTTGGTGCTGGCGATACTGCCGCTGCTGTGTCTTCTTCCTCTTCTTCATCGCAACCATGGAATGATGAAGCAAAGTCTTTACAGGACGGTATATTTGTATGGCCGTGGTACAATTTGATGAGCTGACACGTTCCACACTGTCTAATGGATGGCATTTTAGTAATAGACACTTGCTGGTGATGACTAAAGTCAGTGCATGGTTGTAGTTCACGCAGACCAGGATCTCTGCTCCATTCACTAGGTACACTGTGCCAAATATTTTTCACCGCGTTTGAAGCAACATAAAAAAGGAACGCCTTGGGCAAAGCGTTCAATTCCTCATCTGTGAAACTGTCAAGCTTTTTTTTACAGGCAAAAAACTTGACAATAGCTCGCTCTGTGGGGTTTGAGTCCAAACCTTCAATTGCTGCCATATTACTACACGTCCACACTGATCACTGGTATGTCTCACACTGAAGCTGACGTTACGACGCTTTGCACTCAACATGCAAGTTTTGACATGCTCTGCGAGCTAGCCAATCAAAAAGCTTCCAAACATTTTGAAGTGTTTTATTTTGTAGAGGTTCATCAGGCACGGACAGGTTGTACAGTGCAGGACATCCCAGATCATGAAGGTCAACAAGTTGACATGTTGAATTAACATACTGACGCAACCATTCCTTTTTTTCACTTCCCTTTACAAATACAAGGTCAGCACCAAACAAGTGAGCTTTCAGAACAAGTGATAGATGCTGGTAAGGAATGTCGCCTTCTTTCCAGACTAGTCCCAAATTGCGTTGCAACCACTCTGTTTGTCTTCTGTCCTCGTCTGACTGCAAATGCAATGGAAACGGCGGTTCAAAGACAAAACTGGTTACTCTTGGTGCCCACATGGTTGTGCAGTCAATAATTCCTACTTCTTTAAATACAAACTTGTTTCCGTTCACCTTGAAACCCTGCACGTCGACAATCAATGTTTTCGGCATGGCGACGGATATCACACCTTCCACCACCGCTGCTTCTTAACAACTAACTGATTGGATAGGAGCGGGAAAATAATATACACACAAAGAATCAATTACACAATTTTATTCATAAAGTTATCAGTACATCGCTTACAATTTTTTATCATAGGATTTGGACCATCCCAATCACAGTGAGAATCTCCTCGATGCATAAAGTGTCTACGACAAGGACGGCAGGCTGCAACATCCGCCGACATACGGAGGTGTAATGGTAGCTTATCCCAATTAAGGTCAATGTCGTGTGCACCGTACGCGGTCAGAAATCCAGCTGGTAAATAGGCAATTAGATGCTGCGGCATTTCACGAAGAAATTGTGCTTTATGGTAGGCGCGTATTGCTAAACTCACCAGGGTGCGATAAATCTCAAATGCTGCATCAGCGTCTCGACTTGTTGAGCAACGATCGCATTTGCAGTCCATACAATCTACCCGCTCTCCAACATGACAAGATGAAGCTTTGGCAACGCCATCGTCCACATTATTTGTTTGATTAGCGATGGGCTTGTTGTTGTAGCCCCTGTCATGAATACCAAACGTAGACATGAATCCATCTGGTAAATAGTGAACCAGATGCAGCGGCATTCTAAGCACAGTATGATTCTTGTGATAGGCAGTTATAGCTTCACTCACTAGGGCGCGATAAATGGTAAACCTTGAATCTTCATCTGAACCTGGTGAATCACTTTCACATTTGCAGACCCACCTCGCAGAGGGGGTTGTGACTTCATCGTAGCTTTCCATGACTGTGAAGGACAATGGAGGAAGACATGCTATTTATACTCTGGTCACCATATTGGACAGCGGTTGATAAAACACTTGCGCCTCGTGAACAATAAGGCAATAGGCTGTTGTTTTTTCTGGAATAACTGTAGATGTTTCAAATTCTAGTCTGATATCAATTGTTGTTTCCTTCATCGACTCCTCCAAATACGAACAGTCCATCACCACCAGAGGCGCCTTGGACTTGAAGTCTTGTGGTGATAATAGCGGACATGCCTCTTTCTGATAATAGGAAGACTGAAAGTTTACAAACATGTCATAGAGCTTACCATATTTGTTCTTGTTAAAGTTTAAATCCATTCCCTCATAGGGAAAGGTAACTCCGTTCAAAAAGAGTCGTATATTTCGTAATTGGATGTGGTCAAATTTTGATGCATCTTTATTCTGTTGATATTTGCGATCTGTTTGAAATCCAACCAGGACGTAGAGTGGCCGCTCTGTATACCGTGAGGTTTTTATATACCAAGTATGTGTATCGGAGAGTGGTAATACCGGGTATTCATGCAGCTCCCAGCTTCTAAATTGAATGGGTAAAGCTGTATCCTTCTCCACAATCTTGAGCAGACTCAATTTTTTCTGATCTGAGAGTAACGTGCGGTACTTTCCATAGAATTCGTTGCAGTAGAATTTTTGTATCTATTGGCGCTGTATCAGCTCCCTTTAGCGCATTATAATCACTCCTGTCTCGTACAAGAATCAGATCCTGTCTTGCGTTCACAACAATGCGCTTATGATCCTCTGCAAAGCCTAGTATTAATTTTAGAGGTAAATGTCCAGTAAATGTACCATCATCGTTAATCATCCAGTCGTTGGTTGAGTTGGGACACCAACCAGCCATACAAAAAGCTTTACTCTCTTCGCTTCCGTACGAGGGATAAAGTTTCATGACACTTGTTATGCCAACATTTCGAGTAGTATCCACTTCAATACCGTTGATCACGTAGCGAACCTCAGAAAACAAAAAGGCCAAAGCATTGTTGGCCAACTTTGACGTTGTTGGAATGGTACCATCCAATTTGGTGAGTTGCCCTTCAATCTGGATGTAACTTTCATGTGGAAGCGTGTAGATATCTTGTTGGTTAATAGTAATTCGAATCTCATCATTATTATTTAGTCCCTGAGTATACGGTTGGTAGGAATGGTGTTCAATTCTTACAATACCCTCCTGAACTTCGACAGGGTTTGTCACGTCTAGAATCGAATTCATGACGTAAGATGTAACCAAGTTGTTGTAGGATCTGCTTGTTGACACGTGTTAACCTGTACACGCGTTGAGCACAACTAACACCTGCTCTTGACAGCGTTGTCGCTTTATACACTTGTTTCATGCTGGTTTCAAATACAGTTTGTAGGTCACAGGTGTATGAGGGTCTAATCGGATGAGACGTTGGTTTCTATTCACCAGTCTTAAGGTAATATTCCTGACGTTGGTCACACTCACAGGATGATAGAGCACCACCGACGGGTTTTCGCGGATGATATAACCACCAGGTGAAGTAACAATAAAATCATAAAGCGAATGCGAGGGATCTTGATTGGTGTAGACGTCTGTAATAATATTACACGTGACAGATACGTGATGATCTTCAATTATTTTCACCGGTTGGTCAGACTTGTGTATCACGTTCGGTACTAACACTTGTGGTGAATAGCCCAACAATGACCCAATCGAATCTGGTTGAGATTTAAAATCAATCCTAAAAGAAGAAAGAATACTGCAGCGATGTGTCACGTTGTTGGCTATGAGTTCAAACTTGCGTGTCCCGTCCAGAAATGCTTTTAGACTAAATTCTTTGGTGAGAGTTGTGTAGATGTGATCGTGAATATCATCTACGGTGTAGCTGCCAGACGGTAGAGTTAACACATAGTCATCGTAGTAGAACTTATCATTGACGTCTTCAATTATGTTGCAGATTCTATTATAGCCTTCAAACGAAACAAGTCCCAGCACGTAGGGTCGTCGTCCCAATTCAATAGGAGGATAAAAGTCAACAGTTACTTCCGCACCTTGTCCGTGCACTGTAAACGTTCTACTTTCTGTTGTCATAATGACCACGTCACCCGCCGTGCTCGGTCTTATATAGAAAAGTCAAACATAGACGACCGCACTGTTGCGTGTTAAAATTTTGCACTCGTTTCACATTATAGTGTATTGTTGCACTGCTTCCAAAATAGCGAACAAGCTCTGTCGGAGGAGGAAGATTTCCAAAACTGTCAAAGTACCACACGGTTCGCCCATGCTTTATGTAGGCCACATAATGCGTTCCCGGTCCATGACTGTCATCCAAATTGACAACTGCACTTTCATGGCTCCGTGGTCGAGACGGTAGTTGGTTGCGCATAAACACGCCTCGAAAGTGGGAGATCTTAAGCTGTTTGCATATCTTATAACTTCCTCATGCGTCATGGCTCGTCGTGGCAGTGCATCGATTAACCGTTTTTGGCGACATGTAAATGCCGAGTCCTTTCTTGTAGGGTGCTAGCTTCATGTTCACACCTTTACCGCGCAGTGCTATGGCCTCCATAGTTTTATTATGCCTTTCACTTTCCTTCAACTGTTGCTTCGCCTCCTCAACAGCTTTCACCGTTCGTGCTACCGCACTTGCTCCTCCAAGAAGTGAACCCAGGGCTGCTAGTCCAGCAAACAGTGCAGGTAAAAATCCACCACGTTTCGGCACAGGAATAACTCGGGCACGTTTTCTAAAACGTAGTTTACTTTTGGGATTCGCATGCAATCGTGCTGATCGGAGTGCTTTCTTAATAGCCAAACTCACTATTTGTTTCTCCGCGCGAAGCTTGACGTGCCGCATGAAGAATAGCTTTAAAGCCTCCCTTTCTTGACAACTTCTTCCTCTTCTTCACCACATATCTCTGTTTCACCATCGCGACCAAAGAACAAGACAACCTCACACCGCAAAGTATAGAACACAACTAACGCTCCTCTGGAAGGGAACCTGTAGTTATTTATTCAATGGTGGCTGTATATTCAAGTTCTATATACAGAGGAAAATCGTTCATCGTTTTCCCCGCCTCTTTTTCTTCAGACGAGAGTTTCAAGTGAAAGAATAATTTGTCTCCGGCTTTCACCGGTTGATCAATAAGTGGTTGAACACTACCGTTTAATCGTACCTCTAATGTTTCAAATCTGGTGCATACTCAATTACACGAATGGCACCATCATACATTAAACGGTAATTGTCATACCCCGAACGTAGTATGTAGGCGAGGTTATTGGGATCTTTTACCGGTTGTTGGTTTACAATGTGAAGCAGAAATATAGAGGGTATTGATTTAATAAAAAGCGATAACCGTTGTTCCAAAAATCGTTTGGTCGTCACGTCGTGAGGTTGCACAGGATCAGCAACTTCGGCTATTCGTCTTCGCTTCATCTGTAGAGCGTTCTCCTTAATTTCCCACACCTTTTCCATTTCAGAGTTTAAAAACCGTTTTGTACAAACATCTTGATCATCTTCAGGATCGGCCACATGCACAAGGCGTGCATTATTTGCTGTATAGCCCTTTGCAGTTAGGGTGGGCACAATACTGAGCACCTGTTTCACCTTGTTATCTACATAGTCCTTTCGAGCAGCGTCCGTGTTGTTTGTTGGAAGAGCCAGCTGAGTGATTCGACGTTGGTGTACGTCATAGTCCTTTGCTTCTGTTAACACCACAGCATTGGTTAACATATAGGCTTTGGTGCACACATCTTGATCGTTCACAGGATCTGCAACGCCTGTAATACGTTTATTCTGAGCCTCATAATCTCCTTTGATACGTCGTAATCGGTAATAATCTACATACTTTTTTGAACATGCGTCCGAGGGTAATACGGGTTCTGTTATATTGGTCAATCGCTTTCCATTAAAGTCGTAATTGCCATCTGTAGTGCGTGACAATACATTAGCATCGACATATCGTTTAGTAGCCGGATCTGTATCATGTTTTGGATCGTTTGTCAAAGCAAATCGTTCATTTGTTTGAGAGTTCTTCCAAAGGCGTCCATGGTTACACTGGAACTGAAACACCCGTTTGCCTCATGTATATAGAGACCAGCTCTTCCCCTTTCACATTTAGTTGATATGCAGATTATTAAGCAACAACATTCACTTCCGGTGGGAGACTTGGTTTCACACCTCTTCTCAACATCGTCCCTAACAACGTCATGGATCACTCTTCCCATCCTCCATTCGCTGTCTCATCGCCGGCCCGTCGGATGGGAAAAACCAATCTTCTGCTTACCCTCATCACCTCCTTAAACGGAGTGCGCTTTCAAAATATCTATATTTTTGCCAAATCGCTGTATCAACCGCTGTATGTGTTCTTGGAACAGGTCATGTCAGGTCTGCGCAACATGGACTACTTCACATTCGCAGCGCACGAAGATGTCTTTTCTCCAGACAATGTTCGCCCCCATTCGCTTATGATTTTTGACGATGTGGCCACAGAACGACAGGGCATTATTCAGGCTTACTTTAGCATGGGACGTCATAAATATATTGATTGTTTTTATCTCGCTCAAACCTATTCGCGAATACCAAAACAGTTGATTCGTGACAATGCCAACGTGATTGTTCTCTTCCGTCAGGATGAGCGCAACATGCATCACGTCTACGATGATCACGTGAACCCAGACATGACCTTTCAAGCCTTTACACAGTTGTGTGCCATGTGTTGGAACGCTCATCACCACAGTTGTCTTGTTATTGATAAGCAGAGCAACATCAACAATGGACGCTACCGCATGGGATTTGATCATTTCATTCGTATTTAAGTAGCTGCATCGCTTTCCTAAACATCATTAGTTCAGATGTCATGGCGACAACAGGGAGTCAATTAAAAAAGCACATAATCCGTGCGCGAAATAGCATTCGACAAAAGTTTCGCTATCTAAAACGTGCACATGCCGACAGTGAATTGTTTGTCGAAAAACATTTGAAATCACCTCTGGAAGCTGTGTTGAAAGGAACAACAAAGCCTAGTACACGCTCAAAAGAAACACAAACAATTGAAGAGGAGGAGGAGGAAGAAAATGATGAAGAACCTGAGGATGTTTTTTCTCCATTGCTTCCGTCTTCTGACTCCAAAGAATCACCGCTGCCCCAGTTTTTGAAAACATCAATAATTGCTGAAACACCCACTAGAGCCAAAGAAAAGCAGCCTACTCTTAAAGAAATATTGAATACGCCCGAACAATATGTGCGGTTAAAATCCATTTTACTACAAAATTATGGTGCGTTGGTTACCCCCTTCCTTGAAGATCTTTTTACTAAGAAAACTGATACTACCTATGGTGTTCGCTATGAAAACAATAGATTTCGAATTGGCGATTCAGCAATCAAGATAAGTGACAATGTTTTGATTGTTAAAACAGTTCGTTACAAATTGACGCCAGGGCTTTTAGAACTTTTATTTTCACGTACACCTTCTACCGAGGACTATGATAAAGAAGATCTTGAAAAGTATAAAGACATCTTGATGGCTACAAATGGTTTTAGACGTAATTATAAACGTTCTGAAGCAATAAATGCTAATAAGGGCTTCAAATATAAAACCATCATATCAAAATTGTTTCCCACCTATGCAAGTGTTCGCCGTGCAAATTCAGCGTCCGGTATCACGTTTAATATTTTGAAACCATTCATCGATTTCGCCTATTGGAACAATCCAAATAAGTTGGTTAAACGTCTGCAACTGTTGCGTGCATCGGAACAGGCCGGTCATACCGGACACGAGGCGGAAGTTTTAGAAATAGAAGAGGAGCTTCGTCATGCTGGCATTATTGTCTAATGAGTCAACGTGTTCACACACCCTCGCCTGTTAAGGCTGCCATTGCTCGCGAGTTGCATAGACCAGCTCGTCGTCTCTACCATCGTCGTCGTGTCATCACACGGGGCGTTGACGATCTTTGGCAAGTTGATCTGATTGAAATGATTCCCTATGCCAAAGCTAACAACGGGGTCAACTATCTGCTCACCGTCATCGACGTTTATTCCAAAATGGCCTTTGTTGAACCTGTTCGGAATAAATCTGCACAACTGGTCACCGCTGCATTCAAGACCATCGTTCAGCGGTCAAGACGACAACCTCGTTTGCTTCAAACAGATCAAGGCAAAGAATTTTTCAACAAGACTTTTTCCGCTTATCTCAAATCGCTTGACATCCATCACTATTCCACTTTTAGCAATCTAAAGGCAAGTGTTGTAGAACGTTTCAACCGCACACTCAAGACGCGCATGTGGGAACAATTTACAGCAAGAGGATCCTATCGCTGGCTTGAACTTGTAGGCGACCTGGTGACACGTTACAACAACACTAAACATAGAACCATCAAAATGAAACCACGCCTTGTAACCAAGAACATTGCGCAATTGGATCGCATTCATCACAACATCAAAACAGTAGATCCACGACGTAATCAATTACGTATTGGTGATTATGTGCGCATCAGTAAACATAAATCAATCTTCGCCAAAGGATACACACCAAACTGGAGCACAGAAATATTTCGTATTCGCAAGGTAAAACTTTCTAATCCAGTTGTTTATTTACTTGATGACCTCAACAAGCAGCCAATCCAAGGAGGATTCTACATGGAGGAACTGCAAAGGACGCAATATCCCAAGCATTATCTTGTTGAAAAAATTGTACAAAAACGTGGCAATAAACTTTTTGTTAAGTGGCTAGGTTTTAATGCCACATATAATTCATGGATTAATAAATCAGATCTGGTGTACACCTTCTTGTTTTTATTTCATGTCGAGCTGGCCGACTCAACATGCTATGCGATTTGTATCCTACCCCCACCCTACCATTTACAGGAAATACTACTCCTGATTCATTGACGTTTGTTTACCATTGAGCACATTCAACAACCAGTTCATTCCCCCTCTCTCTCAATTCCATTCACTACTCCCGATACCATCGATGTTTGTTTACCATTGAGCGCTTTCAACCCCATCTTGTTTGTCTCTCAGACCCATTCACACCTAACCAACCTACCACTTCAGGGTTCAACAACCAGCGCCATCCACCGCCATTCATGTTTTCCATTCAAAACACTCCCGTTCATGACCTACCCCACATCCCGTAATCTGATGTGACGTCACACACACAGCAGTTACACTAATGTTTTCCATTCAAAACACTCCCGTTCATGACCTACCTCACATCCCGTAATCTGCTGTGACGTCACACACACACACACACACCAGTTGACCGTTCAATTCTCTGACGATTCATTCACAACCAAGGATTCGGAAACCTTCGGCAACACTCGGATCTCATCGGGCTCAAAGCAAAGCTATATAGCCCAGGATAATATCAGAAAAGGCGCTCAGTCCAACAGAGAGACTGGGTCGAGGAGGGTCTCGTGCAGACCCTCTTCCATCCTTCCCCCTCATCCCCAACCTCGCCACCACCCCCTCCCCTTCCCCCTCCCCACCCCCACTCCCCCCCTCCCCACCCCCCACTCCTCCCACTCCACCCACACCCCCTCAAACCGGTTCCTGGACCCTCCAAGGTTTGTTTACCTTCCGGGGTCCCGGCGACCTTGGGGGTCAATGACCTACCTCAAGGTCATTGAGCATGACCTACCTCAAGGTCATTGACCTTGCCACGCCCCCTAATTTGCATAAATAACGGTATTTGAGTCAAAACCCCCCCAGCCTCCCTACTACGGTTTTCTACCTATTCTTTCTTTCCTACCAATGTTTTCTTCTGCGGATTTTGTTATTTCATTCTTCAAAAGTGCCCATTCGTCTGCAATTGAAGTTTGTTTAGGGTTTTTCATTAGTCCTTCCTCTATACTCTTCTTGAATCTTTCGTTTACATCCTTCTCTTTCAGTCTGTCTATTGCCCACCTTTTTGGCTTTTGACTTTTCTTCAGTTTCTTCAACTTTAATCTGCATTTCATTACGACCAGATTGTGGTCAGAGTTTATGTCAGCACCAGGATATGCTTTACAATCCAAAATCTGGTTTCGAAACCTCTGCTTGACCATAATGAAGTCGATTTGGTAACGCCCTGTATCTCCTGGTCTCATCCATGTGTATATTCTTCTATTGTGGTTATTGAATAAGGTGTTAGCTATGACCAACTCATGCTCGGTGCAGAATTCTACCAGCCTGCTTCCTCGATCATTCCTTTCACCTAATCCGAAATCCCCTACTATTTTCCCTTCTCTCCCTTTTCCTACCACAGCATTCCAATCTCCCATTACTATAACATTTTCATCACCCTTGATATACCTCAGAATTTCGTCTATTTCTTCGTAGACCTTTTCAACATCCTCATCATCAGCTTGACTGGTAGGCATATAGACTTGTACCACTGTGGTGCAGGTAGGTTTAGTATTGATTTTTGCTACAATAATCCGTTCACTATATTGTTCATAATATTCCACCCGCTGTCCAAGTTTCCTACTCAATATGAGGCCAACCCCTGCTTGGCCATTGTTTGATTTAGTGCTAATGACCCTATAGTCTCCTGACCAAAAGTCCTGTTCTTCCTGCCAGCGCATTTCACTAATCCCAACCAAATCCAACCTCAACCTATCCATTTCCCTTTCTAAGTTTTCTAACCTTCCACTTCCTAGCAGACTTCTAACATTCCACGCTCCGATCCGTAGAATGTCAGATTTCCTCTTTGTCACTTCTGTGATGTTAACCCCCTCTCGAGTAGTCCCCACCCGGAGATCCGAACGGGGGACTAGTTTACCTCCGGATTGAAATTTTACAAGGGAGGAGGCCATCATCACATGTAATTATGCATAAAGAGGTGCATATCCTCGGGAATAGCATACGGCTGTAGTTTCCCGTTGCTTTCAGCCGTGCAGCAGGACGCAGTGTAGAGTGTGAAGTGAATAAGTTAATAATAATATAATAATAATAATCAAGTGTGAAGTGAATAAGTTAATAATATTTATAAATAATAACAACGCTATTTAAAGTTATAAATAATTAGGGAGTGATAATACCGAACATTAGGAATTAAATTAAATTTTGTTAATTGTTTATTGTGATTAAATAATTAATGCATTAAATAAAAATTAATAGGAGACGTTGATAATAATAATTCACAGACGAGACTTAAATATTTACTTATTTAAAAGAATAGGGCGATAATAATCATTTGACATTGATGATGCTTAAATATTTTTTTGTGGTGATAATAATAATGTGTGGATGAATTTAATTAGTTGGAAGGAATTAAATTAAATAACTTTGTTTGGAAGTTTAAATAAATTTAAATGAGTTTATGGATGAAGAGAATGAAGTATTCGATTTTTGAGCTCAGAATTATTTTTTTCAAAAGCACTTAAAAAAGAAAGAAAAGAAAATATTCAGATAAAAAGAAGGGAACGGCAGGTATTTAATGTATCAAATAGGGAGAATTTATGTAAATGGGAGGCAAGGATATATTGACCAGAATTTATTTAATTGGTAAAATAATACTCAAGAACCACAGTCTAGTAATTGACAGAATATTACAAGAAAAAAATATAATATGTAACAAAATATATAATAGTAATAATATGAAGCTGTTTGCAGAATATTCTGGTGATGATTTTAGTGTGCGTTTGGCGACATTTAAAGTTGTGGAGGCCTAGGGGGTCATCCAAGAGTGGGTTTTATTCCCTTAGTTGTGGGCACAGGAGGATGTGCGGATATTTGAAGGAGCCTGTGGGCTATATTTGTAAAAGTAGGGTTAGGCGATGTGGACCGCCCCATATTCATGTCAGATTTCACTATTCTGTTAATCCAAATATTTTTTTTCTGGATCAACCCAAAATTCAAATGGAATGCCTAGATAAATAATTGAAGAACTTGAATTTAGATTTGTTGAACCTGACCGAAGAGAAAAAAAAATAAGATGAAAAGTGCAAATGAGTTTAAAAAAATTAATGATTTTTACTTTTGAATAACAATAATAATAACATTGGAAATGAGCAAATAAAATATTCATCATGTGAGTGGTTGAGAAAACTTGTTATAAATAAAGTGAAGGGAAAGTTTGAAATTAATTAAATAATAATAATAATAATTTTTTATTAAAAAATTTTGTGAGATTATACGAAAAGTTTGGTGATAGAAAATTTTGTTAACATAAAAATTTGATGAAGAGTTAGATGATTTAATCCGCTGATGGTGGATAGAAATAACAACATTGTTTACAACAATTTTTGTGTAATGTTAATAACATATGAGAATAATTTAATATCGTTTATGACATTTAAACAAATGAAAGTGATAAAAGAAGAAAGTTGAATTTTCAAAATATTATGAAAGTTTTTGAACAAATTTTGTTTTTTGAATGAACAATTATTAACATTCGAATTTATGTCAGTCGAGTATTGATATTGTTATGAAACAACGAATCAGTGATATGATAATTTTCCAAATAAGTTTAATTTTGGAATAACACCGAATGATTCAAGTGACTATTTATTTTGAGATTTTTTTGCTACGAATATTTGATAAAATCAAATTGCAATCTTTGTAAAGTGAACTACGAACGTGTAAATAGTAGGGATCACTCAGAACTCTTTATTGAACAGTGATTACCGAGTGTAAATATTCTTTTTGAATTTTTTATGGATATCAGAATGGACTAATTAATTTTTTCTGATTATCACATCTACGACAATTCTAATAATATTATAGGGACCGTTGATTTCTTATGTGTGATGTATTTTTATCTTTGTTGAGGGTTTTTTACCAGTCGAATCATATTTTTATTTATAAATAAATTGAGAATTTTAAGGAATGTGCTAGTTCAAAAATAATTTCTCACCTTACCTTACTTGTGAATTACCGAGATCAGGGATGCCAGATTAGACCCAAGTATTCACCTAGATAGACCCTGAGATATATTTTCTCGTGCTGATCTGATTTCGGTATTTTACAAAATGTGGTCGTTGGATCTCGGTCCAAAAGGGCACAATATATATATATATATATATATATATATATATATATATATATATATATACTGGGTATATGGAGAGAATCAAATTGAAAATGTTTATAACCGTGCTTGCATCATCTCCATACCGGCTACTGGATCTAAAAGTAATATTTTCCTAAAATCAGTAGGAAAATATTTGTTGCTCCTTAATTGTACAACAATAGATATTATTTGATCCAAAATCACAAAGTGGCGTGAAGAATTTGCTTCTTGTTCTTCATGCCAGTTTACATCTCAGATGACCTCCAGCTGTGGAGGACGGACGTCTACAACATGATCTGTGAGTTATTCCCGGAAGCAAATATCCAAACTCAAGCAGTACTACATAATGCCCAACAGATGGCTGAATTTGACAGAAATCTACTTGGCACTCGAAAGCAAATGAGGAATAAATTTAAAAAAAGACTGATAGTCAGTCTGTTAGACTAGACTTTATATCATTTTAAATGCTACAAATGTTACAAGTGCTGCGTGAACTCAAAGTACGTTAGCAAGTGCAAACCCAGGTCAAAGCAAGTGCAAACCCAGGTCAAAGGAGGTAGCTCGCTGGATGACGTCACGCTCACTTGAGCGTGCGGGGGAAAGAAGGAAGCTCAAGCAGTACTATGACGTCACACACCTCAGTGCATTCTCGGTACATTTAGTCCCGTCACCGTAACGTAACGCCAGACCCCAGCGTAACGACGAAGTCGACGAGATCATTTAAAATGATAAAATGTTCTTGTGCAACGTTTATAGACGGGCGAAGCACTCAACAGGTTTATAGTCCGATCGGTCGGAGATGATAAAAACTTAGGGTGTGAAATCCACTGCACTGATCAAGTTTCTTTAGAATGTTTAAACACGTTCTATTCATCTATCTATGGCCGGATGTGTTGGTGCAACGTAAAACTACTTTTTAGCTCCCACATCGACCTAGGCTGCTCTAGGTGTATAGTGAAATGGGTATACGCAACCTCCACAATTTTGCCTTCTCCAAAGGTGGAACAAATAAATTGAGGAATGGAATACCTTCGCAGATGTCTTCCTAGAGTCCTGGTCAGTAAATATGCCAAGAACAGCGGGATCGTGAAATTCATTCCAGTGTCAGCTGTTCATCTCCTTGCGTTGAAAATGAAATTTTACAGCCTGCTTCCAGTCGACCGACCGGGTCAAGGAAAGGATTGAATGAAGCCATATCTAGCGGCGAGGATATGAACTGTGCCGGCTGCCGTGGGGGCAATGATTAAATGTTGCTGGAATTAAATTGTGACAGGGAAAACCGGAGTACCCGAAGAAAGACCTGTCTGCCTCCACTTTGTCCAGCACAAATCTCACATTGAGTGACCGGGATTTGAACCACGGACCCAGCGGTGAGAGGCCGGCGTGCTGCCGCCTAAGCCACGGAGGCTCTTCATCTCCTTGCGTTACAGGTTTTAAATTGGCTTTAATGACTACATACACTTACTCGGTACTAAACAATATTGCTAGGATTACAGCAATTGAGGCACTTAGCAGCTAACGGATGCAAGTGATGGCTGAGAAGCGTAGAGCATACCTCCGTAAGGGTTATTTTCCATGTGAAATAAAATGTCACATCCCTTGACTTTTGAGAGCCTCAGTTATTACAATTGGAACAGTTGTGCCTTACTCCTTATTTTTTAGCATTTCTGCGTAGCCTGAGATGAGGTGAAATGTAACAATGTATTACGGCCGGATGCCCCTCCTGACACCAGCGTCATGAGGGGAGTTAATGAGAGCTATGATGAGATCGGAAATGGAAAGTATCGTCCTGGTATTTGCCTGGAGTAGAAAAAGGGAAACAAAGAACACCATTTCAATGACAGCCGACGGTCCAGAGATAGCTACCCCCATAGGTATATCAATCTAATATATAAAAGTGAAAGTCTGTATGTATGTATGTATGTATGTATGTATGTATATATGTTGGTTCCGTATACAAATCTACACCGTTCCACCAATCTCAACCATATTTTGCATACACATAGTTTAGGACCCAGAAGGAACCGCTGGCCACATGAATTTTCGATAGTCTTTCTCATTCTTCTGATTTCGGCCCTTTTTCACTCAAAAACAGGCTAATCAAATCATAAAATATACTCATGAAGGAATGGCAAGGCAGATAGTTTCCATGGCAACATAGCTCAAGTCGAGACACGGCCGACTTGATGCCAATTGCGCTCAGCACTACCGGTGTAGAAAATGAGGATCTTTACTTGAAATCCCGTTAGTTACTCAACTGCTCACACAGCACTGTCAACCGAGTTTAGCATAACAAAGACTTGACACTATCTTCTTTCTACTATATATTTGTCAAATACCACTCACTCACTCACTCATTCATTTATTCATCACGAAATCTCAGAAACCACCGAACGGATTGGAATGAAATCTGTATGCAGCTTCCTCAAGGGCCGCAAATGCCCATTAAGAGAGAAATTTTGGCTATTCAGGTTCTAAAGGGGTGTCAAGGGGGTAGACCTGCATTTAATTGAATAGCAATATCTCCCGATTGGTTTCATGGGGGGATGTGATACTCGGCATATAAACTCATCATTAAAAATAAGAAGACATGTGTCTGAGGGCTTTTCGATGTGGTGTATATTATGAGGTGAAAGGGGTGAAAAGTGGGGATTAAAAGATTCTTAACGGAGCGTGTGTCTCTTAGACGACACAGGCGAGGAGTTTGAAACACAGCGAAAAAAAATCAACATAAAAAAGAAGTAAAATGTGTTTGACAGTTTTTTCATAAATCCAATTTAAGGGGCCCACGGGGAGAGATGAAATTCTGGGAGGGGGGGGGGGGTGAACAGGAAAGAAAGTGTCCTAACTGATTGACTGACTGGCTCACTCATCAAACTCAGGGGGAAAAACTGCTTTAAAGTAAGTAAATAGCTGTTCGACAGTTTTTTTTCATAAATCAAATTTAAGGGGTTCATGGGGAGGGGTGAAATTCTGAAAAAAGAAAATTGAAAGATAATGTCCAGACTCACTCACTTACTCACTATTGAAGTTAGAAACATGACAGTTTGGGGATATGTTCATTGTATGTCAAAACCGTCTACTAAGGGAGGATTTTCGGATATACAGGTTCTAAAGGGGTCTTAAGTGGGTTAAACCTGCATTTCATTGAATAACAATATCTCCCGATTGGTTTCATTTGGGGATGTGATACACGGCATATAAACTTATCATTAAAAAGTAACAAGACACGTGTCTGAGGGTTTTTCGATGTGTTTATGAGGTTAAAGGGGTGAAAAGTGGGGATTGAAAGATTCCTAACGGAGCGTGTATCTCTTAAACGACATAGGCGAGGAGTTTGAAACTCAGCGGAAAAAAAATCAGCATAAAAATAAGTAAATATGTGTTTGACCGCTTTTCCATAAATCCAATTTAAGGGGCCCATGGGGAGGGGTGAAATTCGGGGGGGGGGGCAGGAAAGAAAGTGTCCTAACTGATTGACTGACTGACTCACTCATCAAACTCAGGGGGAAAAACTGCTTTAAAGTAAGTAAATAGCTTTTCGACAGTTTGTTTTTCAATCAAATTGAAGGGGTTCATCGGGAGGGGTGAAATTCTGAAGAAAAAAAATTAAAGGAAATGCCTGACTCATTCACTCACTCATCATCGCCCAGCCAAAAATATTGAAGTTGGAAACATGACATTTCGGGGATAGGTTCGTTGTATGTCAAAACCGTATACTAAGGGAGTTTTTTTGGATATTCGTATTCTAAAGGGGTCTTAAGGGGGTTAATCCTGCATTTCATTGAATATCAATATCTCACGAGTGGTTTCATTTGTGGATGTGATACTCGGCATATAAACTAATCATTAAAAATACGCAGACATGTGTCTAAGCGTTTTTCGATGTGGTGTATTATTATGAGGTGAAAGGGCTGAAAAGTGGGGGTTGAAGGATTCCTAATGGAGCGTGTAGGCCTATCTCTTAAACGACATAGGCGAGAAATTTGAAACTCATCGAAAAAAAAATCAGCTTAAAAAGTAAGTAAATCGGTTTTCGACTGTTTTTTCATAAATTAATTTAAGGGGCCAATGGGGTGGGGTGAAATTCTGGGAAAAAAAAGGAGAGAAAGTGTCCTAACCGACTGACTCAGGGGAAAAAGACAGCTTAAGAAATAAGTTAATAGGTGTTCAAGCGGTTTTTAATCAATCCAATATAAGGGGCCCATGGGGAGGGGTGAAATTCTGGTAAAATAAATGAAAGAAAATGTCCTGTCTGACTCACTCACTCATCACGCCCAGCGAAAACTATTAAAGTTGGAAACATGAAATTTTGGGAATATGTTCGCTGTATGTCGAAAACGTTAACTAAGGAATGATTTTTGTTTATTCGGGTTTTATAGACGTGTCAAGGGGGTAAACGTGCATTTCATTGAATAACGATATCTAATGAGTTGTTTGTTTGGGGATGTGATATTCGGTATATAAACTAATCATTAAAAATAATCAGACATATGTCTAAGGGTTTATCGATGTGGTGTATATTATGAGGTGAAAGGGGTGAAAATTGGGGGTTGAGGGATTCTTGACGGAGCGTGTATCTCTGAAACGACATAGGCGTGAAGTTTGAAATTCGGTGGAAAAAAACGCTTAAAATACAAGTAAATAGGTGTTCGAACGTTTTTTCATAAATCCAATTTAAGGGGCCCTTGGAGAGGGGTGAAATTCTGGGGGAAAAAAAAACAGGAAAGAAAGTGTCCTAACTGATTGACTCACTTACTCACTCATCAAACTCAGGGGGAAAACAGCTTTAAATAAGTAAATAGGTGTTTGACCGTTTGTTTCATAAATCCAATTTAAGGGGTTCATGGGGACGGGTGAAATTATCAAAAATAAATGAAAGAATATGTCCTGACTGACTCACTCACTCATCATCGCCCAGCCAAAATTATTGAAGTTAGAAACATGAAATTTTGGGGATATGTTCGTTGTATGTCGAAAACGTCCACTAAGGAAAGAGTTTTGGATATTCAGGTTCTAAAGTAGTGTTAAGGGGGTAAACGTGCCTTCCATTGAATAACATTATCTCACGAGTGGTTTCATTTGGGGATGTGATATTTGGCACATATACTAATCATTAAAAATAAGCTGACACATGTCTAATGGTTTTTCGATGTAGTGTATATTATGAGGTGAAAGGGATGAAAAGTGGGGGGTTGAAAGATTCCTAACTGAGCGTGTATCTCTTAAACGACATAGGGAGGAGTCTGAAACTCGGAGGAAATCTATCAGCTATAAAATAAATAAATGAATAAATAAATAAAATAAATAGGTGTTCGACCGTGTTTTCATAAATGCAATTTAAGGGGCATATGGGGAGGGGTGAAATTCTGGAAGACAAACGTCCACTAAGGAAGGATTTTTGGATGTTTGCTCTCATCGACCAACCAAAACTATTAAAGTTAGAAGAATGATATTTTGGGGATATGTTTGTTGTGTGTCGAAAACGTCTACTAAGGAGGGATTTTTGGGTATTCAGGTTCTAAAGGGTTGTTAACGGGGTTAAACCTGCATTTCATTGAAAAACAATATGATACGACTATGACGCGAGCGAAGCGAGGCTAAAATTGAGATGGTGTGTGTCTGTGTATTACTCAATCTCGCAAGTACCACTGGTCCGATTTACGTGAATTTTACATGGAAGTAGCTGATTTACCTGGTTAACATATAGGTTACTTTTGATTTCAATACTTTGCACTATTTAAAATGGCGACCATTTTAGTGACGTCACTACACCCTTTGGTTTCAAACTTTCATATTTCCATTTCAAATAAAAAGAGAACGCTAAGAAATAGCGAACTTTTGATGGCATATGCGAGGTTTAAAATTACATTTTCTATCCGAAAGGTATCTGCAACTGATAGCGAGTAAAACCTAAATTTGTGCTATAAAACACGGTCAACGCCGAGGGGTGTAGTTGGACAAAATGTTTCATCCTTAATCTCCCTCTGCGCAGCACCTCGCCTATCCCCTGTTTTAACTGTCACCATCACATTTTAATTTATTTATGACGCGTAGCGAAGCACGGGTACTTCAGCTAGTTACTGTATAACAATCAGCATTTATAATGTGCACACATATAGGCCATAGATCTAATCATTAATTCTCATAACAGCTTTCCAGCTGTCTTGTTGTGTATTGTACAAGGAGTACAAACCATGTAAATGGAAGATAGAGCAGCGGCGGCAAACGACGAAGATCACGAATTTGATTCTCGCATCCGTCAGACATTTGAATTTCACTCCGAGGCGTAGCAATGCACGTTATATTGTGGACCACAACCATAATGACAATCTGCAGCAGCTATCCTGAGTGTGGTTCTTCCCGGGGTTTTCCCACACTCTCCCCAGGCACATACCGGGATAGTACCTTACTTAAAGTTCCAGGTCACCTACCTTAACCCGCTCCAAAGAAATTTCAGCTACATACACCGGTACAGTCACTACAGATATACAGGTTATCAGTTAAATTCAACTCCCTCCCAAGTATACGGAGGTGATGACCAACCTTCCTAAAAATAATTAGCAACACAACATAAATATTTGCTGTTCGTTATCCCTAACATGGGGCTAAAATGGCGTCCATCTTAGGACACCTTCTTTAGGTTCTTTGTTGCTTTCTCTTAGCAACCATTTAGTCGTATTTCCGTTTATTCCTGATGAAGTAAGACATGGTTTCTTTCGAAACGCGTCGAGTTTGATTTAATAAAACACGTCATAAGCCCAAAATTCTACATTATGGATAACAAAACATAAACATTTTTATTATCTACCTGTGTCATAGACCCTAACTGTTCGCCAAAATAGAATTTCTTCTGCCAACAGTTTGAGTGATATAACAGAATATCGAGGGAAGAGACGTGTTGCTATTTCTTTGCAAGATAAATGTCCTTTGCTGCTGATCCATCTCTTTCAGTGTTGGTTGGCATTGGTCAGTAGCGTTCCGTTCCTTGTTATGGTAATGGCTTCTTTTGTCATGGTAGTTCTACTAGTTGTCAACATGGGAGGTTATAATGATATTGTCCAACATATAAAGTTTATACCACCCAACGTCCAATACCTTCACCAACATTATATTTGAACATTACTGAAGAATTTCAGGAACAAAATGAACTTGAATCATCACAACGATTGATTTCTGATTAGTAACCTTTTTAATCGGTCAGCATGAATTTATGCCCAATTATAGTCTAATAGACGAGAAATACAAGACTCGACCTGAAAACAGTTATAGTTCCTCCACTTAAACATCAAAACGCCAAATCATGGATAAGTTTTTTAAATTTTATATGTCTTTGAAAATAAATATTTTTAATCAATGTTACGCTCAAGAATGAGAACATCTAGGCTAATATTTGGAGTGGTGTATTCCATGTTTGGTTAGCAATTTTCCTATTTTCATTCATAATTATGTCTTCGATATCAGTAGGGTACCGTTTATTTATTCAAAATTAATATATTTGCCTAATTATTATTATTATTATTATTATTATTATTATTATTATTATTATTATAAGGTAGCATTTGATGTAATTCATTGTAATGGCCAATTTCGAGAGCCTAGTTGACTTGGTAACCACATAGACCTTGACCACTCGCGCACTTAAAATAATTCTTTTGAAGAAATTGGAATTTATTAACATTTTAGAGATTTCTCGTGGACACTAAAACGTTATATTGGTGGCACTGATATTTAAAATTTAAAATGACATTCGGTAACGATTGAAGAAAATAATTGAGATTTTGAACGAACTTCAGTACGGTAACTTAAGAGACTTTTAGTCCAACGCTGGGAGTTCGTACTATCTCGCGACCGACTGACGTACTACCAACAACAGTAAGTAAGTTTTTCTTATAGCAGCATATAGATGTCTCTACTAAACTAAAATACTGTTGCTATGGTAACCACCTTAAATCCGTGTCGATTTTCTGTCCACGCTAATCACATAATTATAGACCCTAAGTGATCGTACAGGTAGGAGGTTCGATGACACAATCCTTGTCTAATTTAAGAGAAACTTATCATCAACTTCATGTTCTCCTGATTCCAGGTACAACACCTTGTAGTATTATTGGCTAGCATTCTTCGCCGCCACCACTTCGTACCTGTAAAGCCATATTCACCGTAGCTTACATTTTAACCGAGTGTGTGGATCCTGCTGATCTACGAAGAAACCTTGGTTTGCAGAATGCAATCGATCTTTCATTAGCCGTTGACGTGGTGGCTACTTTATAAGTGAGAGTTGGTTAGGGCTAGCAATCTAAATGTTCAAGGGTACATTTATTTTCCGAAATTCTGAATTTTGGTTTTGCATAATTTTCTTTGTTTGTTGTTATAATTATTTGTTTTATTAATTTTATGCATTTTGCATATTTAGACTTCCACTCTTAATTTTAATTCAATTCTAAATTTGTCGCTACTTTAATCTGTGTTAAGAGAAACAGATGAACGCGATGCTCCGCCCTTTAAAACAACAATAATTAACTAACACCACTTAGATCCAAGAAATGTAAGTCTGGCCTCAGGGTTGGAATGAGGTTCTCTCAGTCTCACTGAGAAAAACTGACAAATATGGGTTATATTCCTTACCAGCTCTCCTAGAAGTGGATTTCCGTGGTTTCACACTTAAAATTTAGTAAAATCCCAAAATAGTTTCTAACTTAATTTCACGGCATCTTCCTTTTCAATAACATTATTAATAAGAAATCCACACTTAAATCATAAGACAAGTTATACACACTATCAAGTTACAGTCCGCCAACACGCTATTTGCCCAATATGATTGGGTGAGCGTACGCTATGTAGGTATATATCACAATACCTGAAATATTAGATGTATTACATATCTCTCTATACCTAGGTATAAAGATGAATGTTTCTTGATTGTATGTTTGTTTGTTTATCTGTCTTTTTGTCCCGTATGCGTTCATATTCATCCGATTGCCATGAAACTTTGGTGAGTTGTTCTGCACAATATGGCACACTCCCGCGAAGTTTTCTGAATTAGTATATCCATTTTAAAATAGGCGGCGCACGATTGGTTTTAACTAATTAGTTTTGGCACTGCTACTAACAGTAACGTAAGAGCTGTGTACATGTATAGACATCTCTTTCTAGACCTGGCATTCTGATTGGTTGTTGAATTAGCGTGACTGTATAACCTTCCTACTTTTAAAGGGTCTATTCGGCCCACATTTCGCTTTTATTTGTTTGCTATCATATACCATTGATCTGATTGCCATGAAACGTTGGTGGGTTGTTGCTCACACTCTCGCGGAGATTTTCTGAATGAGTAAACCCATTTTACAATAGGTGGTGCAGGAGAAAGTTCAACAAATGGGTGTTGATGCGCGAATCGTTTCTACAAATGTGGCTTGCTCACGCATCAGATAGCCATATTCATGTACGCATCAGATGGAAAGCAAACAATATTGCGTATTCAAAAGCACTTCAATAAACAAACTCACAACACAAACACATTCTTTCTTTCTTTCTTTCTTTCTTTCTTTCTTTCCTTGTTGGCATTGCTAGGCATGTCAGGTACAACTAGTTACTAATATAAATAAGGGGCAATATCTGATTACACGTTTCGACTGTTAGGCGATCATCTTCAGATCCCTATCACTGGGGTTGAAATTTAAAATTTAATGCAAAATTTAGAATCGAGGTTTTTCCTTATACATTGTATAACATGCCTTATTAATGTGAACGCGTAATCCTAAATTACTTCTTATTTATGTGGATAATAAATAATAAAAGTATTGTTTTCAGGACTTGTGATATATATTTTACCCCCACCCAATCATATTGGGCAAATAGCGTGTTGACGTTCTGAAAAGTATAAATTGACAGTTTGTACAGGCAACACTGAAAAATGGACTAAAATCTTTATATAAATTATTCAATTTCTCAGGTCTGATTATCGCGATGTCAAAAAAGCCTCTAAATGAAACAACTAGATCCAAGGTAGAGTTGGTTCAGGGGCTAAGCTGCTTGCTTCTCACCAAAGTGGATCGGATTCGAGTCCCGGTTAATGTACTGTTTGTGTAAATACGAGGTGAAATATTGCGTAAGTTATAAGTTATTTTCACGCAAAATTATAAACGTCCCATTTTTCTACCTCCTCCTCTCTTTTTAAAATTTGCTGTTTGTCATTAGCGTGGCGGTGATATTATTTGCTCCATACTCGTACTATAATTCAAACAATTTCTGGCTCAAATACTAGAATACCATATACGATGCAATTGAGTAGCCAGAGTAATAACTGCATTTGTGTTCGTGAAAATAAACGATTTTCAAATGTTAACATAATAGTGTAAATAATTTTCCCTGCATGATTGTTTGTTAATGAATAATCCATTATCATCTTTCCCAGTCAGAAACACCGTATTCACTTTGTTTTTATTGCCACTATCTCATCAGTGCAGCTTTAATTATCATAACCCATGGAACCCATCTGTATTTAACGTATTATGATCGCATTAGCATATATTTTGCTTCCCTTTTTGTGGCCATGTTGGATAGGTGAAGCACAGACTAATGCAGATCACTAACATCGAATTACACAAAATGTGACTATGTTCTCCAGTTGAAAGCTTTGTGCGTACCAGTTAGTTAAAGCAGGTCAATGTGCTGTGTTCTCCAATTTTCATTAGTCCACAAGGCACAAAGGCTTAGCCAGTCAAGGAGAGGATGATATGGGAGAACTCTCGTGCGTTTTAGTTGGACATTTGGAACTCATATTTCAGCACAAATCTGCTTTAAACATCGGTGAAAATTCTAACCTCTGAAACTCAATGAACTTGCTAATCATCTGGAGACGTGCAATTAACAATTACAAATACATATTTTGTAATCAAATGATATAGTAATGGTTGTTGTAGCTGTTAATTCATTTTAGTGGCTTGGAACAGCTTAGTCATCCGCCCCATGCAGTTGGATGTATATTGAATTTGTCTGATAACCTGTGTTTCTATTGTGACTGTAGTAGTGTGTGAAACTGTAATTATTGAAGTCATGAATGGGGTAGGTGACCAATATTTAGAAAAAGGGACCACGCAAGTACAGTATATTCCAGAAGGGATTTTGGAAAAACTCGAGGAGAAAACATACTCGGGATAGCTATTGTCAGCGTAAGTTCGAACTTCTGGTCTCCGAGTACAGATCCTTGCTTTTGTTTCGTAAATGATTGCTCATGTAAGGACCAGCAGGAAAGAGATATTAAAGGTTCATTTAACGGTTTATCTATAGGAGCGAATGGAGCAAAGAACCAAGATGCCAGGCGATTACTGTATATCTAGTCTTTATGGAGCCTGCTACCAGCGGTAACGTAAGAGCTGCGCTCGTACATGTGCAGACCTCTTTTTCCAGATCTGGCATTCCAATTGATTGTTGAATATGCGTGAATGTGTAACCTTTCTACGTTTAAAGGGTCTATTCGACCCACATTTTGATTTTATTTGTAACTCCTAAAGTCCTAACTCCTGGCTTTATCTGGGGTAATATGTTCGCCCACTAGCTAGGCTGTAACTGGGGTGAATGACTCGCCCCTAGCCAGCTCGTAAACTGTCGCCTCAGTATTTGGAAGGAGATTGTTGGAAGAAATGAAAACGTAAAATCACTTAGTGGGCGATGTATTGAAGATAGAGATATGCTCTTGCAGACTACTGCATTTTGTAGAACTTTTCATGCTGGACAATTCTTACACTCGTAGTAGGCTATATATATTTTTAACGTTTTGCCCAGCGCAAGCTTAAAAGGCACACGGACGCTATGTTTTTATTCGACTAGTTGATTGACTGGTTTGATGCACCACTTTTCATTCCTCCTTGTCATGAGCTAATCGATTCAGTTCTTCAAAGCAACCACACCGGAAATCCGAGACAATTTGATTCACATATTCTAACCTTGGTTGATTGATGTAATTTGCTTCACACCCTGTGTCTTGGCACATTATTAACTATATTCTAAACATTGCTTCTGTGTGTGTTTGAGTCTTCAGTCTTTTGACTGGTTTGATGCAGCTCTCTTGATCCCTTCCTGTCCTGAGCTAATCGATTCTCCTCCACATATCTACCACACCTTACATTCGAGACAATCTGTTTAACATAATCTATCCTTGGTCTACCCCTACAATATTCTTGTCCTCGACCCTTCCTTCCATAAGTAAGTTTGCTATTCCCGGGTGTCTTAGTATGTGTCCTACCAACCTATCTATTCTCTTCATTAGCAGTCGCCAGAAAAATCTCTCCTTTCCCACTCGGTTCAAAACCTAGTCATTTGCTACTCTATATACCCATCTGATCTTCTTCATTCTCCTGTAACACCACATTTTAAATTCTTCTATTCTCCTCTTTTCTGCTGCGCCAACAGCCTTAGATTCACTTCCATATAATGCCACGTTCCAGACAAAGGCATTTAAAAATGACTTATAATACAGTACCTTAATCTCTATTCGATGTCAACAGATTCCTTTTCTGTAGAAATGCATCCTTGCCTGAGCAAACCTACTTTTTATATCCTATTTACTTCGTCCGTCACTGGTTATTTTGCTTCCTAAGTAACAGAAGTCTCCTACTTCCTTTATCGTTTCACCTGCCAATTTGATGTCCATAGGGGTTTCTGATTTATTTCGGCTGCTATCCATTGCTTCTAATCTTTGTATATGGATTCATCCCCAACCCCGAAAAAAAATCAGGACATGCGCCTGTTAAAAATAATGTTGTGTGTGTGCAACTACGATGCCGACGATATTTGAGCATGACAACGTATTCTCGGACTGATTTGTTTAAACTGTCGCTCTTGCGAAACTTCAGCTTCGTATATTTTTTTTATTATGTGTTATGCGGAACGGAAAGTTCACAGCTGAATTAGAGAAGAGCCGATTTGCACTTCCAGGGAAACTCCAAACACAAGCACTCTTCTCTGAAGTTTCATCTCAACACGACTCGACAGTTTGCTGCTGGCTGTATATGGGGCAATATGTTCGCCCACTAGCTAGGCTGTAATTGGGGTGAATGACTCGCCCCTAGACAGCTCGTAAACTGTAGCCTCAGTATTTGAATGGAGATTGTTGGAAGAAATGAAAACGCATAAACACTTACTGTGGGCGGTGTATTGAAGATAGAGAGATATGCTCTCGCGGACTATTTTGTAGAACTTTTCATGCTGAACAATTCTTACACTCTTAGTAGGCTATATAGATATTTTTAACGTTTTGCCCAGCGCAAGCTTAAAAAGCGCACGGACGCCATGTGTTTTTTCGACTTTTTCACTGAAATCGTTACTGCTCGGCTTCCTTTGATTAAAAATAAATTATTTTCTACAGAAATCGTCCTCGAGATATCCTTTACAGAATGATGAATCCGCATCAAAATCCGTTGAGATGTTCAGCCGTGACATCTAAAAACGACAGTAGCGACACTCGAGCGCAGCAACAGAAGAGAGAGAGAGAGAGAGCGTTGCAGCAGAAGAGAGATAAACGATATCATCACCTTTCACTCTAACAGTTTTTCAACGACGTCACTGTATTGCAACAATTTATTTGACGTCGTCACGTCAAAACAGAATTGGTCGAAAAGACTTCGTGATGAAATAATAATTGTGTACGTTCGGTTGTGATTACTTGTATATTCCAGTGCAGTGAACAGTGAGACAAACAAACAGACCTATGAGAGATTCTGGCTTGATTCACGTGGCTTATGTGTCTGACCCACTTGTGCAGCTTGACATCAAATATGCTGTCTCATCACCATTTGCTTTAGTCTAAAATTCTGTTTGTCACGACCCTGGCTGTAGCAGTATCGTATCGGGATTCACCGACCGCCCTACCGAGACATGGCTCGGGCTGAGTGTTCTGTGGATGCATGCATTTTTACCCCTTATAAATCTCGAATTCGCAGAGATTAGATAAGTCTATTTATGGCAGTGGTTTCTACGGATGGATGCCTTTCCTGATGCCAACCTGATCAGAGGAGTTCATGAGACATAAAATGAATGATGTTTCTTATTTCAGTGGCTGTGACATCATGGTCATATATTCCCGTGTATTTGGGTGTGCATGTATTAACTAGGGCTCAGATTTTTAGGTAAATAAATATCCTTGTATGTACATACATATTTTAAACATTTGTTCTATAGTTAGATAAACTCCTGATTTTCACTTATTAGCACATAAAAAGACCTCATATTTACATTTTTTAAATCAGTTTAAATCAGTTTATTACATTTTTGTTCTGTGTTACTTCAATGGGAAAGAACCTGTGAGCTATCTAATCTTCATGCAGAGCGTATGTCAGCTTGCAACTGTGTTAATCTTATCTTGTCGCCCCGTCCTACTCACTGTGAAGCCGGGGAGTTTCTTCCATATTGCACCACGTACTAGACCAACTCCCCTCCCCCTCCAGCTACCTGGAACCAGTGTCACTCACATGCAGTTCATTTCTGGCACTGTGAAGTGTAAGGCAGTTCTACGATGCCTAAAGTAAAAGCAACTACAAGTTATCGTCTGCAGCAGCATGTTGCAGAATTTAAGGATAATTTTACTTTTGATGGGGACGTTCTGTTCTGACAACCATGTGGAAAAACAATCAAGGCTGAACAACGATCTCAAGTTACACCACACTTCGAGGGCAAGAAACATATTGCCGCAGTTTCGCGCCTTAGAAGAAGTGTTTTGCGATAATCGTCGGTCATTTGTGATGGACAACCTGAAGATGTATCTCGTTGTGTATTGTATTTCTTCAGCAGTCAGTGAGACAGTAAATAGCATTCGTGAGTCCTGAATATTGTTTATTTTCACATTAATAAACTAAATTATAACTAAATATGTTTCCTTATTTTGTCACATATTTCATGCATTTTTAATCCATAAAAAATAAATATTTTCCCAATTTTTAGCACCTAAAAATCTGAGCCTTAGTAATAACTTCTGTTAATGTGATGGCTGTACTAGTCTGTGTATTTGTAAATTGGGGATACGATTGGGAAGGAAGTGGCCGTGGCCTGAAGTTAAGGACCATCCAAGGATTTGTCACTGTGATGTCTGTACTAGTATGTGTACTTGTAAATGAGGTACAGTAGGATTTGTGTGGGAAGCTATCCTTCATCCGTGGTAGAGTTTGTTGTTGATTCTTTAGGGGCTTTGTGGCATCGTGGCCATGTAGCCCCGTGTACTTGGGTGTGTGTAGAAGTTGTCTGATAAACTGTGTCACTCAGTATGCCTTACTTCGGAGGGGAAGTAAAGCTGTCGGGCCCTTGTCATAGATTTATGGCATGTAAAAGAACCTTCCACTAACTAAACTTGTTTGAAGCAAAATTTGTAGGTTAGGTTTGATTAATGCTTTTAAGTTTCAACGTTTGACATCGGGCGCTGGTTGCTATGGCATCTAGTACTATCCACGTTCACAGCTAGGTGTCGTGGACGGTAGCATTTGGTAGCGAAAGTAGGAACTACTTGAAATTATCGTCTGAAGTCCTTACTTGAATTAAAAACAGATAACACACACTAATACGGTCATCACAATTGACACCGGTTATAAGACAGACTCTACATACACCCAAAGTACACGGGGCTACATGACCACGTTGTCGCAGCCCCTAAACTAAGGAACCAACCAACCAACCAAACTGTGTCACTGTGATGTCTGTCCTAGTGTGTGCCCTTTTATACGAGGAAGGATTTGGGTAGGAAGCTGTTGTGATTGTTGTTTCATTTGAGAGGCTTGGACATCATGGTTATTTAGCCACAGGTACTTGGGTGATAACCTGTGTTATTGTGATGGCTGTATTAGTGTGTATATTTATAATTCATGCGAGGATTCAATCAATCAACGTATAACATAGCACATTATATTTCGACAAACTACAATCAACATTCAATTATACTCTTTGAAAAGGACAAAGAGTTATAACTAGACCAGGGCGAATAGATTACTCTAGACTAGACTATACGCATGCATTTAGGAGAAAGTAGGCTATATGTTCTTCACTGAACATATTGTTTTTTTCATATTATCTACGAGAGCGATTTAAATGATAAACATTTTTAGGCGGAATCGTTCTCTTTTCTCGCTTGAATTTGTATTTCCCTACTTCCTGTTCAACGTGGCTGTTCTTGGCTGTCACCCTGGAAGTCTGGGTTCAATTCCCGGCTCTGTCAAGAAATTTTTATTCTGGTGTGAGAGCTTTAACCTAGTAAACTCAGCCTCGTGAGGCAATACTGAAAATCTCAGCCAGCCTGAATGGGTTTTATCGTGGTTTCCCCACTTCTACTCCAGCCATATACTGGGATGGTTCCCAACTTAGGGCCATTGCTACCTCCTACCCAATCCTATCCCCAATTTACAAATACACACACTGGTACCGTCATCACAATATCACAGGTTATCACATAAATTCCACACACATCCAAATACACGGGACTATTTGGCCACGAGGTCGCAGCCCCTAAAATAAGCAACAATAACAAACCACGAAAGTGCGATAACTCGATAAGGAATTTTATTTTGGTCTGAGGACAGGAAGAGGTATACTCTGCCTCGTGAGGCAAAACTGAGAAGAGTTAGGTTCGATTCCCTACTCAGCCATCCTTGAAATGAGTTTATGTGGTTCATTTATTTATCTATGGCTTTTAGTACCGGGAGTGTCCGAGGACATGTTCGGCTCGTCAGAGTCTGTAGCTGCTTCCAGCGGACACCCAGATGGTGAGCTAACCGTTCCGTTCAATTTCAAATAGTTCCAACTTTCGCTACCAGTTACCTAGTGGTGAACGTTGGAACTTTGATAGAGCGTTCCGACGAAATCTAACCTAACAATTTAGCTACACACAAGTTTAGTCTGTGGAAAGATCTTTTACATGCCATAAATCTATGACATGGGACCGCTGGCTTTACTCCCCCGATGGAAGGCATACTGAAGGATTTTTAACGCTCTTAAAAAACCGACGACTTCGGCCGGGTTTGAACCCGCAATCTTGGGCACGGCAGTTCCGCAAGCTACCAACTACGCCACCGCCACTTCTACTCCAGAAAAATGCCTAAATGGTTCTGAACAAAGCAACGTCCGCCTCCTTCCCAATCCTCATCAGAATTACAAATACAAATTCTGACCTTATTGTAATGTACGTTTTTAGTAGTACCGAACATCAACAAAAGTTATGAGTCCAGTTTAAGGGTAACATTCCTGACTGTACTCGTACTTTCTACCCAAACTTCCACAGTGAAATTGGCGTTATTTCTCCCTCACACACTCTCCCGCTGATTTACGCGATGATTACTTCTGAGCTAGCGGTGCAATGTTGCTCCAGGTCGCTGCAGATGCCGTCTGTTGCTTCTAATATTACAAAATATTGGTTTAGTTTGCGCGCGGGACTGTTCTGACTGACGTTGTGGAAACCACTCCGCATCCCAGTGGCGATCAATCATGCTGTATACTGAAGTAAAGCCTTCCTGCATTGCAGCTGTGCTCTTCAGTCCGTACGCTATCAATGACACGTGGCGCAACGTGCAATTAACTAGTTCCACCGACTCGATGCGAATGCTCCATTTTATTTTTTACTTTTTGTGCAATAAGTGCAGTATTGTATTACTCTCCATGAGAGACCCCGTATCATTGCTGCAAACTGTGACACAGCTCTAGCCTCAGGGAAAATTTCGTGGTGAAAGTGTACTTAGTTGAACTGATTTTCATCTCTAGTATTTTAAACATAATTAGCATAAGGATAATAATAATAATAATAATAATAATAATAATAATAATAATAATGATAATGATACTTGACGACTGTCGTATAGACAGGAAATTCTTGAATAGCGATTGAATACCAGCAATTTCTTGTGTACGCCCACCGAGGTTTTGTCGACGACCAGAAGAACTGTGTTTAATATACATTGTTGATAATGATTATAATAATAGTCGCTTCCAAGGTGTAGTGGTTAGCATGCTTAGATGCCACCCCGGAGGTCCACGGTTCGATTCCCGGCTTTGCCACGAAACTTGAAAAGTGGTCTGAGGAGTGGAAGGGGGTCTACTCGGCCTCAGGTGGTCCAAATGAGTAGAGGGGGATTGATTCCCATCTCAGCCATACTTGAAGTGGTTTTCAGTGGTTTTCCACTTCGTCTCCGGGCAAATTATGGGATGGTACTGTACCCTTATTCCTGGGATGATCCACCAAAATCCACTGATGGAGAGAGATCGTAGCATCTTGAGAATCCCGGCTAGAAAAACTGCATAGAGCTACTACTGGCGAATACACTCCGGATAAGGTTCAGAGGAAATCATCTGAATGTGCTATAGAAACTAACTACAAACAAGGGTTCTAATTACTACTCAGGAAAAAGAGAATCAAAAATCTCGGGTGTTGGGATAATGATCACGTCAATGGAAATACCTCCACCATATAGCACATTCCACTATCAATTAACTGCTAAAGATAACACCAATTTCTATAATATATCAGGGATTCTTAGCACACGTGCCTGACTGTTTATTCATAGACACACGAGTTACATTTTTAGCCTACTTTCGATTTTTGCAAAAAATGAAAGTAGACTTATGAGATCAACACAGGGCGAAAAAAAGTGTGTCTGTCTGTGTGTGAGTCTGTGTGTGTGTGAGTGAGTGTGTGAACTCTGAATGTCTGTCCCACCCCCCTATCAATTCAAACACGGTGAAACCGAATTGAACGAAATTTGGTACAGAGGAAGCACTAGCAAAGGACACCTCGGTGTCATGTTTTATATTGCTGCCATCTTGACGATAACGTAATGGCGGCCACCCAAATGTTCAAAGCTTAAATCACATTACGACTAACCTAATCATCCGATCTCTACCAAATTTTGCAACAACATATCTATGTACGGGGAGCATCCTTTGACCAAACTGCAAGGTCATTAGCCCAATAGTTTGCGGATGACGGCCATGTTTGTGTGCAAAACGATTCCCCCTATTAATTTAAACACGGTGAAACCGAATGGAATGAAATTTGATACAGAAGTAGCACTGGCAAAGAGCACCTCAGTTTCATGCTTTATATCGCTGCCATCTTGACGAAAACGTAATGGCGGCCACCCAAATGTGCAAAGTTTAAATCAAATTACGACCAACCTAATCATCTGATCTCTACCGATTTTTGCAACAATATACCTTTATGTATGTAGAATCGTTTGACCAAAATATAAGGTCATCAACCTAATAATTTGCGGATGGCGGCCATATATGTGTGCAAATCGATTCCCCCCATCTATTCAAACACGGTGAAAACGAATTGAACGAAATTTGGTACAGAGGTAGCACTAGCAAAGGGCACTTCAGTGTTATCTTGAATATCGAAGCCATCTTGACGGAAACGTAATGGCGGCCACCCAAATGTTAAAAGCTTAAATCAAATTACGACCAACCTAATCATCTGATCCGTACTGAATTTTGCAACAACATACCTTTATATGGTAAGCATCTTTTGACCAAACGACAAGGTCATCAGCCCAATAGTTTGCAGATATATCAATTCAAACACGGTGAAACCGAATTGAATGAAATTTTGTACAGAAGTAGCACTAGCAAAGGGCACCTCATATTCATGTTTAATATCCGTATAAGACGTTGTATTTCAACAAGCTACTGCAACTCCTTGAAAAGGACAAAGAGTTATAACAATACCCAAGCATTTAGGAGAAAGTATGCTATATATTCTTTACTGAACATCTTGTTATAAAAATGTAAAAGTATTAAATAAAGAAAATAATATATTACGCAAATTTCTTCATTTTAAATTAAATAAAATAGTTTCCCTTGGAAACATCAATGACATACTAGATTCGCTTATAAAAGCTCAAGCAATTTAAAGTAATTAAATATCGGCGACAAACTGCTGTGCCCTAAATAACGGGAGTTAACAATACAAATTTATGTCGTTAAGTTATTCGCTAATATAAATGAATCTACTCATGATGTAGGCCTCCGTCATTACAATAGCTATTTATTACTGTACTCTATACAGTAATAACTACCGTCTCCTATACTATCTTTAATTTTCACCATAAATCCGTTTAAATAATTATTCCTCAAATTTTAATTTAAAAAAATCTACAAGTGAATAAACTGGCTTAAATTAACAGTACAGAAAATTACTACTCTCAATTAACAAGTTCTATTTACAACAAAATATTAACGAACTATTCCTTTCGAATTCCGTAATTCCACCAAAGACTATCTCAACATCGGAAATCATTCAAAATGACAAAGAGTAAAATTCAAATCTCAAATATTTACATAACTCCTCCCAAATCTTACTTCTTCCGTTACATCTTTAGAATCTCATGAATCTCCTGAATATCCCGAATCTCCTGAATCTCCACTTCGCTATGTCTTATCTGGTAAAATTGACAATCCTGGATTCTATAATCCATACAATTAAGTAAAGACATAGTTAACAAACTCCAACTGATCCTTCATCTTCATAAAAATACTAATAAAATAACCTTTCTTAACACTTAATAATTACCAGCATGTCTACATTCTTTCTTAAACAGAACCATTTCAATGGAGTACAACTTAACTCAGCGTCACAAAGATCAGCTGTTCCTACTATTTCAAGGTTCAATCGCATTGTCCATCGATACCTCCAATAATAATCTCAATAATACTTATCTCATTCCTGCTAATAATCCTTTCTCTATAACCATATATTTTCGCAGATCTGTCCACACATATATATATACAAAAATAATGAAATCATATCATCTAGCCCATTGCCATAACAATATAATCATCTGTCAACCGGGAATACTTTCTTAAATTCTTCTCATATATCCTCGCAGTTTCTTTCTCCATAATAAAACATAACTGTATCTTCCAAACAACCAACATATTAATGAGAAAATCCTTATTCTTCAATAACACAAGTTTCATAAAAAATACTACGAAAAATCATTGGTTCCTTCGACGTCATATAATAACTGCTAATATAATAATCTCTTATACTTTTAAGCTCTGATATACTTCCATCAATGTTAACTTTCTGATACTAGCTTCAATCATCTGATATAGTCCTCATAAGTATTTATTCCAAATTCACATTGTTTTAAAAATTACGACATTATCGCTGTTCACTCTGCATATTTTACAATATTCCAATGTTCCACCTATCTCACCTATTTCTACTCAATATAATACATTCTTCCTCAAATATGTGATCAACTTTCGCAACCAGATCTGAGAATAAATTATTAATAAGGTAACTAAGTCAGATCTCGAATATAGTCTATATCGCTAAAAAATCGCAGTTTCTAAATAACCTCGTCAGTTAACTTAAATTCAGGAATTAAAAGTCCCAAAAATATCAATCAAACGTAATGCAATAAAATCTACAATATCTCCTGGATAAATTCGAAATCAAAACAGAAAAACGTTCCAAACTTCATACAATGAATATTAATCTTCAAATCACTTCACAAAAATATTAAACTCCGATGAAAATCAACATTAAAAATCCTACATGACATTACGATCGAAATACAAAGTCAAAAATTTTGAAAAGCATACAAATTGGCAAAAATGGCATTATTAGAAAAATGGTCGGATATTCCCTAATGTAACCAATCTACAGAAATATGGGTTTCTTGATCATTTGTCTTGATTCTACCGTTTGTAGCGTAAAGATGTCTAGAAGTGTTTTACCCTCGCTGGACTTCATAAACAGGATGTTCCTGGGGTACCTCTGTTCATGACTGCTTTGCTGGATCATTCTGTATCGCCATATGAAGTCGTCATCTCCTGGACTGGGATTCGAACTCCATACATCCTCGTGGTGATATTTCAGCATTCGTTCAGCATGGGCGTCTTCAAGAGTCGGGTCCACCCACACTCTCTCGTTCAGGAATCGAAAAAAAAAGAGGCGAACTCTAGCACAGTGTGGTTGGCGGAAGGGGCAACCTATTGCTCAGTTTTAATAGGGCAAACTATTGTCCATAGTTATGATGGGCAGAGTTTGGCCCAACGGCAAAATGAGCGGAGGAGGAGCCAATCACTCTAATGGCTCCCAACGGTCATAGAGGCGGATGAGGTCAGGCCAGACAGATAGGCTCTAAAGGCGCACCTCAGTAGTACTTGAGTATGCGGCAGTTCGTTGCAGTCTCTGTGTTCGGTCCTGCATGTCTCATTCTGTGTCTCGTCCTGGCAAGCTGAGATCGACCCTAAACAAATTCACGCCAGTGGCATTTCTTCCATACGTCACGTACTTTCAAAGTCCAACGGCGATGGGATAAGGATGGTGGGGGCAGGTTATGGGTATAACTGGAAGTCCCTAGTTCGGATCTGTACGTTGGCAGCATATGTGTGATGGTCGTCTTCCGGAGACTCTGTGACTACTCAGGAATTCGGTCCTGCATCTGAGTTTGGGCAGGCCTATTTAGGATCACCGCTGCCCACCCCACATGGGAAAAGCCCTAGAAAAGGTGGACTAAACATCGGAAGTCACAATCTTGGTCCGGCTGGGCAACCGCACTCAGCCCTAGAAAAGCCCTAGAAAAGGTGGACTAAACATCGGAAGTCACAATCTTGGTCCGGCTGGGCAACCGCACTCAGCAGGTCACCCCTCATGCGGTCGAAACTCAAAAGCAGTAAAGAATCACAGAACTTTGCGTGATATGGACAATAAAGTTAGACCTGAGAGAGAGTCAGATCTTGTAACCCATGAGTTATCAAGGCTCAACGTTGACATTGGTGCTCTCAGTGAAACTAGGCTGTCTTCTGAAGGCAATATTACTGAATCTGGAACAGGATATACCATCTTCTGGAAAGGAAAGGAGGAGGGTGAATGTCGTATTCATGGTGTGGGCTTCGTTGTGAAGACCAAACTGGTAAATTATTACCAACTTACGCCCATTGCAATCAGCGAAAGGCTCATGATTCTCCGCATCCACTCTCAGGAGGTTCCTTTATGACGCTCATCTCTGCCTATGCTCCTACCTTAGATTCCGATGATGAAGTAAAGGCTCAGTTCTATAATCAGCTAAGTGAAATCATCTCCAAGGTACCATCTGAAGATAAACTCTTGCTCCTCGGTGATTCCAATGCCAGAGTTGGGAAAGATCACAGGCTATGGAATCATGTGATGGGCAAACAGGGACTTGGAAAATGTAATCCCAATGGACTATTGCTTCTTGGTCTATGTGCAGAACACGAACTTTTCATTGCCAACACGCAGTTCCTGCTACCCAACTGCTTCAAAACCACGTGGATGCATCCTCGTTCCAAACATTGGCACATCCTTGATTATATCATTACCCGGCAATGTGATAAGAAGGACACTCTTATTACCAGAACAGCAAGGAATATAGATGATTGTTGGACAGATCATAAACTTCTTATATGTAAGCTCAGGAGATCCATCAGACCTAAACCACCTAGGAACATTAAAAATTTTCCAAGAAGGAAGTTTAATACATCCAAACTTCAGGATGAATCCATCTATACAAATTTTGGAAACAGGATCGTCACCCAGTTATCAGAAAACCCAGTAACGAATTACATTCAGCAAGAATGGGCCACTCTACTGAAGATTATCACACAATCAGCTGAGGAAATTATTGGTTTTATAGTGCGGAAAAGACAAGACTCGTTTGATGATAACAATGATGAAATTCTGTCTCTCAGCAATGCCAAAAGGAATGCCTATCTTGCCCATCTTCAAGACCCAACTTCCAACACAAAGAGAGATAATCCACTGGAACTCAAGGGTAAGTGTCAGACGCAGATAAGGCAGATTAAAAATACTTGGTGGCAACAGAAGGCTCAGGAACTGCAGAGACTATCGGATGCTCCAGACTTGAGGAACTTCTATGCAGTACTCAAGGAAATATTATGCACCATCTCGCTCATCATCAGTTACACTGAAAAGCGGTGATAATTCTACTACCTTTACTGATAGTCAAGAAATCTTGGAACGCTGGAAGGAACACTTCTCCAATCTCCTAAATCGTCCATCAGCAGCTGCTGAAGACTTCCTTTGTGATGTGCCGCAACAATCTGAACTACTGTGGTTGGCAGTACCTCCTACTTATCATGAATTCAGTGCAGCTCTCACCCAATTGAAACCCAGAAAGGCACCTGGCCCAGATAACATCCCTCTGGAACTAATTCAAGCCGGAGGTCATTCCCAAAAACAAGGATTTTCACCCTTATCCTAAGAATATGAGAATCTAGAAAGGTACCTGGAGACCTGAATTATGCCACTATCATCACTATCTTTAAAAAGGGTGATCGCAGTGTTTGTGGCAACTACCGTGGTATATCACTGCTATCAATTGTAGGGAAGATTCTTGCAAGAATTCTACTTAACCGCCTCAAGGTTATCTCTGAGAAGATCCTCCCAGAGTCACAATACGGATTTAGAGCTTCCAGAAGCACAATTGACTTATTTTCTGTGTGAGACAGCTACAAGAAAAATGTAGAGAACAACAGAATCCACTCTTCTTAGTTTTTTGAACTGGGAAAAGGCATTTGATTCGGTTCCAAGACCAGCCATGTGGGCGGGGCTGAAGCTTTTTGGTTGCCCTCAGCGTTTTGTAGATCTAATCAAGGCTCTCCATGATGGCAAGACAGGACGGGTTTGCCTTCAGAATAAGATGTCCGATGAATTTCCTATTACCCATGGACTGAAACAAGGATGTGTACTGGCTCCAACGCTTTGTGCTCTGTACTTGGCTGCAATGCTTTATGATTCACCCACAAACACCCCAGGTGTGGAGGTCAAGTATCGTTTTGATGGAAGGCTTTTCAACCTAACTCGTCTCCGCTCATTGAGGAAAACTCAGGTCACTAATGTTACTAATATGTTGTATGTAGATGATGCTGCGTCGCCAACTCTCACACCAGAAGAGCTGCAAGAGTCAGTTAATTGTTACAAAAGTGCATGTGATCGCTTTGTTCTTACCATAAATGTCGATAAGACTTACCATAAATGTCGATAAGACTAAAGTCTTGGTACAACCTTCACCAGGCACACCTCTTCCTCAGTTCAATATCTCCATCTCAAATTTGCCATTAGAACAGGTAGACCACTTCTCGTCCCTGGGCAGTACCATTTCTGTGAGCTGTACCTGTGAGCAGGATGTGGATAAGAGAATTGGCGTAGCCCATTCAGCGTATTATGGACGATTAGCGCACCGGGTCTTCATAAATAAAAATCTGTTCATGAGTACAAAGCTTATGGTGTACAAAGCAGTAGTCATTTTTACATTGTTGTATGGCTGTGAAACGTGGACTCTTTACCGACGTGATCTTAGGAGGCTTGAGCACTTCCACCTACAAAAACTGCGATCGATCCTGAGGATTAAATGGGAAGACCGCATTACCAATATTGCTGTTCTTGAAAAGGCTCAAATCAACAGCATATAATCTTCGATAATAGGTCACCAATTTAAACGGATTAGTCATGTCCATCGGATGGATGATGTGAGATTACCTCGTCAAATGCTATATGGTGAGCTATGCTATGACACCACACCTCCTGGTGGTCCTAAGAGGCGCTACAAGGACCAATTTAAGCAGACCCTGAAATTGACAGGTCTTGATTCACAAACCTGGGACTTGCTGGATGAAGACCGCTCAACTTTGAGCCGTACCATCTCGGATACTGTAAAAACGTTTGAAAGAGATCGACGCACACATGAAGAGGCCAAGCGTCAAGCTAGGAAACTTCGAGCAGCCCAACCACGTCCTCCTCCAGCAATACTATGTGACTTGTGTGGACGCTTGTTCTATGCCAGGATTGCACTCTTTAGTCACCGTAAACCCATCCACAAGCTGGACTGAAGGAAGAAGATTTATACTCGGATTCGAGTTCAAGCCGATGATGATTGTTGTTGCTGTATCCATATTTGGTAGTTGTTTTTAATGACTTGCGTAGATTTTAGAAATGCAGGAGAGAAAGGTGTTAGCCTCCCCTGCGTTATCGTTATCGTTTGTCATGTCATCTCGAATATCCTCGATGTCGTCCATAGGTCTTGTTCCCGATAGCATCTTAACAATCCATCATCATCTCTCAGTAGCAATTGTAAATGTCCCACCCAACTTTTGTTGGTTAACCATCGTGATGAGAAAATGTAAGTGTGAATATCTTCTATCACCTTCGAATACTTCTTGATACAAGTTCACATAGCTAGTGTGCTTCTTGTCTGTTCGTAATTGCACCTTCAATAACATCGTCGTTAATTACGCAGTGGTAATTATACTGTAGACTTCACTTCAATATCTCTTGCTGCTATATTATTCTGCGATGCTCTAACTTAACACTTTCAATTACAATGGTAAACTGTTGCTCTTTCGAACGGCACGTCCATCTCCGCTGGAGACTTCTATGATAAAGACCTCGACTCAAGTCACGTCTCTCCCACTCCAATAAAAATGATAGCGTCCTTTGCATTAAAAAACTTGTCTGAAATTGCGCGTTTATTAATTATACTCTTTACTTTGCAATTACAAATTCAATTTCATTCAGGAATGTCTTCATATTTTTAAAATAATATTTGACGACTTTTCTGGTAGTCCAAGTTCTTTTAATATCTCTCGCAATGAGTAACTTAATGCTAATTATGGTAATTGTTTATTCTCGTATTTCATTGGCTGCTGCTGGTCACGTGTCGTCATACTTCAGTCACACTTCTGACGTAGGCTTGCCCTTCCCCCTGAGGAAGTTTTTTATATCGGCTCGCCGACACCAAAGCAAGACCGGCTTCTCTCACTCTCTACTTCTATTTTCCAAGCTAATTTTCTCATTGGTTGATCTCTGTTGCTACCGTGACTGTAAAAGCTGCTTTGTGTCATAAATGCAGCATCGAACTTTTATAATATTGTCTTCATTTCAATACACTTAAATTATGAGATCTTTCACCTCGCAAATTCGAGTACAGTACCTACCGTGAGGCTACAGCCGCCTCCTTCCCTCTTCGTTGCCTATCCATCCCAATCTTCCCCTCCCTTCCCATCTCTCATGAGGCCACTCTTCGCTTTGCAGGTGAGGCTGCCTGAGCGAGCTGCTGGTCCCACCTCCCCAGTTGTATCCACCGACCAGGTATTTCATGCTCCAGGACACTGCCCTGGCGGCGGTAATGGTGGAAACCCTCGCTGAGTCCCAGGGAAAAGCCAACCTGGAGGGTACACCGACTAAAAATAATAATAATAATAATAATCTAGATGAAAAGGAAATCGCAAGAGCTTTATCAGAATTTGGAGAAAATTTCGGGTTCATTCAGGAAAAGACGTTCGAAATATTATGGGCATATTCTCTGAATGATCAATCGCAGGCTGACTAAAAGAATTCTAAATCTTACTCTCTCAATGAAAGCTAAGAACAACTGGCTGCTTGAAGTTGAAAACTACCTTCCGGAAAGAGGCATCTCAAGAGATACGGTATTGGACATATCTAAATTCGGGGAGCTAGTTGACAATCAGCAAACCACCCAAATATTACATCCAACAGAACCTGGACGGAGGAGTGCAGAAAGAGCCATAGCAAGCTCCTCCGACGGCCATTACGATGTAATAATAATAATAATAATAATAATAATAAGTGACCGCTGCTCAGCCATTTGGCCTGCAAATTGTGGATATCTGCTTTGATGGCGTGTCGTGTCCCCTCAGATGTTAATCTTCGCTTTCATTTCTGAGGTCACTGCCTCATAGATCAGACGGAAACTCAGTTGTCCTCACGAAGCTGAGGGCATACAATTCCTGCCCTCGTATCAGTTCAAAAACCCCTGACGAAGGCAATCGAACCTAAGGCCTTCGCGAAAAGAGGAAAATTATTATCCCTACACTACGAGATTGATGATAATAATAATATAATAATAATAATAATAATAACAGCCCAATATTATGCAAAATCATACTCTGCCAATGTCTTAGTGTATGCACTCAAGTGCGAGCAGTGAAGTATTGCTGGAACGATGTAACGTTTAACCCTCGTTTTCTCAATCGCTGTAATATATTATTATTATTATTATTATTATTATTATTATTATTATTATTATTATTATTATTATTATTATTATTATTATCATTATCGTTGTAGTTCTTGTAAAACTAATGTTATTTTCATGGACGACTTAACGAAGCTTGTTTTGAAGTCACATCCAATCAATATACTGAATATATGACATCATCATCATCATCATTTATTGTACATATCAGGCCATTAAGCCCATGAAAGAAAACAAAAGAAACATAGCAAATATAAAACACTGTACAAAATTCACTGCCTAATCAATCACACAGGAAGGAGCATTGTCCCGATCACAGTTCAAGTATTTATTACAGATGCCGTTCCATTTTCTTCTATCCATTGCATTATCCAGGACTGATGTGGTTCCACCTGCTGCAACGTTCTCATTACCCTATCCTTCCATCTACTGTAGTCCTTGGACGGCCTCTTGGGCGTCTGCCAAACAGCTGAGCATTGAACACCCTGTTGGGGATAGATTCTACAGCTCTGACGATCCATATATCTCTCTCAGAGCACTTTCCTCTGAAATGCACAAATGCGCTCTTTCAGTGTTTGTGAGGTCGCCCATGACTCGCATCCATATAACAGAACCGGTTTCACTAGTGACATGTATAATTTGACCTTGCTGTTTTGTGATACCAAGCGTGACTTAAATAAGTTATTGAGACTAAAAAAGGTACGATTGGCAGTAATAGTCCTCTGCTGAATCTCTTTCTCAATCTCAATTTTATTAGATAAAATCAAGCCTAGGTATTTAAATTTCTCCACTCGTTCAAACTTATGTCCATCGTAACTAACAATGATACAGGGTGAGTTAGCCGTGGTCGTTACGGCATGACTGATGGCAGTCGCTCACATCCGGGAAGCGAGGAGGTTCGAATCCCCCCGCCGGCAACCTTGAAGATGGTCTTCTGTGGAAGCATCTTTCTTCCAGGAAAATGCCGGGGTTGGTCCATAACTATAGGCTACAGCCGCTACCTTCCAACTCCTCGTCCTTCCATTCCAACTTTCCTCCCCAATGGTACTTGTAGCTCACCCATAGGGTGTCCATCTCGAAGCAGCTACAAAACTGGCGAGCCGAACATGTCCTCGGACACTCCCGGCATTAAAAACCATACGCTATAAATAAATAAAAACTAACAATGATATCGAAACCCCGTCAGCGTGAAATGATCATATATTTGTTTTTCTCATCATTGACAACTAATACCATTTTACTTGCTCCTTTCATGAACTTTGTGGTGTCGGATTTTATCTGATCTAATGATTCTCCCATAATTACCACATCATCAGCGAATGCCAAGATTGTGTTAGTATCAATCATATCCATTTCCCAGTCATTGCCAATTACACGCCGTACCTTGTCCAATGCAATGTTAAATATCACTGGTAACAGAGGATCTCGGATCTCCTTGCCTCAATCCATTTCGAACCGTGAAAGGTAGTTGTTTGCGTACCGTACTTGACAACTTGAATCTGCACAGCATGCTTCCACCAATTTGATATATTTCCGTTTGATACCCAACTCTTGCATTGCTCTCCACAGTACGGTCCGATTTATGTTGTCATAAGTCCATCAGAAATCAATAAATATGAGATGTAGATCTCTATCAAATTCATAGTATTTTTCCATTAGCTGTCGTAGTATAAGATGTGATCAATGGTTGAGCGTGCTGCCATGAACCCACACTGGTATGATCTCTTGTAAAATACAGTAGATGACATGCGGGGAAAATTTCACAAATTTGATTTTAAATCATCTTCCTCGTATTGTACTGATTGGAAGGCAATTTAGTATGATTAGGCTATTATTATTATTATTTTATCGTATGGCTTTTAGTTCCGGGAGTGTCCGAGGACATGTTCGGTTCGCCAGAGACTGTAGCTGCTTCAAGTGGACACCCATAGGGTGAGCTACAAGTTCCGTTCAATTTCAAGTAGTTCCAACTTTCGCTACCAGATGTCAATGATACCTAGTGATGACCGTTGGAACTTTGATAGAGCGTTACAACGAAATCTAACTACATGCCTTAAATCTAAGACATGGGCTCGCCGGCTTTACTTCGCCTCCAAAGGAAAGCATACTGAAGGATTTTAACGCTCTTAAAATAACCGACGAATTCGGCTGGGTTTGAATCCGCTATCTTCGGCACAACTGTTCATCATGCTACCAACTACGCCACCGAATGATAAACTAATATGATGACTTAAATATCGTGTTGGGTATTTTTAATGTGCTGTATAGTCAATTTACTGATCACGAAAATAGATTTAAGACATTTTGTTTTGACAGTGCCGCCGATTATTGACTAGTACCTTGCTTAGGTTTCATACATATTTTGTTTTCTATATTCTGCAACAATAGATGATCAGCAGTGCATTCTACCAACAACGTATGTTATTACTGCATTTACAAAAATAATATTGTTTCATGTACTCTTTGTCGTCGTGGCAATTTGTTTGACATTAAAGCAAGGAGAATATTAAATATTACAAAAGTATTAAATTAGATATAATGACCATATTGATCAGCACCCACACGTCAGTAAAACTCAATTCTTATTTAATCTAGAGTATTGATCACCGCGAAAGTAGGCGAATGTTTCGCTGACTTCCAATACGAATATAACACATTTCTGTATAAATAATTTAATGAGAAATAATTCTACTCTAGCAACGCCAAACGGAATATACAGTGTGGGCCACCAGCCCCTTATTTTTTTGGAGGAAGGCAACCCAACTAACGCGTATATCATAGTCGTCCTAAAAACATTAGTACTTATTCCTTTACGGCCTAGTACAACTTTACGGTTGAGTTCATGCTCGTGAATATAGTCGAAATCATTGGCAGCAGTGTTATTTCAATGCCATCAACTATAACGAATGTGTAAATCGACACATCCGAACAACACAGCCTTACGAAGAACATGAAGTCTCTATGAGGACTACAAATAGACTCAATACGTGAGATTATCCCACCACGGCTCACGGTAGCTAAGATAGTTAGATCGAGCTTCTCTGCTGTTACGTCAGCAATGCTGCAATGTAGCAGGTTCGATCACAAGGCAAATAAGTTCATTTTTTTCCGCTTAATGCCGTTTACAGTAGCTGCACTACGGACACATTTCTACCTGTTCCAATGAATGAATTTTTATTTGGTCCTTAAAAGGACCGTTTTTATTCGATGCTACGTAGGCAGGTTAGACGATGACATAATGGTCTGTACGAAGAAAAGGAAGAAAGCTTGTAGTTTAGCAAGACCGTTAATCTCGCGATCATAAGCCACGGGATCTCCATTTTACGTGAATTCGAACCACAGGACGTGGCGTTGGTGAGAGTAAAAGAGCTTGACCGCTGCGCCACCACACCCCCCTGTAGGAATAAAGCAAGGTACTCCGCATATTCAGTGTGGCAAGTGTTCAAAATGTTGACCACCTTGGTTGATGCAGATTTTAGCACGACGTATTACAGACAGTCTTGCACGCTGTAACATCTGAGGTGTAACAGCTTGGCATGCCTCGATGATTAGTTGCCGAAGGTGGTCAGGATCTTCAGGCTCCTGTGCATATACTACCTGCTTTAAGTGACCCCACAGGAAGAAGTCAAGTGGCGTAAGATCGGGTGATCTGGCAGGCCAGTGAACGGGTCCTCCTCTTCCTGTCCATTTATGTGGATATGTATTGTTACGTGCCACCCCCCTAGTGGCACTTTTGTTAACTGGATTACGGTGGGAAGAAGGCACAACACCAATTACTGCTTAAAGAAATAATTAACTTTATTGTGGCCAGAAAGATACACTACTCAACAGCAAATACAAGCAATTATTACCTTAGTCCAGTTTCCTCACGTCGAGAATACTTCCCCTTTCACTTGTCAACAGACCACAGTTAATCCTCCCACTAATGAGTCCGGTCCCGTACGCTGGCTAGAAATAGCTGCACTAGGTCTGTCACTCACTGTTTTGCAACTCACCACAATGACCTCTCTCGCACTGAGTAAGCACACTCGCTCAAAACACAGGCTGTCCCCTGTAAGCTCCTCACTCCCTTCGCTGTCAAGAGAATCAGCTTCACTAGGGGTTTCGCAAGTCACCACACTTCTGTCGCTCAGGATAAGCGCTCGCACTCGCTCGTAAAACACAACAATCACCACTGCTTGACAGGTCGCACTTATATAGCAGGCCGGTGACTCAATAAATGCTTCTAGATCCATCCAGGGTTCACAGCTTCCTGAGGTTTCCATCGCTGGCTCAGTCACGAATATTCTGGACCATCCCTTTGTCCTAGTAGCCCTGTTGCATAAGGCGTACGCAATACACGAGGCAGGGCACAGCCCAGCCCTGGGGCAGTTGTGACTCATGCGGCGAGCGATGACACAAACTCACAGCCGTAACAGTATCATGGAGATGGTTCCTGACGACTAATGATCCGTGAGGTGGGGCCCCATCCTGTTGCCACCACATTCGCAATCGCTCGCGCAGTGGCACATTTTCCAGCAACTGTGGGAGTTCATTTTCCAGAAAATGAAGGTAGCGTGCTCCCGTAAGTTGGCCGTCGTAGAAATATGGTCCGATTAGATTGTCACCCAAGATCCTGGAGGTTGAAAAATAGGATGGGAATACAACTGGGGAGGTGGGACGAGCACCTCACGCACGCAGCCTCACCTGCAAAGCGAACAGGGGACTTATGAGGGATGGGGAGATTGGGAGGGTTTGGCAAGGAGGAGGGAAGGATGCGGCCGTGGCCTTACGTTAGGTAGCATCCTGGCATTTTCCTGGAGACCAAGTGGTAAACCACGGAAAACCACTTCCAGGATGGATGAAGGGGAAATCGAACCCTGCATGCTCATTTGGATCACCCGTGGCTGAGTAGACTCCGAACAAAATAATACCACGGGAAATTTTAAGGAATACGTATACTTCGATGCTAGCACTGGCGATCAGAATCTTGTTTCAATAAGGGGCTAGAACATCGCGGTCATTTCGCCCCATGTACTTGGGTGTGTGTAGAATTCCTCTGATAACCTGTCTATAGCGGTGTCTGTATTATGTATGTATTAGCAATTAAGGTGAGGATGGGGAAGGAGGCTGCCGGGGCCTTAAGTTAGAAACCGTCCCGGCAATAGCCTGGAGCAGAAGTGGGAAACCACAGAGAACCACTTCCAGGGTGGCTGAGGTGGGAATCGAACCCACCTCTTCTCAGATTTGCTTAACGGAACTGAGTGTTTCCAATTTCAGCCCTCGGACCAGTATTGAATTTCTTGGCAGAACTGGGAATCGAACCTGGACCTCCGGAGCGACACGTCGATATGTTATGTTAATATCCCTGACAGTTTTAAATTTTCTGCCATTACAGGTCACGTGGCAAAAGCTATCAATTCGGTCGTATTCCCTTTATAAATCAGCAAAATTCAACCTACTCTTCACAAAAATACATCATAAGGGAATGAATGTGGCTATGTAGTTACATCCCCACTAAAATGGAGCGTGGGCTTTCGTTCAAAAAATTATGCCTACCACTGGATTCGATGCACCATTCTACCCATTCTAGCCCGCCGTCTACGGCCATGCTTTAACCGATTTTTTTAAATTAGCTCTTTACAGAATTACAGAATTTTCAGATATGATAAATACCATACTAATACATCACAAGAAATCCAGATAGTGTCCATATTTATCGTACAATTGTCCACTTTCACTAAGCTTCCAACGCCCTTTTTGCAGGTGATACCTGAGATCCAGGAACGAGAAATGTTGATCATTGTCCATCACGAAGTGTACATATTGGCCCATTATCCACACAATGGCAGTCTGTTTAATTTGGGGGAAGGCGGTCACCGACAAACGAACCAACTTCCTGTCATCAAGGTCATCCGTGGGCACATTTAATAGTTGACATACTTTTCCCTTACACCACAGCCACGTGGAGGCAACTCGCGTGCATGATGTGAAGCGGTGTAACGCCGTATCAGTTTGACCACATATAGTACACCATGGGTAAGCTTCAAGACGGATGGTATATCGCCGTAGAGCGGTTGGGATGAGATCGTTGAGGAAGATAAAAACCTGGGAGTGTACAGCAGAAGAAATGGTCATAGCCCCAAAATTTTTCCAAACAGTGGGCCAATGGACGTAGAGGGTGGTGGCCTCTATTCGCGGTTTGGAGTGTACCACATGCCGCAACATGTTATAAATACTTTTCGTCGTTGGAACAGTCCCTGACGGCATTTGGCGAACAGTTTCCAGAAGGTGCTGTTGATGGTCCCTAAATATCTTCGGCAAAGCTCTATCACAAGCACGGGCTGTGTTTCGAATATCTTTGTATAGCGCTTTCGTAAAAGTGTCATGTTGGGAAAGAATGGTGATATCGTTCTTGCAGAGAAGTGCACGGCATTTCATGCCATGAGCTGTTAGCCCTAGCCCGCCTTGCCGGGATGGGAGATACAACTGTTCCCGTTGTACTCGGAACAAAAATCCTTGCCATATAAACCAACCTGTATATTATGCCAATTGGCTCTCAAACATTTTGGGAAGTGGGAAACGTTGTGCGACATACCATATTTTAGAGAGCGCAAACACGTTGAGGACCATGACCCGTTGCACTATATTGAGGTTTCTTTGACCAAATTGGATCAGCACTCCCCTAACTTTGGCAATGACCTTAGTCCAGTTTGCTTGCACTGTGTCCAGAAGCGATTGCTTCCAGGTAATGCCAAGAATTTTCACCTCATTTACTATCCGGAACCAGGGCTGTTGGGTAATCACTGAGTTAGTATTGAGCGGAAGCAAAGCAGTTTTCTGGGGGTTCGATTGTGCTCCAGAGGCGATATGGTAGCGCTGAAGGACGCTATCGATGTGGGAGATGTCTTCATTATTGCGGATCAATATTGATACGTCATCACCATAGGCGCACATTCCAAAAACATGTGTGGACAGTTTGTAACCCTGTAGCTTCACCTGGGTAGTCCGAATGAACGGTTCAAGGCCAATGGCAAAAAGTAGCATAGAAAGGGGACATCCTTGCCTAACTGATCGTTGTATTGGAATCAGAGGGGAAAGAAAACCGTTGACGAGCACTCGAGACGTAGCATTACAATTTATCATACGAATGTAGTCAATAAGGATTTCAGGAAATTCGAAGTGTTGCAAGACCATGTACAAGTATTCATGACTGATGCGGTCGAAAGCTTTATCAAGATCTAAGGTGAGAAAACTCATTGGCTCAGTGGGGAGCATTTCGGCTTTTAGGTGTAGGTCCCGTAGTATCGCTAAATTTGTTAACAGAGTTCTTCCAGGAATACTGCAACATTGTTCATCACCAATGATATCAGGTAGAACAGTCTTCAATCGGCATGCAAGTACTTTGGTAAGGACTTTATAGTCACTGCAGAGCAGAGTAACTGGTCGGAAGTCACCAACTGCCATGGGAGAGGATGTTTTTGGTATGAGGACTATGGTACCCTCGTGATGTGATTGACAAAGAGCACGACGTTGGAGAATGGTACGCAGGACATGACAAAATTCTTTGCCAATGAGAGGCCAGAAGTGTTTATACATTTCATATGGCAGTCCATCAATGCCAGGTGAGCGGTTGTTTGGAAGTTGCTTAACCACAGAGTGAATCTCTTCATCCGTAATATCCGCGCTGAGCAGAGTTTTGTTGTCCGGAGATAGTTGGGTACAGCAAGATGACAGCAATAGGGTCACCTGCTGTGGATCAATGGGAGCCTTAGCGTAGAACCGTTGATAAAATAATGATATTTCACGACGTATAGCGTCAGGGGAGGTGACGACACTTCCAGTACTGGTGCGGAGGCGGTGGATATATTTACGTTGCCGCTCACGTTGTCCTTTGGCGATATGGTATACACTTGCACTTTCGTCCGGGAGCACTGTACGATCTTTTAAAGCCACGTTTATATGAGCGAGCGTTCGTTGCTGTAGAGACAGGAGCTTGGTTTTAACTTCCCGGATCTGGTCATATATACGCTCCCCAGCAACAGATCTTTGCTGGAGCTGGCGAAGAACTCGATAGTAAAATTCAACTGTATCCCGTCTTTCCCGACCTCGTTGGTAAGATATGTTCTTAAAGACGCGGTGGATCCCTGGTTTAACTAAAATATCCCACCAGTCTGCGCAGTCGCGAAATTTGCATTTTTGTTGGACCCATCGAGTCCAGTGTTGTCTGAAAATATCTTGGCATTCCTCCTCCAGTAACAGCGAGCAATTCAGCTTCCAATAACCTCTTCCTATGTGAAATATGGGATGGGGGTAAGAGATTGTACATAGGACAGCATGATGGTTAGTGAAACTGGCAGGTATCACTTCATATCGTCTAGGCTGGATAAGTTCCTGTGAAAAGTAGATGCGGTCAATTCGTGATGAGGAGTTGTGACTTATACAGGTGTAATGGGGAAGGGGCACCCTTAAACTATCCACAGCATCAATGAGGTGTAGGGAGGTAAGAAGGGTCCTGAGAGCCGGGTTGACACCTTGGTATGAGCTAGTGGAATCTTCTGGGCGTTGAATACAATTGAAATCCACTGCAAGAATAAGTTTTTCCTTAACGTCGTGCAGATGAGGCAGTATACTCTGTTGAAAGAACATTTTCCGTTCCACACGTTTATTGGACCCGAATGGGGCATATACATTTATCAGGGTGGTATTGTTTAAATGTCCAGATATTATGCGTCCTGATGGATGACATAGCACACCTTCGAGTGGGATATCATGTCTTATGAGGAATCCGGTCCCTCTATTCGTATTACCGGTATTGATGTATTGTTTGTAGAAGGCAGATATGGGCAAACAGGGTAGAGCAACTTCTTGAATGAAGGCAATGTCAATGTCTGCATCTCGAAGGAATCTCTCCAACAGTTGAAATTTCAGAAGGCATTCTATTACATTGATATTCACAGTGGCCACAGTGAGAAATTGCGCCATTAAGAGAAGTATAAAAGTTGTGCTAGACATACTGGAAGGTGGACTCGAGAAAAAAGAAAAAAGAAAAAAAGACACAGGTGAGAAATATACTGGTGCACTATGTCAAATTAGGTTGAGATAGTTCCTTATGACTGCCATTCATAGGCCGGCTGTCAGCGGTTGAGAGCGTTCGTGGGTCCCTAGTTGACGTAGAATGAAGATTTTGTTTCTTTTTCACAGCTGCGGGAACGTTTGTAGAGCCAGTTTGATTCTTCGGGGCTGGTACGACAATCGAGGCATTTGTTTTAATCTTCTTAGATACGTTCTCGGATCCCCGATCAACCTGCTTAAGTGAGTCGGTAGGGACCAGCGAAGGTGGGGGCAGTGAAGACAAAATTTCTGTGGCAGCCTGTAGTGACGGCATAGTTGGTTCTAAGGCTGCGATACAGGTTGCCGATAGCACAGGGGCACTCTGTGGCTCGCTGCTCTGGTCAGGGCAAGGTACCAGTTCTGCGTCATATGTATTCGAGGCCACTTCTGGTGTTGTCCCAGCTGACTGATCAATAAGCATGTTTTCATATGACGTTTGTTGCGTCACAACTTCCGAGTATTGGGCACGTCGTTGTTGTGTAGGAGTTATACCGAGGGGAATCATTTTCTTTGGGCAGTTGATACGTAGATGTGTGGTAGCATTGCAAATTAAACAGGTCTGTTTCTGTCCATTATACGTTATATAGCCAGAATGGCCACCAAAGTTCTCAGTGGAGGGGATATCTTGTTTGATTTCCATAGTGACGGCACGTATTCCATTATACACCGGGAACTGATAAGCAGAAGACCATTGTTCTTTCCTGACGTCACTCACAGTGCCATATTTCGACAGGACGGATTTGAAAATTTCAGGGGGAACTTCGAGTGGGACATTAAATATACGCACTGTGGTAAAATTGGAATCCGCTGTGGAGAGCTTAACATTTGTCATTTCGCCTGAGTCATACTGAAATTTAATAGGATCTGCAAAAGTATTTAACAATTTCTGATAAGTAGATATGCTGATTACCTTGATGTACATGGTTTTTTCGTGCGCATTTAACTGGATGGCTTCTACTTGGTCGACAGTCAACCGGAGGGTATCGCCAATCCAGCGGTGAATTTCTCCTGGTGAGGGGCGAGAACTCGGCCTGTCCCATTGGCAGCGTACGGTGTTTTTCCTCTGGTATCCGGACATGATTTTCAGCGGGGTTTTCTGGGTTTCTGGTTTTGTTGTCCTATCTGGAACACTACTTGAAAAAGTATTGTCCGAATGACACACGGAAGGTCAGTACACACGTGGAACTAAGGAAGCACCGGTATTAGGAACCGTTCACTCTTCCAATGCGGTCACACAGCGCGCACACACGTACCTCACTCGGCCACGACTAGTGACCAACTGCCGAATCAGCCACCAACGCATGGTAGACAGCGCGCGCTGCACTTGCAGTTGTTACTGTAGCCGTCCCACCTCAAACGTTTAAGTCCATCTCAAAGTCTTCAATCACGGTTTATGGTGTTGATTTAACTTTGTACTAATACAGATCACGTTGCGTAAGCTATTAATTCGATCGTATTACGTGGATGTGTTATTTCAAGGAGCAATAAGTCATATGTTAGTAGAATGGTCCATAGTATTTGGCGGGGAAAAGTTTAAGGTCAGTTTTTCTTTGCTGGACCCATGACCCAATTACATTGCTGTCACACAGTCAGAGGGCAGAGCAATATCGACCATCAAGAGAAATGCAGTGTTAGTTGGGTTTCATAAAACTAAATAATAAGGGGCGGGTGGACCACACTGTATACTGTGTGATTTACGTGCCGTACGTTCAATTTCGGTCATAACACACCACATACCACCTCATTCTGCCCTCATTCAGTTCCCAGCACAAACAGTAATCCTTTCCCAGTAAAAATGGTTTCATTACGAATTATGTGCATTTACGACGCTCTAGAACAGTGGTTCTTAACCGGTGGTCCGTGGACCACAAGTGGTCCGCGAGTGCCTCTGGAGTGGTCCGCGGGAGAAAAGGGTCCACCAGCACGTATAAAAAAGTGGCCAATAAATGGGGATTTCGAAAACGGTGTGCGTTGAACGAGAATCGTCCGAATGTATTCGTGGCGATGACTATAAGGTTTTGAATTGAAATATCTTTAAAATAAATGTTATTGAGGAAAGGTTACAACTGATAAGGTGTATTGAGGGAGAAGAGGGGGGGGGGGGGGAGCGAGAGGATGGGGGAGGGGGAGGGGGGGTCCGTACATGATTCAATTTCACGCTGAGTGGTCCGCAGACTTCTACGGGTTCAGAACCACTGCTCTAGAAGATGATAGACGAAGAAAATAATGCATGCATTCTCTTTATATGAAGACCGGAATAAATATCCAGAAATGATTTTCGGGTACTATGTTATTACTAGGAACCGGATATCTAGGTTTTAAAATTGTCATTTTGGTGTTCAAAAACATAAAATAGTTTTTCTTTGGTTTTTAAATTGGTTTTTATATTTAAAGTGTAGCAAAAGTCGTCATAAACTGCGAAAAACTTAACATTAATGCCTAATTGTTAGTACAAAATTTGATTGCAACGAGAGTGTAAATACGAGGCACGGCCAGAAAGTAAGTTCCGTTTGGTAATAAAATTAAATTGTGTACAGATAAAGAAAAATTATTTATTGCACAACATTCTACACCTCTTAATCTACTTTCCACATAACTGCCGAACTTTTGCAGGCATTTGTCATAGCGTGGCACAAGTTTTTGGATACCTTCTGCATAGAAGTTTGCCGCTGACCCATAAACGAGAGTGAAGACTCCCCTGGAAGATATCCTACCGTTTGGCCACCACTGTTGGGCAAATTGTGTGCTTTCCAGGAGAACTGCGTATGTTTAGGAGTTAACCTGACCACATACGCAATTTGCCTAACAGTGGTGGCCAAACGGTAGGATATCTTACAGGGGCGTCTTCACTCTCGTTTATGGGTCGGCGGCAAAATTCTATGAAGAAGGTATCCAAAAACTTGTGCCACGCTATGACAAATGCGTACAAAAGTTCAGCAGTTATGTGGAAAGTAGTTTAAGAGGTGTAGAATGTTGTGCAATAAATAATTTTTCTGTATCTGTACACAATTTAATTTTATTACCAAAAGGAACTTACTTTCTTGATGTGCCTCGTATTTTAGATAATGATACGTCTTTTATCAAATTATCACCCAGAACTTCACACTTTTTGGCAATATTTGTTCTCCTTAATTATGTTAATTATCCAACTTCAGTAAATCAAGGATGTCAGAGGTGATTTTTAAACTCCAGCCCTTTTAATTAATACAGGGAACTCAGAAACAATAATACGTTTATCCCCACTTTCCTAACAGTAAATAACCAAACAATAAGATATAAGCTGAAAAGTGCTGAAAGTATTTGAATGTTCTGGCAGGTAGGATTTCACTCGATCGACTATAGCTAGGAATAATCACTGTCTTCGGGTTTACTTTTAAAAATTATGAACTAAAATCAAATATACAGGGCGCCAGGAAATCTACTCCACCGTTGCTACGTGCAGCTGCGAGACGTAGCGTCATCAGTTTAGTTGGCAGCACATTGTCCTTGATAGGGTGAAAGCCACATGTGTGGGCTTTGGACTGTCGAAATCGTCAGTGTGTATAGTTAGATTATTGGAAGAGTGCAACAGTATGTTATGAATGGCTATGGTGAGTATAAAGTTTACTGTTTGTTATGATACAAGCGACAGCCCTGCTGCCAACTTAACTGGTGACGTAATCTCTCGCAGCAGCTCGTAGGCACTGCGGAGAACATTCCCTAGCACCCTGTATAACATTAAATGGAACAAAACTGCAATTAGGAATTTTTAGACACTCGCATATCGATTAGGATTTTTTAGGTACTACATAATTCATGAATATGGCTCTTTTTAGTGTGATTCGGAAAAGTATTAAAGCATTTTTATATTTAGTAGTAAGGTAATAATAATATCGTGTGGCCTCGGGTGCCGGGTGCAAGCTTTATTATTTGACTCCCAGAGGTAGCTTGCATGTCGAATTTTGTTGTTTCTTGAAGCACTATAAAAAGAGGTTAGATATCTAAGCTCCATAAACACTATAGCACTTTCTAGTAGAGAAATGAGGAACTTTGTGTTGGTGGAAACTCCCGAGATTAATTTTGCCATTATGAACATGGCCTACCGAATTCAAATGGGTTCTTTGACATGCCACCATCGTGTGCCATGCGTGTCGTATTGTTTGCCGCCTTTAAAAAATCACTATAATAATATCGTGTAGCCTCGGGTGCCGGGTGCAAGCTTTGTTATTTGACTCCCAGAGGTAGCTTGCATGTCGAATTTTGTTGTTTCTTGAAGCACTATGAAAGGAGGTTAGATATCTAACCTCCATAAACACTATAGGTATTAAAACATTTTTATATTTAGTAGTAAGGTAATAATAATATCGTGTGGCCTCGGGTGCCGGGTGCAAGCTTTGTTATTTGACTCCCAGAGGTAGCTTGCATGTCGAATTTTGTTGTTTCTTGAAGCACTATGAAAGGAGGTTAGATATCTAAGCTCCATAAACACTATAGCACTTTCTAGTTATACCCTTCAGTGTTCTTCTAGGATGCCGACTCTTGCTCGGGTAGTGGTCTGTTCGGTGTGGCTCTAACTTATTCTAAACATCCTAGGTATATCGTCACAGGATCACAGGAGGCTTAACTTAAAATCAGTATGTCAGAGAACTCCTAATATAAAATAATTTTATTCACAAAAACATCATCTCCCATTCTCCCATCCATAGACAAATAAAAACAAAATAAACTCCCTTAAATTAATCTAATCAACAACATCAAGAATGCAAAAATAAAGTTATCACACTGGCTGAAACCAGGAATAGAAAAATAATCTATTTTACTGCAGTCCAATGCTTCAAGTTCAAGAATTAACGTCAACAGACTTAGTTCAAATAATTATGGCCTAAATAACCCAGCCATTCTATCACAACAAATATGCGCACTCATGTTTATAACTTGCAAAATTGGTTTTTGGGAACTCGGACATGTTTTTCTCGTACAATCATCATCTTTCCTCACAAGAGTCAGATAATGAAGGCAATAGATTTATTCTAGGTCACAGGCATGTGTGTATTTCTAACTTAAAAACAATTACTTCTCTCAGAGCCATGACTCCGTTAATTATGGTAAAATGAACAAGTCAAGATACATGAAGCACAAATAAATACTTCTTCGGCCGGTTCCCCGTGATTATTAATAAACAAACAATTATAATGAATGCACTCAAAAATAATGACAATACAAGACGTCGCTTCCTGAAGCGGCACAAGAGAATAAACCCTGGGAAGTCGGACTACCTTCCCTCATAGAATACAATAACAACCTCGACTTTGTGACAGACACTCTCTCCACACTAACCAGCTGGGCCGGCAATAACCTTCATTGCTACTTTTAGAATTCAGACGGCTGACCACATTTCTACCTGCTTCTTAAGACTCCCTTTTGACTACCTGGGGTTCGAGCTGTACAATTACTTTTCCGACGGAGCTAAAGTGGACTCTCATCAGACAATGAACTCAATCATTTCACTTACCATTTATATCGTCGTAGAACACGGGAATATCACCTCCGTTATTAATTTCACTTACCATTTATATCATCGTAGAACGCGGGAATATCACCTCCGCTATTAATTCTGCTCGACCCAGGATCGACTCTCAACCTTTTCTGGATATATCACATTATCATCCAGCCATTCTTGTCTTACCTCTCTTTACCTTAATGAGATCATCACTTACCATACTTATTATTCACATAATTTCAGTGTCACTTACTGGTCTTGTCACAATATCGAGCTGTCTTTCCCATATTAGCTTTTACATTCATATCGTGCATAAGCACTATCAAACCAATTATTCCCTTAACTGTGCATTCAGCAAGATTAGTGACACTCTCAAACAAAACATATTAAAATGGAATTTTGATTCTCATATACTTATTACGTTATAAAACACACAAAAATAATCATTACTGATAAATACACAAATCTACACAAAACATGCCCGCTATGCCTAAAATAACTATTTTTATCATAATTGCTTATGATCGAGATAAACTTATCCGATTCCCTTGATGGGAAACGCTATGGCAAACATGCCCCATACAATATTTACTTATCTCTCATACATCCTGATGCTGCTCTGGTCCTTGATATCAGTCTTCTTGATTAGTTGGTTCATCTTGCTAGGAGGACAATTTACACACGGTTTTCAAATTTCACCAAAGCAAAGGTCCACTGTGAATTATTATTATTATCACAATGCACGGTTCTCGCATATGAAGTTCCTATCTCCTATAGCTATCATCAACCTACTTAGTTCAGCTGACAGTTCAATAGCTTCCTAGATCACTGGTTTAGCTACTAATAGCTCGGGCGGCTATACCTATCATTATAACTGCGTCGTACTGTTATGATATGCACTGTTCTAATTCGCACTCGCGAATACTTAGCGATATTCAAATTTCAGAGGTATACTTGCTCCTACTTATAAAACTTGTAAAGAATGTTACTTTTCTGACGGCTACTGGGTTCGGCTTCCGCCCCTACAGCGCTGAGTAAGAACTTATAAAAATCACGGTACTTTCTGATCGTCCGGGGCAAAGGCTTCCGCCTCCAGCAATGCCCCAAAGTAGACTTATAGAACTTGTAAAAATCACGGTACTTTCTGATCGTCCGGGGCAAAGGCTTCCGCCTCCAGCAATGCCCCAAAGTAGACTGACTTCGCTGCGTCTCCGACCAATATTTAAACGATTTCTCTTAGGGGGACTTGGAGTAGAGGGCTTTTAGAATTTATTTCCAAAATAACACTCACATGAATATGCAAACTAGCTCCTTAGAACGTCCTCATTTCCAATGTCTCAATGACTCCTTTTTATCCAAAATCCGATCGCTGGATCCTTATATAATGAGCTCCGTAATTTCCTTCATTGTTCCTTAATTTCGGCGGGATTTGGTCGCGTCTCGCGTCTCTCGCTGCCATTGGTCGTTTCAAATCCACCCCCTGATTTCATTTTAATTCTGGCAAAAATCACAGAATGATCCAATTTAAATTTTGACGATACTTCTGAGAGGCTGGGATGGTCCCCTATACGATGGTATAATTCCTGTTTCTGTATTTTAATTACTACTCCAATTCCTCTCAAATGGGCGGGGTTTATTTGGTGGGTGATCGTTGAAATCTTCGCATTTACCCGCTTAGTTGAAGGACCTTCGTGCGTAGTCTGAGCGCATTTGGTATCCAGATGTTGAGTTTTCTCTCCGACCGTCTTTGTCTGCGCTGGGTGAAACCTACTTCAAGTCACGTACGAACCTCTCTTTTGTCATGCCTGTTCCATGAGCAACTTCTATTCTCACACCGGCTTTGAGACATGAATAAAATCTTGTTGGAATAATATGTAGACTTTATGCAATCAGAGATGTATGAAGGTCACATTGCCCTTCTGCAAAGGAAAAAAATCGATATGAAACGTATGATTTTTTTCTCAATCTCGATCCGTCTCACGGATGCTGTAAGGTTCCGCCGTCGTTCCTTATATTGTTTACTTGGTTCGCCACTGCTGGTCGCGCGCAGGGATTCCCTTGCTACGATTCTTGTGTCTCCCTCTCCACATTCTTGGTAGGATTAGTGTCTCGGCTGTCTGGTGCAGGTAGCTAGCTATTGTCCGCCTGTCTCGCCAAGTCCTCTCACTTCACGGCCGTCCACTGTAAACACCAGGTCTGTTTATGACTGACTCCTTCCTCGTTCCACGTGCATTTGGCTCATCTTTATTCGATTTCCATAATGTTGGCACCCGCGGTATTCCGTGGTTGATCAAACGGTTCCCTTTTATGATATATTTTGAGGTTTGAGCAATTTACTAATGATGTGCTTCCGCCGTTTATGTCCTGTATATTATATGCATTATTCCCCAGATTTCTTATGATTCGATAAGATCCTATGTATGGGAAACACCATTTATGAAACACTTTGTTTGCCGGATCAGAGATAGGTGGCCTCTTCAATAAAACTAATTCATCGAAGTTCAATTCTCTGTGAAAGCGTTTTCCTTTTAGTCTTCTTAGTCTCCTGTCAGCTTGTTCTCTCATGTACGTGACCGTTCGTTCGACTCTCAGCTGTGGTGCTGGCTGCGGATTTCTTGGGCAATCTAATACTGTTGTCCAAGATCTCGGTGGTTGCTGGTTCAAATGTAACGTGTATGGAACTTGTCCAGTTGACTCATGACGTGTCATGTTAATACAAATCTCAATGTTTTTCAATGTATCAGCCCAACGATGGTGTTCTGTAGGTATGAACATGCGGATGTGCTTCGAGACCTCACGTAAAACTCTTTCACTAGGATTTCCCTGTGGATGGCGTATGCTAGATAGTACATGTTTGATGTCTAGCTCATTTAATCCGCGCTTAAATTCTGCTGATGTGAAATAACTTCCATGGTCGGAAAGGATTAATTCAGGCTTTCCCATTATAGGTATAACTCGATTCTTGATTCGGCTTAGGACCTGTTTCGATGTTGTCTTCTGGATAGCACATTAAACAACAAACTTAGAGAATACGTCCACACACACAAGGACATGTCGCACTCCTCTACGTCCTTTCGGCAATGGATCCAGACAGTCCGTAGCAATGAGCTCTAATGGTTTCTGTGGCAATATTGGCTTTGGGTATTGTCTCATGAGGAAGTTATTGGGTTTTGCACGCTGGCAAATATCGCATGTCTTCAGGACATCGCGTATAGTGATCCTCATCCGTGGCCAAGTGAAAGCTTCACCTATTGTTGCTTGTGTCTTGTCTAACCCTATGTGACCAAGCGTATAATGAGTATGCCACACTAATTTCCTCTGTAACGAAGCTGGTAACAATATCCGTAACTTGACGTGATCCTCATCTATAAATGTATGGAGCATATTATTGAAGTATGAATAACTTCTCGCTTGAGCTTCAATCTCTCGGTATGCTGGGATATCAGGTGTTATCTCTCTCTTGAGGAATTTAATCATCTGCATCATCCATGGCTCCTTTTCCTGTTCCTGCGGTAACCTCTTCAGTTCTTGTAAGAAGTCTTGATCTTCGTTTGTCAGCTCAATGTGTTGCACTAACATTTCCTCCTTCTGTGCCTCCTCTTCTGGATTTCGGCTCTTGAATGGGGTCCAGTCATCTACCTGCATAGCGTACTTGAAATTTAATATTTTTCCCGGCAGTGTATTGAATGCTGCTGAATGTTTACATAGCATTTGTGCCAAGCAATTTCTTTCATCATCATTTAGCTTTGCCTCTCTTAATTTTTCCTTCAAAAGTGCCTCAAAACTGTCTTTGTTGCCATCCTCTTCTACTGCCATGGACCACATCTCATCTTCCAATTCTTGCTTTCCCTCCAGGAGTCCTGTGTTCGAGTCCTCTTCATCTGCTTGACTTTTCTCCTCTTCTTCCTCAGGAATGGTCTCCAGCGTCCAAATGTCAGCATCTCTATCTAAGCCGTGGTTATTCATATTCAGTTCCACCGCTGATAATCCTTCCATATTTCTGAATTTAATTGCATTGTTGCGCAGGTCAATCACTGCTTGGTGCTCATAGGAAATCCGCGCCCAGGATCAAATTTACGCTCATCTTGTTCATCACCATGAATACGTGTGAGAAAATGTGTCCTAATATTTCTAGATCCAATTGTACTTGAAATTTGCATACAGCTGATTTTTCGGAAATTACTCCTCTAATTTTGACATGTGGTACTGGAATCGTAGGTATTCTCTGTTTTTCGCTTAGAGCTTTAATTAATGCCTCTGATACTAGACATAGCTGTGCCCCAGTATCCACTAATCCTAATACTCTTAGTCCTTCTATCCTCGTAATGATGACTGGTAATTTCCTCAAACAATGTTGTTCCGGTTGAATAATTTCACGTGTAAAATCATCAGGAGTTGCGACCCATTCCTCAATGTTCGCTATCAACCACTGTGTTTTATCTGGCGTGAAAATTAGACTATCTCCTTCACCCTCTAGTACATTTTTTTAAATGGCCCCCGTCTGCCTCTTCTCATTCTGACTCTCGCGATGCTGTTGCGCTAATTCACTTTCTGCTCCAGTAATCTCCACATCTGGGTTCTCGCGATTTTCCATCGTCCTTCGCCAGCGATCTTTTTCCGTCTCTTGGCTGCGATGCAACTCATCTAGGTATCGTTGTTATGCCTCGTGCCTGTTCTGCAATTCCCGTCGACTGTCCTCCGTGTATCCTCGGTTCTCATCTCGTCCTCGGTTCCACGTTCTATTATCTCTTCTATCATATCTGCGATGATGATATGGACCTTCGCGACCACGCCCTTTCCATTCATCTCTCCTGTACTGTTGCGGCTGCCAGTTCCTTTCGTTCCTTGGTTCATATCTCCTTTGCTCCTCTTTTGGCAAGTCTGATCTTCCGTTGTTGTTTCCGCTCTTATGGCTAACATTCGTGTTGGTGCTCTGCTCTCTAGTTCTGACTAGCTCGGCTTGGTGTACCAGCGCTGCGCTGTCACTCGCTCTGACGTGCCTATTTTGAGTATTTAATGACGTTTCATCTAACTGTCGTAAAACCTCCTCTGCTTGTAGTGCGCTCGAGACGTTTGCCACAATTAAAAACTGTTGTACTGGTAATGGAAGCTGTTTACCAATTGTCATCACCAGTTCTGACTCCGGTGGTAAAATATCCATGTCTTTCAATCTGAGTAGCTGAGCCGAAAAATATTCTGAATAACGTGTGGGCTGTGAAGCATGATACTTCCTGCTATATAATTCCATTCTCAGACTATGCTGTATGGACATGCTCCAATAACGGCGTAGAAATGCATGCTTGAAAGTGTCCATGTCTTCAAAAGTGTAGCGAAAACTTCTGAACCAAGTCAAGACGCTATCCGCAAGTAATTTCTCTGTTACTCTGAGTTTCTTATTCTCAAGAATGTTACTGTCTGTAAGGTAGTGTTCTAAATCTTTTAAAAAAGATTTCGGCGTTTGTGAACCATCATTATTGAATTTGCGTGGGCGATCCTCCTGCATTCTAATTATTTGGACATACTGTGTAGTTGGGTTATTATTATTATTATTATTGCCAGTTGGCTGTTGAGGTGTCGAGGCATGTCCTCTAAATGTTTGGAACCCCTCATGATTCTCGCTACCTGTGGTCGCACGGCCCGGACTAAGTTCATTCATTCCTTCTACCTGAGTCTGGCTTGTGTTGAAATGATTAGCCACACTGCTTGTCCCCTTAATGCTATTATGAGCTTTTAGTTCGAGAAGCATGTCTTGCTGTTGTAAAGACTGTATCTATGTCTTAAGAATCTTCCGTTCTTGTACCTCCATTTTTCCTAGTAACTGCAGTTCGACCTCCTTTATCCTCTTCTGGTTTTCTTCCATTTGTTCTATGAGTTTCTTTCTATCCTCTTTCCCGTCAATTCCAATTTGTTGGCATGTCTTGTTTATTTCTACTCTTATTGCCTCATATCTATTTTCCTCTTTTCTCTTTCCCTCCTTCTTATCGCTTTCCAGCTGATCGAGCCTGCCTCCTATCAGTTCATTACTTTCACGGATACTCTCTTTAAGTGCATCATTCTCGTTCTCTTGAATACTCCTTCGTTCTGCTGAAGTCAAAGCTGCCTTGTCTATTTCCGTTCTAATCTCTATCATCTCCCCTTCTAAGCTGTGCAATTGCTTTGCCGCAGACTTAACCTCGTTGTCTACTCCTTTTATCGTAGCCTGGATTGCTAACTGTTCTATCTTTATCCCTTCTGTATTAGCGTTACATATTTCTTCCAGTTGTATGAGTTTCGCTGCCGTCTTTTCTTCACTGAACGCTATTGATTGCCTTAAGTTCGTCTCCATCTGACCTAACTGTGTGGTAGTCTCAAGCGTGATTTTAGCTATCTGCTCAGCTAGTTTATCCGTCAATTCCTCTTTTAATGCTTCCTTATTCAGCCTACCCTGTTCTGCAATTTGTTCCGTTAGTTCCTCTTTTAATACTTCATTATTCCGCCCACCCTGTTCTGCAATTCGTTCCGCTATCCGTTCTGTGATACGCGTATTGTTTATTTCGCTCTGTTCCGCTATACGTGCATTGTTGATTTCGTTCTGTTCCGCTATACATGCATTGTTTAATTCACTCTGTTCTGCTATCTGTTCCGCAATACGTGCATTGTTGATTTCGCTCTGTTCCGCTATCTGCTCTGAGATACGTGTATTGTTTAATTCACTCTGTTCCCTACATTCCCTCTTAAAGTGTTCGAACTGCTCCATTGTTCTAGCTACTGAACTCTCAATGATAGCTCGAATTTCCTCCAGTGAAGTCATATCACAAAATATAACACTTAGTTGAGAAGACTGAAGCCTCCGTGGCTTAGGCGGCAGCACGCCGGCCTCTCACTGCTGGATCCGTGGTTCAAGTCCCGGTCACTCCATGTGAGATCTGTGCTGGACAAAACGGAGGCAGACAGGTTTTTCTCCGGGTACTCCGGTTTTCCCTGTCAACATTTCATTCCAGCAACACTCTCCACTATCATTTCATTTCATCTGTCATTCATTTAATCATTGCCCCAGAGGAGTGCGTCAGGCCTCGGCAGCCGGCACAGTTAATATCCTCGCCGCTAGATGGGGGCTTCATTCATTCCATTCCTGACCCGGTCGGAGACTGGAAGCAGGCTGTGGATTTTCATTTTCAGTTGAGAAGACTGGGGCATGAAGCCTCACGTACCCACCTTCTGCAATCATAAAATGAGTCGCTTAATCCCACTCTACGTTATTCCCATTAATTTCTTTTATTTGCTTGAAGAGCTGCCTATTTGATGTCTGCTTTTATGAATAAATTTTCAGTTTACCCTTCTGCGTTAATTTTAACTTCCCAGTTCTGTCAATAAAGTACTGACATGACTCATACGGTTTACGCCGTCCTACAACATACATTTGGAGTTTGCTACTAATTATTCAAATATAAGGGCGCCACGAAAACGCTGCTTCTACCTAACTATGCAAAATAAACTCAGCATTTTCGACTATTTATTTTAAACAAACTCCTGGCTTTAATTTTTCCTGAATTACTTGTTAATTAGGCCACACTACAGGGCGCCATTGTTAATGTATACCACTCCGTTGGGTAACATAACATGGGGTCAGTAACCATCCAAGGACTCGATTGTACTGTCGGATGCCATACTTGGGCCTCGCCATGATGTATGGGATGCTCTACATCTGTTTACATGGCCTCAAGGCGGCACTTATACTTCAGTAGGCTCCGGCTAGCTACTCTCTGACAATCCCCATCACTGTGATCCACTAATTAATAAAAGAAAACTAATATGGACATGAATAACTACAACGTTATCACCCAATCCATATATACCCTTCAGTGTTCTTCTAGGATGCCGACTCTTGCTCCGGTAGTGGTCTGTTCGGTGTGGCTCTAACTTATTATAAACATCCTAGGAATATCGTCACAGGATCACAGGAGGCTCAACTTAAAATCAGTATGTCAGAGAACTCCTAATATAAAATAATTTTATTCACAAAAACATCATCTCCCATTCTCCCATCCATAGACAAATAAAAACAAAATAAACTCCCTTAAACTACTCTAATCAACAACATCAAGAATGCAAAAATAAAGTTATCACACTGGCTGAAACCAGGAAAAGAAAAATAATCTATTTTACTGCAGTCCACTGCTTCAAGTTCAAGAATTAACGTCAACAGACTTAGTTCAAATAATTATGGCCTAAATAACCCAGCCATTCTATCACAACAAATATGCGCACTCATGTTTATAACTTGCAAAATTGGTTTTTGGGAACTCGGACATGTTTTTCTCGTACAATCATCATCTTTCCTCACAAGAGTCAGATAATGAAGGCAATAGATTTATTCTAGGTCACAGGCATGTGTGTATTTCTAACTTAAAAACAATTACTTCTCTCAGAGCCATGACTCCGTTAATTATGGTAAAATGAACAAGTCAAGATACATGAAGCACAAATAAATACTTCTGCGGCCGGTGCCCCGTGATTATTAATAAACAAACAATTATAATGAATGCACTCAAAAATAATGACAATACAAGACGTCGCTTCCTGAAGCGGCACAAGAGAATAAACCCTGGGAAGTCGGACTACCTTCCCTCATAGAATACAATAACAACCTCGACCTTGTGACAGACACTCTCTCCACACTAACCAGCTGGGCCGGCAATAACCTTCATTGCTACTTTTAGAATTAAGACTCCCTTTTGACTACCTGGGGTTCGAGCTGTACAATTACTTTTCCGACGGAGCTAAAGTGGACTCTCATCAGACAATGAACTCAATCATTTCACTTACCATTTATATCGTCGTAGAACACGGGAATATCACCTCCGTCATTAATTTCACTTACCATTTATATCATCGTAGAACGCGGGAATATCACCTCCGCTATTAATTCTGCTCGACCCAGGATCGACTCTCAACCTTTTCTGGATATATCACATTATCATCCAGCCATTCTTGTCTTACCTCTCTTTACCTTAATGAGATCATCACTTACCATACTTATTATTCACATAATTTCAGTGTCACTTACTGGTCTTGTCACAATATCGAGCTGTCTTTCCCATATTAGCTTTTACATTCATATCGTGCATAAGCACTATCAAACCAATTATTCCCTTAACTGTGCATTCAGCAAGATTACTGACACTCTCAAGCAAAACATATTAAAATGGAATTTTGATGCTCATATACTTATTACGTTATGAAACACACAAAAATAATCATTACTGATAAATACACAAATCTACACAAAACATGCCCGCTATGCCTAAAATAACTATTTTTTATCATAATTGCTTATGATCGAGATAATCTTATCCGATTCCCTTGATGGGAAACGCTATGGCAAACATGCCCCATACAATATTTACTTATCTCTCATACATCCTGATGCTGCTCTGGTCCTTGATATCAGTCTTCTTGATTAGTTGGTTCATCTTGCTAGGAGGACAATTTACACACGGTTTTAAAAATTCACCAAAGCAAAGGTCCACTGTGAATTATTATTATTATCACAATGCACGGTTCTCGCATATGAAGCTCCTATCTCCTATAGCTATCATCAACCTACTTAGTTCAGCTGACAGTTCAATAGCTTCCTAGATCACTGGTTTAGCTACTAATAGCTCGGGCGGCTATACCTATCATTATAACTGCATCGTACTGTTATGATATGCACTGTTCTAATTCGCACTCGCGAATACTTAGCGATATTCAAATTTCAGAGGTATACTTGCTCCTACTTATAAAACTTGTAAAGAATGTTAATTTTCTGACGGCTACTGGGTTCGGCTTCCACCCCTACAGCGCTGAGTAAGAACTTATAAAAATCACGGTACTTTCTGATCGTCCGGGGCAAAGGCTTCCGCCTCCAGCAATGCCCCAAAGTAGACTTATAGAACTTGTAAAAATCACGGTACTTTCTGATCGTCCGGGGCAAAGGCTTCCGCCTCCAGCAATGCCCCAAAGTAGACTGACTTCGCTGCGTCTCCGACCAATATTTATACGATTTCTCTTAGGGGGCTTGGAGTAGGGAGCTTTAAGAATTTATTTCCAAAATAACACTCACATGAATATGCAAACTAGCTCCTTAGAACGTCCTCATTTCCAATGTCTCAATGACTCCTTTTTATCCAAAATCCGATCGCTGGATCCTTTTATAATGAGCTCCGTAATTTCCTTCATTGTCCCTTAATTTCGGCGGGATTTGTTCGCGTCTCGCGTCTCTCGCTGCCATTGGTCGTTTCAAATCCACCCCCTGATTTCATTTTAATTCTGGCAAAAATCACAGAATGATCCAATTTAAATTTTGACGATACTTCTGAGAGGCTGGGATGGTCCCCTATACGATGGTATAATTCCTGTTTCTGTATTTTAATTACTACTCCAATTCCTCTCAAATGGGCGGGGTTTATTTGGTGGGTGATCGTTGAAATCTTCGCATTTACCCGCTTAGTTGAACGACCTTCGCGCGTAGTCTGAGCGCATTTGGTATCCAGATGTTGAGTTTTCTCTCCGACCGTCTTTGTCTGCGCTGGGTGAAAGCTACTTCAAGTCACGCACGAACCTCTCTTTTGTCATGCCTGTTCCACAAGCAACTTCTATTCTCACACCGGCTTTGAGACATGAATAAAATCTTGTTGGAATAATATGTAGACTTTATGCAATCAGAGATGCATAAAGGTCACAGTATTAAAGCATTTTTATATTTAGTAGTAAGGTAATAATAATATCGTGTGGCCTCGGGTGCCGGGTGCAAGCTTTGTTATTTGACTCCCAGAGGTAGCTTGCATGTCGAATTTTGTTGTTTCTTGAAGCACTATGAAAGGAGGTTAGATATCTAAGCTCCATAAACACTATAGCACTTTCTAGTAGAGAAATGAGGAACTTTGTGTTGGTGGAAACTCCCGAGATTAATTTTACCATTATGAACATGGCCTACCGAATTCAAATGGGTTCTTTGACATGCCAACATCGTGTGCCATGCGTGTCGTATTGTTTGCCGCCTGGAAAAAATCACTCACCACGCCAAGGAGCGAACCTGCAAGCTTGGGGTTAGTAGACCGACACGTTAACCACTCACCCACTGTGGCAAGAAGTAAGGTAAGAATCTAAGAATCCGGTCCCTACTTAGTCTATGACACATTTTCCAGCCACCTCCAATGTTCTCTGTTTGGCCACTATGACACAGTATGATTTAATTGAAGTGACAGAAGCCATTTTTCATTGTTGCCTAATTCTATTAAAGAACGTTTTCCAGTCGGTCAACACAAATTGTGCCCAATTACATTAGGCGGGTTATAAGTATGTATATACCCTAACCTAAGAAAGCAAATTATTATTAAAAACTAACATGCTTTTATGTACAACTTGTTTCCCGCCCAATGTAATTGGGCACAATTTGTGTTGACCGACTGGAAGATTTATTTAATAACTGTATGATTTGTCTCTGAAATGTCATAAACACACTCTGATTTGAATTACGGTACTATAATTAACTTTACGATATCAAATATTTTATTTAATCTGATTGTGCACAATACTCAGACGAAAAGTCAGTTGCAGTTTATCGCTTCCCTTTTGGGACACACGTGTATTTATACTAGCGATCAACATTGACTCGTAAATCACCCGGCATGTTTGCGCTTACAGTGCGCTAGGAGGAGTGTGAGTCAGCTTCCCAGACTTATCAACGTTATTTGAGCGCAAGTATGGCGCGCAGGTATTTTATATATGGACACCTAGGGTCCTACAAACGTCACGGATAGCCTACTATTACGCTGCGAAAATTCCACCCAGTGCGGCAAGAGCCTCAACTCTCGTATTTCATGTTTCCTAATCCAATACCGTGTTATTCAAAAATAACAGGTGAGATCCTGACCCTTCTCACCCACAGTCGTTTGGAGTATAAATTCGTGAAGAATGTTCCTGATACCCCAACTTGTAAACAAGTAGGTTAATTGGCGGTTTATTTGTATATAACTCGTGGAACAGCTTGTGACTATCATCAGCGAAGACCTGACTACCGTCAGCCATCACTCACTCCCGTGTGTTCGCAACCTACACAGCTCTTGCCCGTGCAGTTCTCTCAATTTCCACGTTAAGGAACGACGACACAAACGTTAGCCAGTACAATGAGCCGACAATAATATTTGTTTATGTCTGTTAGCTGTTGACCAATATCTGATGGTTTTTGACCAATAGCATGCTTTCTCGGTCACTCCACATGAAATCCAGAGTGCGGGCCTGGCAGCCGGCTCGCTTGTCAGGTCTCCAGTGTTGCACGCAGTCCTGTCCAGTCCCACTGCTTGCTCTCAGTAGCTATTTAGATAAAGTGGTGAGGTATCTGAGTAAGTTGCTGCTACGGTGGAGAGTTGACAACGCTGAGAAAGTCCTGGCTCCACACAGACATGGAATGTAAACATGGCCACCCAGCTAGACTTCAAAAGGTAACGAGGAATCTGACAACACTTTAACCATGCAACCTCTCCAAATGAACACAAAACATGTTTCCCAGGATTGACAAGGAACAGCATGCAGGAGACGTGGATAATAAGTACAAGCTGATATTTAGGTAGAGTGTCTAACTTACTAATTTTGTTTCAAGCTTTTTATATTCTGTAGATGTAGGAGACGTTTGCTACTTAGGAAGCAACATAACCAGTGATGGACAAAGCAATGAGGATTTAAAAGGTAAGTTGGCCAGGCAAGGAAAACATTTCTACAGAAAAGAAATCTGTTGACTTCAAATATAGATTCAGGTACTAGAGAGTCATTATTGGAAGCCTTAGTCCACCGCGTGGTGCTCTATGGAAGTGAAATTTGGACTGTTGGCGCAGCAAAAAGAGAGGAGAATAGAAGCATTTGAACCGTGGTGTTACCGGAGAATGATGAAAATCAGATGGATGTATAGGGTTACAAACGAAGAGACATTGAGACGAGTGGGAGAAGAGACATGTTTCTGTCGACTGTTAATGAAGAGAAGACACATACACAAACTAAGACACCCAGGAATAACTAACTTAGTTACGGAAGAAAGGGTCTAGGACAAGAACTGTAAAGCTAGACCAAGGTTAAAATATGTTAAACAGATTGCCTCGGATGTAAGGTGTGCTAGCAAAGTAGAGATGAAATTATTTGCTTACCACAAGGAGGTGCATCAAGCCCGTCAAAGGACTCAAGACTGAAACAACAACAACAACAACAACAACAACAACATTCAGTAAAATGCCACAATTCTTGGTTTCGTTTAAAGTCACATTTCAAGTGCCTTAAATATGCATTTATCATGACACTTTACACTTAGAAATGTCACGCCCTTTGCTGATTTCATTTGGGAACTTAGATTAACTGAAAGGGGAGTCTGTATAACATTATGACAGAGTTGTTGTTTTTGATTCTTTTAGGGGCTTTGCGACATTGTGGTCATGTAGCACCGTGTACTTGGGTGTGTGTAGAATTAGTTTGATAACCCATTTCACTGTTATGTCTGTACTAGTGTGTGTATTCGTCATTGAGGTACGATAACGAACCCGCCTCTTATCAGTATTGCCTTACGAAGCTGAGTGAACCCCGTTCCAACCCTCAGATCATAATTAAATATCCTGGAAAAGCCGGTTATCAAACCTTGATCTCAGTGGTGATAGCCAAGAACGCTAGACACTACGCAACGAGGTGGATAACACGATAATAGACGGATTATTTCTACACATAATAATTTCTTCTTGAATGACTTTATCGCTTTCTTAACCTTTTGAGGAAGGTAAGTTGTTGTTGGACACGATATAACTGCCCAGAATTCATATAATGGATTGAAATTATCGCAGAAGTTTGCATTATTACCTTATAAAATTTTCATTAAGTAAAAAATTTCACCTATCTCCCAAGATATCTCCATATAAACCGCGCTCCAATTCGAGCAGTATGGGTATAGACCAGGTGTTCTCATCCTGTTTGAGACTGTGATCACCGCCTTCTTACCACACCAAGTTCCCGTGCACCTTAAAATCAAACTTATTATTAATTATTATTTCATATTAGAACAGGCGCAAGACAGTGTGATGGGTTGTCCCCACTCCTATTCAACCTGGTACTAGATAAGACCATCAGAACAAGGGAGAAAGAAATACCTGTAATACGTATCGGAACAAAATATCAACGAATCAACATAAAATGCTTCGCTCCTGCTGATGACCTAACAATAATTACCCGGATTCCCGAAGAGAAGTTTCATGAGATATCCATCAGAACCGGCCTCCAGATCTCTTACGAGAAAAAACAGTACATTAATTCCAAGAGCATAAGCCTGGCATCACTTACAACAAAATATGGCGACATCACACAAGTTAAGCACTTCAAGCACTTAGGTGAAATTATCGGGAACACTGGCAACGAAAGAATGGCTAACAAAACACGTGAAGTAAAATTCCGCAAAGCCTTCACAATCACTTGGAATATTTACAAGAAGAAATCACTTCCCACTAAAGCCAAACTTCATCACTACCACACATTCTCCCAGAGGCACTCTATGCGATAGAGACTGCATCGTTAACCATCAACATCAAAGACATTGAGATGATATAACGGCAAATACTGAGAAAAAAGCGCAGAAGAACTGTATTCACTGACTGAACAATTCACCTCACTTGCACGGAAAAGACGCATGAAATTCTACGGACATATAGCTTGAATGGACAACTCCTGACTGGCCAAGAAGATCTTCCTCAAAGTCAATGCAACCAGACAAACCAAAGGACGCTGGCTAGCAGACACCCTGAAGGACCTCACTATAATCAACATTGACACACTAACAACGACACGGACTGCATAGCTTATAGACAGAATGTAAATTCATATACATTTCCACCAAGTTCCCTACGGGATGGAATTTGAAACTCAAAGCAGCATGGACACAAGAAAGAAAACAGGCACATAGCGAAAGGATGAGGAAGGTCCGGGGAGATAATAACGACAAGAAGACCAACGCTATGTAATGGTTCTACGTGCTCTTTAGAGGGCCAAACGCATATAAGTAGCGGACCCGTGCGAAAACTCTCGCATGTGTATAGACCACCCGCCCGGCCCTAGTGCTACTCGGGCTGTACGCAAAACAGTTCTGCCGGGAGCTATCGACTTGTTTATTTGTTTAAAAGCACTTCATAAACAATCATATATGTTATTTCCGTAGCATAGATCCCTCCTGTGGCGCTCACAAGCGACTGACCAAGACAAATGAGCATTCAAATGAAAGAGAATCGACATTAGTAGTGACGAATTGCACTCTAATTTCATAAATATCTATAATTTCTTTAAAAAATGCCTTTTAAAAAATGTACGAAGTGTGCGATCTGCAAATACTGTTGCTGCTCCATAATTGCTGTCCACTTCACATTTTGGTCGCTGTGACGCCTGTTTCATGTCATTTTAACATTCTAAGGTCTTTCCTTTATCATTTTGCATGGATTTCAGAAACAGTAAATCAAAGGAATGAGTACTCAAATCGTATAATTTCATAAATATCGAATAACTGGTGAGTGTTACAGCAACCTTTCTCCAGAGAAGTAACACTACTAGTATAGTAGAGTAGTAACACTACTAGTATATTAAGTCTCTCATTATAAACCTATTGGGGAAAGTGTGGTTTATGAACATGCGAGATTTCTCGCACGGGTCAGCTCCTAAACGGCTGCAGCTATCGAAACCAAATTTGTTAAGAGTCAAGATCAATACCTGAATATCTCACGGCCATATTTGAAATTGACATCAGTGCTACCAACTGCTGAAAAATCGCAATTGAAATGTCAGCTCTATGTTGGATATCTCAGAAGTTATGCATGCGAACTATTCCAAACTACACACATCAAAAAAAGTTTTGCATCACCTCGGTTCCAAAAGTTCCGGAACCTTTAAATACAAAGGGAATAGAGATCAACACAAACAACATTTCAGCTCGTTTTATTGCTCATGAGACCCACACATTGCATGTTGTACCATCATACAGCTAGACTTTCAGCATTTGTGGTCCAGATTGCAGTACACACCACTACCTCTAATACCCAGTAGCACGTCCTCTTGCATTGATGCATGCCTGTATTCGTCGTGGCATACTATCCACAAGTTCATCAAGACACTGTTGGTCCAAATTGTCCCACTCCTCAACGACAATTCGGCGTAAATCTCTCAGAGTGGTTGGTGGGTCAAGACGTCCATAAACAGCCCTTTTCAACATATCCCAGGCATGTTCGATAGGGTTCATGTCTGGCGAACATGCTGGCCACTGTAGTCGAGCGATGTCGTTATCTTGAAGGAACGCATTCACAAGATGTGCACGATGAGGTCGAGAATTGTCGTCCATGAAGACAAATGCCTCTCCAATATTCTGCCGATATGGGTGCACTATGGGTCGGAGGATGTCATTCAGGTATCGTAAAGCCGTTTCGGAGCCTTCCATGACCACCAGTGGCGTACGTCGGCCCCACATAATGCCACCCCAAAACATCAGGGAACCACCACCTTGCTGCACTCGCTGGACAGTGTGTCTAAGACGTTCAGCCTGACCAGGGTGCCTCCAAACACGTCTCCGACGATTGTCTGGTTGAAGGCATATGCGACACTCATCGGTGAAGAGAACGTGATGCCAATTCTGTGGGGTCCATTCAGCATGTTGTTGGGCCCATCTGTACCGCGCTGCATGGTGTCGGGGTTGCAAAGCTGGACCTCACCATGGACGTCGGGAGTGAAGTTGCGCATCATGCAGCCTATTGCGCACAGTTTGAGTTGAAACACGACGTCCTGTGGCTGAACGAAACGCATTATTCAACATGGTGGCATTGCTGTCAGGGTTCCTCCGAGCGGCAATCCGTAAGTAGCGGTCATCCACTACAGTAGTAGCCCTTGGGCGGCCTGAGCGAGGCCTGTCATCGACAGTTCCTGTATCTCTGTACCTCCTCCATGTCCGAACAACATCGCTTTGGTTCACTCTGAGACGCCTGGAAACTTCCCTTGTTGAGAGCCCTTCTTGACACAAAGTAACAATGCGGACGCGATCGAACTGCGGTATTGACCTTCTAGGCATGGTAGAACTACAGACAACATGAGCAGCGTACCTTCGTCCTGGTGGAATGACTGGAACTGATCGGCTGTCGTACCCCCTCCGTCTAATAGGCCCTGCTCATGCATGGTTGTTTACATCTTTGAGCAGTTTTAGTGACATCTATGAACAGTCAAAGGGACTGTATCTTTGATACAATATGCACAGTCAACGTCTATATGCCGGAGATCTGGGAACCGAGGTGATGCAAAACTTTTTTTGATGTGTGTATTTTAAACTGCAGCACGGCACTTAGAAGTGTTAGTATTACCAACTTGATTTCGTCATTATTCTAGATATGTCTATATAGATTGGCATGAATCTTAAATTTCAAGAAACGTAGGCTCTTTAGTTCGTCACGGGACTACTTGTTTTAATGTAGATTTGAAAATATTATTTCACGAACGGATAATATTTCTGACTGTCAAAACTTGTAATGAAAACACTATTATTCTGGTTCGTGCATCAACATTTGAATTGAAGAATGGATCTCAGTGGAGCTAGTGTTCGCGTGCACCTTTTATTCATATGATGAGAGCACCACATTTCTTTTGAAGAGCACCAGGTTGAGAACGCGTGGTCTAGACTATAGGATCCGCGTTGTCTGGATGTTGGACTGCACTACAGAGCCACTGTGCTCGTTAAAGAGCAGGACCACTGTTCAGTGTTATGATTCCTCTCTGCTGAACGTAATCCCATGAATACAGTCCGGGTTTGTACTGTTCTCGCTTATGTTATTACACTTTGCAACACGAATGGCGCCTCAGAGAATACTTGAGTGTTCATGTTAAACTGGAATGGCTTTACCTCCGCATACCGCAGAGCCAGGTCTGCGGCTAACATTCTTCCCACCGGAGATGTAACTTGTTTTATCTGTCAGGTCCATTGAGAGATTGTCAGATAGTCGTAGACGCACGCTACTGTGACAGGATGTATGCATTACCAGGTCAGGATCTCACCAACAGATGTGCTTCTACCGCTGAGTGAGAAATACTCGTAAAAATGCCTGTATGATTCTCAGTAATAACGAACATATGAAATTTTAAAGTGAAACACGTAACATAAATGGCAGTTGCTGTAGTTTCAATTGAGGGAGTAGGACATAGTGATCATTTAGTCCCGTGTATATGTGTGTATATATATGTGTGACTGATAACCAGTGTTATTGTGATGGATGCATTAGTTTGTGTATTTACAATTCAGGTGAGGATTGCGAAAAAGCGGCCGTAGCCATCGTGCTATTCACCTGGAGAAGAAGTGGGATACCACGAAAAACCACTCTCAGGATGTCTGAGGTGAGAATAGAAGCAACCTCTTCTAAGTTTTGCATCACGAGATGGAGTGTACCCTGTTACAACTTCAGACCATGGGCTTGCAGTGTTTCTTAATTTACTCAAAATATTGTACTTGTTTGAAACAAAAGTAAATCCATTACCCATCTATCAAAAGGAAGTGTACCATGCAAATCTGTAGCTCTATAGGCCATTAAGGCTGACCGCTGATTAATCATATGGCCTGCAAATTGTAAGGGTGGCTCGTGGTCAAGGGAAGGTGTCCCCTCAGTCATCGTCTTGAGCCGGAGAGTACCACATTAAGTCCGTTTTTTGTAATTGGCTTAATGATAGGAGTAGAAGGACCATTCCTAGTTTATTTATCACTAAATTCTGAAAACAGTTCGGACTTTCTAAGAATCAACCGCAAGTGCTGGAACCAAGCGTATGGGCCTAAAAGCATCGGGCATTACATATTTGACAACTAATTATATATTTCCTTTTTCAGTTTTGATCTCCATTAGTATTTACTTCCATAGTTAGAAATACAGTATTATGTATTAGTGCCGTTTGTTCTTGTGGTAGCCTAAAGTCTGGAAGAAGATCCATAATAAACAAACTGTGTAGAGACGAAACTTTTTGATTTTATCTTCGAACTTATTTATTCTCTCAATGAGTGATAATATTCGGATTAAACTGAATATAAAGGTTCATAGAATTCTGAGAGCCCATGGTTTTCAATTTTGCCTAGCTGGAATCAATGGTGAATATCTAATTAGCATGAGCAGTTATTACTGGTTCAGACCTTCTGTGCGTAATATACTGTATTTCAAGGTGGCGTAGACCTTTGTGGGCTACTGTTTCTAGAGAGATGATTGCTGTCTTGTTGACAGAAATCAGTGTATAGTTCCATCGGTAATGTTATCTCAGAGTCTATTTATGACACGGTATAACTCTGCATAGTGTTTTATGTGCCTCCTATTACTATTCATAACAGAGAAAGCAGAATATAAATAACATCAGATGAGAAGGCATTCTAGTGGAACACCTTAGGCTACCAGCTCTGTATATCTAGTGGCTTGAAGAGATTTACTGCATTGAGTTCATATAAGAATAAATATAGCGCACAATTTCAAGTCGTAAAACCCACAATTATAAGACAGGTTATTTAACATTAAAACATAAGGAAGAACCGTGTACAATTCTGGCAAATTCCATAGCATTCTGGTTTGCGGAATCAGTGTCATTTATTCTTAAGTTACATTGACAATGAAATTAAGTTACAGCATCGGGGTAATGCTCCAATAAAACTTAAAAGGGAATGAGTGTCCGGAGGGCACCGGACCGGAGGATCAGCTGTAGATTCCACTTGTCAAGATAATCAATATCAAGACAAATTGGAGGGACGGTTCTGAGCATGCGACCACGCAGTGACAGGTTTCATTTGTCATATCCCTTCCGACATAGCCCGTGGCATATGGTAGCTGTGCACATCAAATTTCTTACCACGACCGCGATGAGCAACTACACCAAAACAGGAGATCGGAGGTTTGAATCCAAATGCTGACTGCGATTATTCTGAGTGTGTATTTTTTCCTCGTTTTTTTCTACACTCCCTCTACGAAGATTCCACGATAGTACCTTACTTATAGTCCCTAGACACATACCCTATTCCTATCTCTTATACAGCTACACACACACGGGTTTATCTGGCAAGTCAACACACACCCAACTACACAGTGCTGATAAATAAATTAAGGAAATACACAACAACAATAACAACCATCTTCTAACTTGCGCTTTAGGGAACGAGTCATATTTACATTGGGGTCTCTACAGTCGGTTATAGTATTGGTATACTGGTTAATTTATATACAGACTGATTGCAAAGTGGGTAATCTAATCAGTAAGCCAGAAAAACTAGCATAGTCCAGGTCTAAGATTATGTGCTTCGTGGGTCAAATGCAAGCATGTACTATCATGCACTGATATTTGATTTGGAAGGAATATGTAGGAGACTGTTGTCCACATGTGAGGAAGAAAGCTGTAAGTCTTGATTTAGTTCATGGCTGCAGTTCCGAGCTAGCTTCTCGCTACCAGGATCACCTGGCATGATTGGCAATTGTTCATCTCTCCTACTCTGTACACTTATTGTATTTGTAAGTTCCATTTACATCGTCTGGCCAGTTACAGTATTAACGTAGATACCGCTGTGGCTCTCAATGGCTCTCTTTATTACTTCAAATTCAATCAGATTTGATGATCGAGTGACTCTCCTGTGCCAGCCAGACATAGAGGTCCAGAAGGAGAAATGATTAAGATTGCGAGGGTACATACTAACTACGATTTAATGGTTCAGGAATTTGACTCGCCCCTCTAGTTCCTCATCATGAATGCACACATACAAAAGAGTGTTGCACCACTTGACGTGACTTTTCAACAATAAATTCCATAATTAAGTACAAGTTTTTCGGGCTTGTAGGCCGTGGTCCAGACAGGATATCTCCCGACGTTTCACCGGAAACTGCGTCCGGCATTATCAAGGGTTCCGCTCCTTGATAATGCCGGACGCAGTTTCCGGTGAAACGTCGGGAGATATCCTGTCTGGACCACGGCCTACAAGCCCAACAAACTTGTACTTAATTATGAACGCCGGCCGTGAAAGCCTAAGCAATAAATTCCATAATTGAATTATTCACAAAAAGAAAAAGCTCAGTTTTCATCCGCCTTGGGGGCCGCCCACATATTACCTAATCAATAATTGGTCGATTTTTGACCCCCCGCCTGTGTTACATAATCACAAAGTAATACCTAGTATTTCTGATTTCGTCAGGTTTATCCCTATAAATCAACTCCTGTCTATAAGAATTGCAACATTACGACGGAATCATCAGAATGCAATGAAATTTAATACACAAACGACTTGTGGGGGTACAAATAACTGATAACGTTTTCAAAGCGCAAAACGCACGGGAACAACATTCAACTTTAGTATCGGCTGTGGCCACCACGCGTTGCAATCCGTGATTCAATATGACGTGACATGGAGTCAAACAGATATTGAATATCTTCTTAGGGAAGAGCATTCCATATTGTTCGTATACGTACCAACAGGTTATATGTTGAAACTAAAGGACGACGATCACGAGCGAGTCGCCGACCAACGGCATCCCATACATGTTCAATAGGCGACATATCCGGCAAATACGCCGGCCACGGCAGAAGCTGTATGTGTGCTGCTGAAATGAAATCCTGAACAGTCCTTGTAACATGTGAGTGCGCATTGTCCTGTTGAAAGATAGCTCCAGGAATGCCTTGAAGTAAGGGGACTCTAGCACGTCACGGATGTACCTGTTGCTGTTCAGAGTACCCACAATGCGTAGTAGCTGCGATCGTCCAGAAACGCAATCACACCGCAGATCATAACTCCAGGTGTTCGCTAGTATGACATTGGAGAATGCACGCCGGAAGGTGACGTTCACCTTCATAGCGTCGAACATGAATGCGGCCATCGTGGTGCCACACATTAAAGCGGGATTCTTCAGAAAACACCACCTGTTACCAATCTGCACGCCAGTCTCTATGTGCATGAGCCCATTGCAACCGCAGGCGTCGATAGTTTCGCGTATAATGGGGTTCTTGCACGCAGTCCACGCTGCAGCAGACGTCGCCGAATTGACGAAGCAGACAGTGATACACCTGTAGCAGTGGACAATTGTGCTGCCAGCTATCTTGACGAAGTTTTACGGTCCGTCGGCGTCATGAGGGCTAGGTGTCTTTCATCACGCGCTGACGTCCCATTTCGGCGTCCACTCCTGGGTTTCCAAGTTGTCCGATTGTCGTCCGTCCATTGCTTCCACAATCGCATCGCTGTGCCGCTGTTACACCGCACACGAACGCTTATTACGCGATAGGACAATCCTTCTTCCCGAAGCCCGATGATTCTCCCCCGTTCAAACTCCATAAGGTAAGTAAATCGCGCTCTCTGTCGGCGACGGGGCATAGTAACGTCGTTACACAACGTTTACAATTAGCAGATCCCCATAGACTTTGTTCCACGTCCCGCTAAAGCCTCCTCTCTTTATACAGCGGTGTAGATGGCGCTGCTCAGCCAACACATGCGTAATGACTCTGAAATGTCAATCATTGGCATTACACACTATCCGTAGCATATGCGGCACACGTCAGCTCCATCGCGTCAATCCTTCGCGGAGTCGCATTTTTTATGGACAGGAGTTTAAACGAAAGAAGAAACAAAATTTTAGAGACTCAGGGACATCAATTACTGTAAATGAAAAAAAGACGATAACACTGCAGCTTCCTGAAGTGATTTGGGGGTAGAAAAAAAAAAAAAAGAACACAAGAAATATACGAACAATTGACGAAAGTCCAACTTGATTTTCCATAAAAAGCTTTCTGAACCTCATCAAGATCTGAACAAAAGTATTTTTTGGCTTCGATCGTGCCTTCTGTCAACGCGTCTGTAGGGCCACGTAGAGCGTAAAATGTGTTGATGTTTGTTATTTATTAAGAGATAACGCAATCATTTCGTTTACCTCCCCTCCCCGCACATCATCAACGTAATGAAGCTTCGAACCCCTTGGTCAATACAATGTCTAATGAGATTAAAGAATATGAATTACATCGAGCCAACCAATATTTAACAACAAACAAAAAAGCGTAACATTTTTTTTTGCGTTTTATACATTTTTCGAAATATTGATTTGTACAAAACAAATATAGGATACTAATTGTTGTTTTCGATTAAATAATATTGATTGATGGTTATATCTTATATTATTTAATTACTAAGTCAATACGGATACTGTTTCAGTTTAACCAACGTACTTAATTTTATAGCATACTTATTTTAATTCTGGACATGTTTCAACATTGTAATTTCCACATTACTTAAAAAAACCTTTAACCAGACATGGTCATGATTGAAAATACATGTCTGGTATCAAACGAAATGATATTTTTAAACACGTTTTTTAACTAATGTGGCAATTGCAGATGAAGACGAGCCCAGTTCGAGCTCGAAACATGTCCTGATATGAACTAAATAAACATTGTATTGACCAATGAGGAACAAGGTTAGTGCTTATTCTTTGTGAATAAATAAAGTTATTCCCTGTCTACATGGAATAAAGATGGAAGAAACATACTGAGTTAGTACCCAAAACACTTAACACAATCGTAGATATTTATGTACGGTATTTATGAAGAACTTCAGTAAAGCTTTAAAAGAGAAAAGAATGTCATTGTTCTCAACAATTATTTGGTCTACAGAAGACTGCCAAGTGCCAAAGAGATGGATTTGAATGTTGATGGGATCTGGTGTGCTTCGAACATTACAGCGACATGGTTTTATTCCTAGCTCGAATAATATAGTGCTTTTGTCAGCAACATTGTATGCATTATTTGATTGAAACTCACGATGTCATCTATTTTTGTTTCAGATATTCAAGAGTTTTACGAACTCACACTTCTGGACGACACCAAGTCCATACAGCAGAAAACAGCGGAAACAATTCGAATAGCGAACAAGTGGGAAGCCAGCGACGGTCCCATCACACCTACGTACGGCAAGAATGATGTGAGTACATCACCTTTAGTGGTTACATTATTGCATGTTTTGATATAACTCCTAATCAGAAATCCATATCCTGGCAACAAAAATACCACATGAATGAATCTTCAGACATTTCAGATAATTGTATAGAGACTATATGGCTTTAGCAAAATTCTCTATTGACTACCGGTAAGTTAGCAACCGGTTTCTTAAAAAGTTCACTGAACCAAAGTGGTTCGGAAGCGGGGGAAGTGGAGTTGTGACTTTCTGTTCTTTAGTGTACAGTTGTTTTGAGTAAATCAAGTACCCCAGGTCGTAGCCGTTTGCATTAAATTGCTTACCACGACTGCAAAGGGGAGGTGCAGCAAGTCCGATTATTGGAGCTTTGAATCCCAACGTTGAGAGCAGCTATCTTGAGTGTGGTTTCCCCCAGGTTTTTCCACACTCCCTCCAGGAAAATGCCGGGATTGCACCTTACTTCAAGTCCCAGGGTGGCTACTCCATATCTCTACCTAATGATGATGATCGTGTGGCCTCCGGGGAGGCCGAGTGCAGGTGTTTCTAGTTGACGCCCGTGGGCGACCTGCGCGTCGTAATGAGAATGAAGTGAGAATGAAGACGTCACATACACCCAATCCCCGAGCCACGGAAATTGCCCCAGGAGATTAAAATCCCTGATGGCTCGGCCGGGAATCGAACCTGGGGCACTTCGGGCCAAAGCCTAGCGCGCTAACCATTTAGCCACGGAGCCGGACATATCTCTACCAGGTACCGTAACACACTACTACATTCATCACAGAAATACAGGTTATCAGGCAAGTTCACCACACACCAAACTGTACGGGGCTAATGACCAAGGTATCCCAAGCCCCTCAAATGAATTAACAACAACAACCACCTCTCTAAATTCTATCCCCGTTTACAAATACACATACACTCGTAAAGCCATCACAAAGACGGAGATTTCACACACACCCAAGTACATGAGGATATACTGTGCATCACCACAATTTCGCAAAGCCCTAAATAAATCAACATCAGCAGAAACATCAAGTCTTAGGGCTATATGCACTAAGTTGAGTGACCCAGTTCAAGCATTGGCCTGACCATTTCTGTTAAACATTCCAAGGCAGGGTTCTCTCTCCAAGCCTCAAATGGACGGGCTCACTTGCATTACCTGCTGGGATTGCAGAGGGTGCTAGTGCTAGGCGTACATTTAACCAAATACTATAGAATACTAATGCCAGGCACTCACCGCTAAAACAAGTTATATCCATGCAGTGGCTTTCCTAGCGGCTTTGGCCTTATACTGTAGCAGGCTACTGCTTGGCGACAATATTGCATTCTCTACCTACGAGTTTACAATGCTGTAAACAATGTTCAAGAAATGCTTTCAACGGACAATGTTTTAACTCAGTTTTATTGCAAAGTATTAATCGTATAAACAAGCATGGCCGTAATACTCAATTTGTTCGATATTATAGCACTAGTTTTAATTTAAAAATCCATTCAAATTAAACCAAAACAATATTTAATGATATTTTTCTAGAAATATGAACTTTAAGGTTACAACCTAGAATTTAGGAATATGCTTGAAAAATCGTCTCAAATGCCATTGTTTTTTGGCACTTGCTATTAACCTTCTGATTCACATTGCATTGAAAAGACTACAAATATGCATACTGCATATGCAGTATATCTAAAGATAAGTAATTTTCCAGTTTTTACTGGAATATCTGTCAGCTAGAAGCCGGAACAGGTATGTTTGCAAATACGCTACCTCTATATTGACAACGGAAGCTCATAAGGCTTGAAAGACATCAACAACATCGTACTGCATTTGCATCATCGTGTAGTATCTATATTGTGGTTTATGACAGAAATGAAATCTTATGTCGGATAGTTTGAAAGCAATTTGGGCACTTCCACATTGCAATCATGCTACTGTCATGTTGTTACAGTGGCGTACAGGAGTAATGTTATTAAAGTTGATATCCAAAATGCAGATGCTTTATTGATTTTGATCGTACATGGTTCGTTCATGCTGCCAGAGGCTCTATGTTAATTACATACGTTGGTGTTTCATGAATTCCAAAGACTTGTATTAGGCTACATTTTGGTCCCTCCTGGGCAATTTGTGTTTCACCATCATGAACATATAGACATTTAGTAATATGATTCATAATTCTTCATGCATGCGTTTATATCTACGTGTTTATTTGTTGTGTAGCCTATATGTAGTCATAGTCTACAAAAATGGGACTTTTTGTGACCGAATTGTTTGTATAAAAAGCTACCAATTGGAACAGTATATTCTACTTGGCATACGTTCGTTTAGAACAATTTAGAGCAATTATTCAGTGTGGATTGGTTGGAATGAAATTATCTGATCTATCTTACTATCCTGAACTGAATAATGTCTCAAGTGAATTATTGAATTATGCCATTTAAAAGAAGAACATGTGAACAAGCCCGAAGTTCAAAAAAGCAATATTTAGTCTACTGTACTTCTTTTTAACGTCACTAAGCTTAAGTTTCTAAAACACGTTCATACTTTCAACCTACCACCACCCTTATCTAGACTTCCACACATTTTGACCCAGTTCCATTCGTGGGTGTGAGAACTGAAATGAGGAGTACACAAGAAATGTAATTCTGGTCTGAGGGCAGGGACGGAGTACACTCAGCCTTGTGAGGTAAATCTGAGAAGAGGCGGGTTTGATTCCTACCTCAGTCATCCTGGAAGTGGTTTTCCATGATTTCCTACTTCTAACCTAGGCAAATGCCGTGATGATAACTAACTTAGGGTCACGGCCACTTCCTACCCAAATCTTACCTCAATTTCAAATACACACACTAGTACAGACATAACAGTGACACAGGCTATTAGAAAACTTCTACACACACACAAGTACATGGGAGGTGCATGACCACGATGTCACACAGCCTCTAAATGAATCAACAACAACACATGTATTCACTGACACCTCCACTGGAATATATAATTATTTCAGGGTTGAGTAGTAACTCCTACGGCAGTAATGAAAGAAGTGGTGGAAATATGGCTCATTAATTTGATGAACTGTTCTCCACTCCTATCGCCCCCACTTTCCTCTCGTCACCTAGCAAGGAATAGGCTGCGTAATGTATGATTTAACTTCTTTAACAAGAGGCTGGCAAATTGAATTACTTAACTTCTATCCTGTAGACTGCCGATGGGTTGTTTCTACTCCCTCCCCCACATACATTCAGTCGAAACGTCACACTTTTCTCCAAAGTTTGCAACTTGTTATAATAATCACCTAAAGTTCAAGCTTGTTGGATGAATGAATTTTTCAGTAATTGTTCTACTCACCCTTTCGTTCGTACTTTTTTATGTGTGAGAGAGACGGCTGACAAAAGTTACACTCGGAGGAAGGAATATATTCAGTGAAAGCAAGAGAATGGTTTAAGTAATAAAGGCGGAAACCAATTTAGTGATGATAAACTTCCGTAATCTTCTCTCGTTCAAGGAATATAAGCCGTGCAATATGATTTAAAATAACTTCATTCCTCCCTTCTATAATCTTGGGGTACGTATTGAGGCTCCGGATTTGAAAGTCCTGAGTTTGAATAACAGCCCTGCAGAGAAATGTTATTCTGGTCTGAGAATTGGAAAGGGCTACACTCAGCTTCATGAGGTGAAACTGAGAATAGATGGGTTCGATTCCCATTTCAGCCATTCTATGATTAGTTTTCCATGGTCCTTCACTTCAAATCCAAGCAAAGGTCGGGATTTTTCCTCCAAGGACACATCATCCCGAATTCTAGCCCATTTACAAATACACACTCTACTACCGTCAATACAATGACAGTTTATCACACACATTCCATACACACCCAAGTACAAGGGGTTACATGACCAAGATTCCGAAATGCCCCTAAATAAATGAAAGGAAGGAAGCTTGTAGTTTAACGTGACCGTTAATCGCGAGATCATGAGCCACGGGACCTCCTTTTTACGTGGAATACGAACCACAGGACATGGCATTTCACTTCGAAAATCTCACATGCATTGACCGGGAATCGAACCCGGACCGCCTTGGTGAGAGGCATACAGCTAGACCGCTGAGCCACCACGCCCCCCCCCTAAATAAATGAAGAACAACTTTAGTTAGTTATTGGAGTTTTGAGGGACGGAACAGCGAGGTCATCTGCCCCTAACAAACAAAAAATCATCGATATGTGAAATGTGCTTAGATTTCATGCTTCAGTCTTCGTCTTATTTATACTGATGCTGTTGTTGTTGTTTTGATCCATTTAGGAACTTGGGTCATTTTGGTCATGTAGCCCCGTGTACTTGTGTGTGTGGGATTTGCCTATTAACCTGCGACATTAAGATCATTTTATTCGAGTGTGTATTTGTAAGTAGCGCTATGAGCAGTAAGGAGGTGGCCGTGGCCTTTAGTTATGTACCAACCCGACATTTTCTTGGAATAAAAATAGTGGGAAACACGGTAAACCACTTCTAGGCTTTTGTTCCATTCGGGCTGATCTCAGTACTGTAGCTACCGAGATAAGTCGCAAGGTCATTGGGCAACGCTAAAAGGCGCACTTCAACTCTGTCGCCAGCCATCCTTTAAATGGTTGTTGTTGTTGATACATGTAGGGGCTTTGCGACATTGTGTTCATGTAGTCCTGTGTACTTGGGTGTGTTTGTAATTTATCGGATAACCTGTGTTATTGTGATGGATGTATTAGTGTGTGTAGTTGTTATTCAGATGAGGATTGGGAAGAAGGTGGCTGTGGTCTTAAGTTAGGAACCATCCCAATATTTGCCTGGAGTAGAAGCGGGGAAACCACGGAAAACCATTTACAGGATTGCTGAGGTGGGACTCGAACCATCCTCTCCTCAAATCCATCCTGCATGTGTTTTTCTATGGTTTCCACACTTCTACTCTAGGCAGATACTGGGATGGATCCTAACTTAAAGCCACGGCTGCCTCCTCCCAAATACTATCCCAAATTTTCAAATACACACACACTAGTACAGCCATCACAATAACTCAGGTTATCCCACAAATTCAACACAAACACACAAATACACAGGGCCCTAAAGTATGAACACCATGATGCAGACCCTAAAACAAGCAACAACAACGACATTCGGGTGGTGATACTGATTTTTGTTTTACGGGGCCAATCGTCTAGGTCATCTTCCCCTATTTATATGGATGAAGATGAATACTACAGCTATCATTACCAGCACTAACACTGCTTTTGCTACCTGCTGAATAAATAGGGACAAATGGCCGCGCTGTTTCTCCCCTTAAAGCAACAAAAAGTAACTAAATGTTGAATAAATGAATGAAACAGTAATAGAGAAAATAAATTCCATCAACTCGGGGAGAATGAGGACTGAGGGACTTAAAAAGAAGTAGAGCAATGAAAGGTAGGTAGGTAAGGTAAGTAGAACAGAATATGTCCCAAACTCAGTGAAAAAAGAGGAGGGAACGGTCCCGGTTCATAAATCCCTCACGGTCCTCAACTCCCGAGCTCACCAGCTGTAGACCCTTGAAGGTGTAGTGCTATCCAGGGTACAATGCTTCCTCTAGGACCTCTTACACACAAGAGATCTGATCCCTCGAAATGTTAAGGTAGCAGGAGAGGAAGAAGAAAGCCGGAAATGAAAACCTCGCTATTTTTTCGGACACCCTAATACCATCTGGGTCGGAAGATAACAAGAATTGACCAAGGGAGATCGACAGTAAATACCGGTACGAGTAAGTGGAAGCAACGCCAGACTCAGTTGGGGTCCCATGATGGCCAACTGGCGTCCTTCTAGTCGTGTGCTTCAGGGCGACTTAATGACCTGCCTCTTCCTTTCATATTTGTTTTGTTTTAACTAGCCACAAGCTTTTTGGTAGCTAAAATATGTCGTAGAGCATTTGTGGTCTGAATGAGGCATGAGTCACTCAGTCGGCATGTTATCATCCATAATAATTACCAAGTATGACACTGTTATGGCCAGCATTAGTCGAAGTAATCTTGTTAACGGATCAAATTGATATTTTGCAATGCAGATTCGAAGAGAATTGCTGCCTTCACACTTTTAGCTTAATGCATGCCATGCACAATCCCACTAATGTTCACTTGAGTACGTCACGATCATTCGGGTATTATTAATGTTAGTCAGCAGCAAATGTGGGGAGGTTTTAATTGCAATTTTATCGTTATTGACATACAGAAAAACAATGGACACCTCGTGATCTAGTGGCTAGCATTCTTGGCTGCCAACGCGGAGGACTTGATTAGATTCCTGGCTCTGACAAGAAACTTAATTCTGGATTGAGGGCGGGAATGGGCTACACTCAGCCTCGTGAGACAAAATACTGGGATAGTTCCTTCAGTAAGTTATTGTTGTTTTAGGGGCGGAACAGCATGTTCATCTGCCCCTTGTTCCTAACGTAAGGCCACGCCTCATTTACAAATTCACACACTAATGCAGACACAACATTAATATAGGTCATCAGACACACACCCAAGTACACGGGGTGTCAATGACAACGGTGTCACAAACCCTCTAACGAATCAACAACATATTTACAGTGAGTGGTTTCGGTGGCGTAGCTGGTAGCATGCTGAGCTTCTATGCCCAAGATCGCGGGTTCAAACCCGGCCGAAGTCGTCAGATATTTTTAAGAACGTTAAAAATCCGTCAGTATGCCTTCCTTCGGAGGGGAAGTAAAGTCGGCGGGCCCATATCATAGATTTATGGCATGTGAAAGATCCTTTCACTAACAACAATTGTGTGAAGCAAAATTTGTACGTTAGATTTGATTAACGCTCTATTTGTTCCAACGTTAGGTGCCAGTTGTGGTGGCATCTAGTAGCCAAGTTGAAAGCTAGGTGTCGTTGACGGTAGCATTTGGTAGCAAAAGTAGGAACTACATGAAATTGATAGTCTGCAGTCCTTACCTGAATTACAGATAACACACACTAATACAGCCATCACAATTAACACCGGTTATCAGACAGATTCTACACACACACAAAGTACACGGGGCTACATGATCGAGATGTCGCAGCCCCTAAACTGAGGAACCAACCACCAGACGCATTCCTATCCGGAGCGTGTAACTGCTGTATAGTAAACATTGCTGCTGTAGTTGTTGTTAACTCAGTTTAAAAGGTTTAGGAAATCTTGGTCATCGTCCTCGTACACTTAGGTGTGTGTTGAACCTACCTAATAACCTCTGATGGCTGTAATAGCGTATGTATTTAGGACACGGATGGGATAGATGCCCCGGGACTTGAAAAACAAGGTATGGTACTATCACGGCATTTGTTTGCATGAAGTGTGTGAAATCCCAGGGGAAAACCACACTCAGGATAACCGCTGTCAGCATCGGGATTCGAACCTCTAATTTCTGGACATCCTGAAGCTCTCCCATGACTATCATAGAGCGCGATTTTACACGCACGGCTAGGACACGGGGTATTGTAAACAATTGTGGGATCAGAATTGAATAGCGCTATCTAAAGGATAGACTGCTTCCCATTTTGAAATCAAAATAATTCATCTGTGTATCGTTATGATAATTCTATTTCTAGGCACTTAATCCTGGCCAGAAGGCTGGATCAGGGTACACACAGCCTCTTGAGAAAATCCAGAGAAGAGGAGGGTTTGATTCCTACCACAGTCGTCTTAAAAGTGGTTTCCTGTGGTTTCCGAATTCTTCTCCAGACAAATGCCGGGATGGTTCCTAGCTTAAATGCCACGGCTGCCTGCTTTCTAATTATCTCCTGAATTACAAATACACTCACTAATACAGACACCACAATAAAATAGGATATCAGACATTTCCACACACCCACACATATACGGGACTGCAAGACCACGATGTACAAATTCCTTAAATGAAAGAAGAACAACGTATTTCCATGGATTTTTATTCCTGTCGCTACAAGGTTGAATAAGAGGTGAGATGAGTTTCTATGTAGCATCGTGACATGACGTCAACCTCATGATAGGGGTTCATTTGAAGGTGAAAGGAAGCGGTCATAGCTCTAAATTACGTGCCATACCGATATTTGCCTGATGTAGAAGTGGAAACTTACGAAAAGCCACACTTAAGATGGCAGAGGAAGGAATTGAATCCATCAGAGTAGGGGAGTAGCACCGGTTCTAGACCACTTGTAGCCATGAGCGTTAAAGCACGCACTGCGACTGCATGTTGTAACTTGCAAGCCGATATTTCGCGAACCCATGGATCGATTTTGGACATATAAGGTATCAAATTACTCAGGCTGACGCCCTCTTTCCAATGAACAACCTATTTCCACCCTAAAATTAAACGTACCCCTACTAGAGGGTGAAATTGTAATTTTTAGGTAAATGTCGCTTTACAAGTGTAACATGCATGCGGTACGATACCAGTATGATATTAAACGTTGTTACGCATAAATGACATGCCAACAAGCCGTCGCCACTATAATTTAACATTTTGTCTTTTTTTTTTGTTTTTACGCATGCGCACTTGTTTTTTATTTTTATTTTTGTAAGAGGGCGAATATATTGAATAATGATTTATAAATAAGTAATTTTAAAAAAACTAACCAAAAGATCCAAAACTAATAGGTCATCGGCTTTTCAATATTTCATGGACCAATAAGGCTAGGGACTTGTATGAGGTGTCATTGAACTCGGGCTGGTACCCCCTTTCCAATGGACAACCTATTTCCATCCCAAAATGAAACCTACCCCTACTATAGGGTGAAATTATATTTTTGTTGAAAATCTCACTTTCCAAGTGCAACATGTGGGAGTTTGAATGCTAATAGAAAATTAAACGTTGGTCCACATAAAGGACATTCCTACGAGTCGATGTCATAATGAATTAGCATTTTTGTTTTTTGTTTTTACGCATGCGCACTTAGTGATTTTGTAAGAGGGCGAGCTTTTTTGAAAAATGATTTATAAGAAGGGGTTTTAGTGGTGAGGAGAGAGCTAGATAGTTGCCTACATTCCTATGAAGTTTGCTGTTATCTCACGAACGCATGGTCGGATTTGGATGAGTGACGTGTCAAATCGCTTGTCTTGAAGCCCTTGTTGATGTTGTTAATATGTTAAAGTTTTGAGAAATGGGGAAACAGACTTTAAATGTTCATGATGAGTGGTTGTAGATAGAGAGAGAGAGAGAGATGATACCGCTAGGCGTGTGTTTTAACAAGGCTATTACTGGTTATAATGACCGTGCTTATTAGAACAATCGATATTTTGACGGGTCGGTTTAGGACAGGTCGAGGGTTTGTTTTCTGATATATCGACGGGTCGGTTTATGACAGAGCGAGGGATCGTTCTTCTGACATTTTACTCCCGAAGGGGATCTTTAACGTGTAAACGATGATGGGTTACATGACAAATGATAATTCTATGATCAGATGATATTTTGATGGGTCGGTTTAGGACAGGCCGAGGATTCGTTTTCCAATATTTCGACGGGTCGGTTTATGAGAGCGAGGATTCGTTTTTCAGGTATTTTACTCTCGAAGGGGATCTTTAACGTGTAAACGATGATGGGTTACATGACAAATGATAATTCTATGATCAGATGATATTTTGATGGGTCGGTTTATGACAGGCCGAGGATTCGTTTTCTAATATTTCGACGGGTCGGTTTATGAGAGCGAGGATTCGTTTTTCAGTTATTTTACTCTCGAAGGGCATCTTTAACGTGTAAACGATGATGGGTTACATGACAAATGATAATTCTATGATCAAATGATATTTTGATGGGTCGGTTTAGGACAGGCCGAGGATTCGTTTTGCAATATTAGGACGGGTCGGTTTATGAGAGCGAGGGTTCGTTCTTCAGATACATTACTCTCGAAGGGGATCTATAACGTGTAAACGATGATGGGTTACATGACAAATGACAATTCTATGATCAAATGATATTTTGATGGGTCGGTTTAGGACAGGCCGAGGATTCGTTTTGCAATATTAGGACGGGTCGGTTTATGAGAGCGAGGGTTCGTTCTTCAGATACATTACTCTCGAAGGGGATCTATAACGTGTAAACGATGATGGGTTACATGACAAATGACAATTCTATGTTCAGATGATATTTTGATGGGTCGGTTTAGGACAGGCCGAGGATTCGTTTTCCAATATTTTGACGGGTCGGTTTATGACAGAGCGAGGATTCGTTTTTCAGATATTTTACTCTCGAAGGGGACCTTTAACGTGTAAACGATGATGGGTTACATGGCAAATGATAATTCTATGATCAGATGAAGAGCAAGCAGAACTTGGTTCTATGTTAGTTGAAGCGGGTAGAGAAATCAAACTTGCTGGAGAGCAGACTAACAGGATGTGGATGTTATTTGAGCTTATTGGAATGTGCTGACCTGACTCGACTTGACAACAGGTGCAAGATTGTAAATCACAGAGTCGGTAAAAGGTATCATGCATATGTAGGAATGCGATATTTGATGAATCATGGATTGTATAGGCTTATGTGGAGGCCATGCTTGACAATGTATTCATTGATATTTCATGAATCACGAATCGCAGAGGCTTATGCAGTGATTTGTCTATGCTTTGTGAAAGCATGACAGTGATGATTGAAAAAAATGCGATGATGACCGTCGAGTTACAGTAAATGGATAAGCCAATACAAAAGCCGATATATAAGGCAACACAAGAGCCAATACCTAAGCCAATACAAAAGCCAACACAAAAGCCAATACAAAAGCCAATACATAAGCCAACACAAAAGCCAACACATGGGGTTAGGTTAGGTTAGGTTCTGATATGTTACATTAAGTTAGGCGAGCTATGTGTGACGTCATAGCCAGTCTTAATGCAACTCTAAACTTGTAGAACATGTCACGTGATAAGGTTAAGTTAGGTTATGTTAGGTGAGTTGAGGTTAAGTCTTTAAATATTCACAGTCTTTGAGGTACTTTCCAAGACCAATAAAAATCCACTAAATACATTGACAAGAATAACTTTTCAAATAAGCCAAGATAAAAGCCGATATATAAGCCAATACAAAAGCCAATATATAAGCCAATATAAAAGCCGATATATAAGCCAATACAATAGCCAATACATAAGCCAATACATAAGCCAACACAAAAGTCAACACATAAGCCAACACAAAAGCCAATATATGAGCTTTTGATAAGTCACTATATCACTAAAACAGTTGTAACCTTTATAGTGGGAACATCATACTGACAGGTTAGTTACTACTATGGAACTTACTACAACCAACAAGGTTAGGCAACGTGCACTCTATCAAGGCTACTCTCATAACTAAAATCGTTAGAATGTGAATGGAATAATATTCTGGCAATGCTCAAAAGAGAGATCAACAAAATGTCGAGGAAATCTAAAAATAGTAAAAATGGAAAGGTTTTAAGTGTAAGTGTTCATCAATGTAGTGCTCCAAACAAACCACGGTTGTTGTTGACAAAAAATTATGAAAATGCTAAAAAGCAAGTTCAAGAAAACGATATTGCAGCTCAAGATAGTGCAGTGTTTGCCAAAAAGCACTTATCATATCCTCAAAAAGTGATGTTAGGATAGTGGTAAACGTCTAAGAAAACCTGAACACTATCAAAGTCTACACAAACTATGACAGGAGTCTCTATGGGAAAGGAAGAAAAGGAATTTAGTAGTTTTAGTGATGTTGAGGATAATGTTCATTACACTGATGGTGAATATAATAATAGTAATAAAGATGCTGAGGATGATGATGATGATAATGATAATGATAATGCTCTGTTTACCTCTAAAAATCATTTGTTAAATTTGTTTACTGGAACAATCCCACTAAGCTAATCCAGCGGATTCAGTACTTGCATGCCTGTAGACAGGCTGATCATACTGAATATGAGGAAGAACTATTGGATATAGAAAATGAGCTTCGTCATGTCAAAATTATTCTGTAATGAATCCATGTAACTGCTTAAACTATTTCTTAACAATACATGTAATATTTTCTACCGCTATGCACTCACTTGGCACTCACTTTGAACTCACTTTGAACTCACTTTGCACACAGTTTGCACCAGCTTTGCACTCACTTTGCACTCACTTTGCACCCACTTTGCATTCACTTTTCTAACACTTTTCTACCACTTTTCTACCACTTCGCTACACTTTTCTACCACTTCGCTACCACTTTTCTACCACTTTTCTACTTTGCTATCACTTTTCTATCACTCTTCTACCTTTTTGCTACCACTTTTCTACCACTTTTCTATCACTTTAAACTGTACACATTAAATATAAAAGCCAACGCTAAATCATTCTATTACCAGAACAGTTATAACCTTTGTAGTGAACAAATCATACTGACAGGTCAGTTACTACTACTATGGAACTTACTACAACCAACAAAGGTAGGCAATGTGCACTCTATCAAGGCTACTCTTATAACTATAAACGACAAAATGTAAAAGGAATAATATTCTGGCGATGCTCAAAACAGGGGTCAACAAGATATCGAGGCGATATGAAAAGTAAAAATGGTGAGGTTTTAAGTGTGAGTGATCATCAATGTAGTGCTCCATTTGATACACTGATAGTGTTGACAAAAAATCATAAGAATGCTAAAAAGCTAGTATAAGAGAAACATGTTGCTACTCAAAATAGTTAATTGTTTATTGAATCATGTTTAACCCCTGTTGTAAAAGTTATGTTTAATCCATCTTCCCTGTCTCAAGAGCCATCAACATCAAATACTATACAAGAGGTAGTGTTGTTGTTTCAAGGGGCTGAACTACAAGATCATCTGCCCTTGATATGCAGATAGTTTTATGAAAGAAGAATTATTGGTGCTTTCCAAGACGTTCATTTATTATGCGGCAGCGAGTGCAGTGAAAGAAATCAGGCAACATGTATCAAAATCATCCAAAATGTTGACCCTTAGCCTACTTTCTATTAACCATAATGGCGGCTAACAAAAATGGCGTCTAACCAAAATGGCGGCTAACCAAAATGGCGGCCATGGCTTGACTAACCAAGCCTAACCTAACCTCACCTACGAGGTGCGATTGAAAAGTTCCAAAATGTTAATCCATAGCCTACTTTCCTGGTGACTTTGCAACGAGGTGTAATCAAAAAAATCCCAAACCGAACGCATGGTCGGATTTTGATGAATGAGGTGTCGTTGAAATCGGGCTGACATCCCCCTTTCCAAAATTCCAAAATGTTGACCCATAGCCTACTTTCCTGGTGACGTCACATACTAACCTGGCAAAGCCGATATATCCCGAATGCATGGTCGGATATTGACGAATGAGTTGTTGTTGAAATCGGGCTGACACCTCCTTTCCAAAATTCCAAAATGTTGACCCATAACCTACTTTCATATTGACGTCACACACTAACCTGGCAAAGCCGTTATCTCCCGAACATATGGTTTGATTCAAAAGGTTGACCCATAGCCTACTTTCCTGGTGACGTCACATACTAACCTGGCAAAGTCGATATCTCCCGAATGCAAGGTTGGATTTTGAATTGCACGTCTTATGTGGCAGTTGCCTGGTGGTAAAAATGGGAGACCATGAAAACCATTTTTCAGGACAGCCTCATTCGTCAATTTCCGAATATGCATTCGGAAGATATCGGCTTTGCCAGGTTAGTGTGTGACGTCACCAGGAAAGTAGGTAATGGGTAAAAATTTTGGAATTTTGGAAAGGGTGTGTCAGCCCGATTTCAATGACACCTCATTCGTCAAAATCCGACCATGCGTTCGAAAGATATCGACTTTGCCAGGTTAGTATTTGACGTCACCAGGAAAGTAGGTTATGGGTCAACATTTTGGAATTTTGGAAAGGAGGTTTCAGCCCGATTTCAACAACAACTCATTCGTCAATATCCGATCATGCATTCGGGAGATATCGGCTTTGCCAGGTTAGTATGTGACGTCACAAGGAAAGTAGGCTATTGGTCAACATTTTGGAATTTTGGAAAGGGGGATGTCAGCCCGATTTCAACGACACCTCATTCATCAAAATCCGACCATGCGTTCGGTTTGGAATTTTTTGATTACACCTCGTTGCAAAGTCACCAGGAAGGTAGGCTATGGATTAACAATTTTTTAACTTTTCGATCGCACCTCGTAGGTGAGGTTAGGTTAGGCTAGGTTAGATAATCCATGGCCGCCATTTTGGTTAGCCGCCATTTTGGTTAGCCGCCATTTTGGTTAGCGGAAAGTAGGCTATGGGTCAAAATTTTGTATGATTTCGATACATGTTGCCTGATTTCGTTCACTGCACTCGCTGCCACATAATAAATTAACGAATTGGAAAGCACCAATAATTCTTCTTTGATAAAGCTATCTGCATATCAAGGGCAGATGATCTTGTAGTTCAGCCCCTTGAAACAACAACACTACCTCTTGCATAGTCTGTGATATTGATGGCTCTTGAGACAGGGAAGATGGATTAAACATAACTTTTACAACAGGGGTTAAACATTGTTCAATAAACAATGAACTATTTTGAGTAGCAACATGTTTCTCTTATACTAGCTTTTTAGCATTCTTATGATTTTTTGTCAACACTATCAGTGTATCAAATGGAGCACTACATTGATGATCACTCACACTTAAAACCTCACCATTTTTACTTTTCATATCGCCTCGATATCTTGTTGACCCCTGTTTTGAGCATCGCCAGAATATTATTCCTTTTACATTTTGTCGTTTATAGTTATAAGAGTAGCCTTGATAGAGTGCGCGTTGCCTACCTTTGTTGGTTGTAGTAAGTTCCATAGTAGTAGTAACTGACCTGTCAGTATGATTTGTTCACTACAAAGGTTATAACTGTTCTGGTAATAGAATGATTTAGCGTTGGCTTTTATATTTAATATGTACTGTTTAAAGTGATAGAAAAGTGGTAGAAAAGTGATAGCAAAGTAGAAAAGTGGTAGAAAAGTGGTAGCAAAGTGGTAGAAAAGTGGTAGGAGAGTGAATGCAAAGTGGGTGCAAAGTGAGTGCAAAGCGGGTGCAAACTGTGTGCAAAGTGGGTTCAATGTGAGTGCAAAGTGAGTGAAAAGTGGTAGAAAATATTACATGTATTGTTAGAAAATAGTTTAAGCTGTTACATGGATTCATTACAGAATAATTTTGACTCGACGAAGCTTATTTTCTGTATCCAATAGTTCTTCCTGATATTCAGTATGATCAGCCTGTCTACAGGCAAGCAAGTACTGAAGCCGCTATATTAGCTTACTGGGATTTTTCCAGTAAACAAATTTAACAAATGATTTTTAGGGGTAAACAGAGCATTACCGTTATCATTATCATCATCATCATCAGCAGCAGCATCTTTATCACTATTATTATATTCACCATCAGTGTAATGAACATTCTCCTCAACATCACTAAAACTACTAAATTCCTTTTCTTCCTTTCCCATGGAGACTCCTTTCATAGTTTGTGTTGACTTTGATAGTGTTGAGGTTTTCTTAGACGTTGACCACTATCCTAACATCACTTTTTGAGGATATGATATGTGCTTTTGAGCAAACACTTCACTATCTTGAGCTGCAATATCGTTTTCTTGAACTTGCTTTTTAGCATTTTCATAATTTTTTTTATCAACAACAACCATGGTTTGTTTGGAGCACTACATTGATGATCACTTACACTTAAAACCTTTCCATTTTTACTTTTTTTAGATTTCCTCGACATTTTGTTGATCTCTCTTTTGAGCATTGCCAGAATATTATTCCATTCAAATTCTAACGATTATAGTTATAAGAGTAGCCTTCATAGAGTGCACGTTGCCTACTCTTGTTGGTTGTAGTAAGTTCCATAGTAGTAACTAACCTGTCAGTATGATGTTCCCACTATAAAGGTTACAACTGTTTTAGTGATAAAGTGACTTATCAAAAGCTCATATATTGGCTTTTATGTTGGCTTATGTGTTGGCTTTTGTATTGGCTTATGTGTTGGCTTTTGTATTGGCTTATGTATTGCCTTTTGTATTGGCTATTGTATTGGCTTATATATCGGCTTTTATATTGGCTTATTTGACAAGTTATTCTTGTCAATGTATTTAGTGGATTTTTATTGGTCTTGGAAAGTACCTCAAAGACTGGGAATATTTAAAGACTTAACCTCAACTCAAGTAACATAACCTAACTTAACCTGATCACGTGACATGTTCTACAAGTTTAGAGTTGCATTAAGACTGGCTATGACATCACACATAGCTCACCTAACCTAATGTAGCATATCAGAACCTAACCCAACCTAACCCCATGTGTTTCCTTTTGTATTGGCTTATGTATTGGCATTTGTGTTGGCTTTTGTTTTGGCATTTGTATTGGCTTTTGTGTTGGCTTATATATCGGCTTTTCTATTGGCTTATTTGACAAGTTATTTTTGTCAATGTATTTAGTAGTTTTTTTATTGGTCTTGGAAAGTACCTCAAAGACTGTGAATATTTAAAGACTTAACCTCAACTCATCTAACATAACCTAACTTAACCTTATCACGTGACATGTTCTACAAGTTTAGACTTGCATTAAGACTGGCTATGACGTCACACATACCTCGCCTAACTTAATGTAACATATCAGAACCTAACCTAACCTAACCCCATATGTTGGCTTTTGTATTGGCTTTTGTATTGACTTTTGTATTGGCTTTTGTGTTGGCTTTTGTATTGGTTTTTGTATTGGCTTATCCGTTTACTGCAACTCGACGGTGATCCTCGCATTTTTTTTCAATCATCACAGTCATGCTTTCACAAAGCATAAACAAATCACTGCATAAGCCTCTGCGATTCGTGATTCGTGAAATATCAATGAATACATTGTCAAGCATGGCCACCGCATAAGCCTCTACAATCCATGATTCATCAAATAGCGCATTCCTACACATGCATGATATCTTTTACCGACTCAGTGATTTACAATCTTGCACCTGTTGTCAAGTCGAGTCAGGTCAGCACATTCCAATAAGCTCAAATAACATCCACATCCTGTTAGTCTGCTCTCCAGCAAGTTTGATTTCTCTACCCGCTTCAACCAACATAGAACCAAGTTCTATTTGCTCTTCATCTGATCATACAATTATCATTTGTAATGTCACCCATCATCGTTTACACGTTAAAGGTCCCCTTCGAGAGTAAAATATCTGAAAAACGAATCCTCGCTCTGTCATAAACCGACCCGTCAAAATATTGGAAAACGAATCCTCGGCCTGTCCTAAACCGACCCATCAAAATATCATCTGATCACAGAATTATCATTTGTCATGTAACCCATCATCGTTTACACGTTAAAGATCCCCTTCGGGAGTAACATATCAGAAAAACGAACCCTCGCTCTGTCCTAAACCGACCCGTCGAAATATCGATTGTTCTAATAAGCACGGTCATTATAACCAGTAATAGCCTTGTTAAAACACACGCCTAGCGGTATCATCTCTCTCTCACTTTCTCTATCTACAACCAGTCATCATGAACATTTAATGTCTGTTTCCCCATTTCTCAAAACTTCAACATATTAACAACATCAACAAGGGCTTCAAGACAAGCGATTTGACTCGTCACTCATCCAAATCCGACCATGCGTTCGTGAGATATCAGCAAACTCCATAGGAAAGTAGGCAACTATCTAGCTCTCTCCTCACCACTAAAACCCCTTCTTATAAATCATTTTTCAAAAAAGCTCGCCCTCTTACAAAATCACCAAGTGCGCATGCGTAAAAACAAAAAACAAAAATGCTAATTCATTATGACATCGACTCGTAGGAATGTCCTTTATGTGGACCAACGTTTAATTTTCTATTAGCATTCAAACTCCCACATGTTGCACTTGGAAAGCGAGATTTTCAACAAAAATATAATTTCACCCTATAGTAGGGGTAGGTTTCATTTTGGGGTGGAAATAGGTTGTCCATTGGAAAGGGGGTGTCAGCCCGAGTTCAATGACACCTCATACAAGTCCCTAGCCTTATCGGTTCATGAAATATTGAAGAGCCGATGACCTATTAGTTTTGGATCCTTTGGTTAGTTTTTAAGAAATAACTTATTTATAAATCATTATTCAAAAAAAAAAAAACAAGTGCGCATGCGTAAAAACAATAAAAGACAAAATGTTAAATCATAGTGGCGTCGACTTGTTGGCATGTTATTTATGCGGAACAACGTTTAATATCATACTGGTATCATACCGCATGCATGTTACACTTGTAAAGCGACATTTACCTAAAAATTACAATTTAACCCCCTAGTAGGGGTAGGTTTAATTTTAGGGTGGAAATAGGTTGTTCATTGAAAAGAGGGCGTCAGCCCGAGTAATTTGATACCTCATATGTCCAAAATCGATCCATGGATTCGCAAAATATCGGCTTGCCAAGTTGCAACATGCAGTCGCAGTGCGTGTTTAACGCTCATGGCTACAAGTGGTCTAGAACCGGTACTACTCCCCTACTAATCAGTCATCAATTAAAATCAACATTGGTCATGAAAGTTTTCATATCATTCTCTAAATATAGCCTAGGTGAATGATGGAGCAGCAGTCGAGTTTTTCTCACCACAGAAGACCAGGTTTAATTCTTGGTTATATTATACGAGATGAAAATTAACGTGAAACGGTCCACATTCCACGTGATAAGGAAGTCACATGACATATGAACACGAAGTTAAAAGTGTCACGTAAAACTACAAACTATTGCAACTGGGAAATGCTACCTATCTGACCAGGGCAGATAATCCACATAAAGTCAAGGTCCGACCACAGCGTACAAATTATGAGAAATATTCTTTGATTAACCGTGTATTGATAATTGCCATTCATTACCTGCCTCAGTCTTAGAGCCTTTCCCCAAACATATTGATGTGTTTAAGAGAAGATTGAAATTTTGTGTAAATACTTCGATGTAATTAATATAGTTCCTAAATTGTGAATTGTGTATATTGTGTTTGATTTTATTGTTGGTGATTTTCTGTATTTCTGTATTTGTACAATTTGCCACCGGGGAATTACCCCCATTTGCAAATATTATATAATAATAATAAAAATAATAATAATAAATATAAGACGTGATCAAAATGTTTCCGCTAGAGGGCGTTGCTGCAGCGATACCCCTGGCGTTGAATGCTGAACAGAAAGCACACCGGATGACTGTTTGCCTGCAGCAACTGATGCGCTTCAATGTTAAAGGCAACATGTTCCAGGAGCGCGTTGTTGCAGGCGACGAAAGCTGATGCCACCACTGGGAACCGGAATCGAAAGCGTCGACGATGCAGTGATTTCAACCATCGTTCTCTCGTCCCAAGAATTTCAAGAGCCAACCATTCGCTGGAAAGGTGATGCTCACCCTGTTCTTTGATTACCGGAGCCATTGCTTATTAATTTCAAGGAACCTGGTGTCTCCATCACTGGGGAACAGGACTGGGCAACACTGGTGAAATTACGGCGTGCAATTAAGGTGAAACGTCCGGGAAAACTGCGACAAGGGGTGCTTCATCATAACGCACGACCCCATGCCGCAAATGTCAAAAAGCAGAAGGTACGCCAACTCAAGTGGGAGATATTCGAGCAACCACCTTATAGTCCTGATCTTTCCCCATGCGATTATAACGCCTTCGGTCTTTTAAAAAAGACCTTGAAAGGTCAACGATTCCTGTCGGACGAGGAATGTGTTCGACAGTTCACACGAACATTATAAAAATGTTTTAAGTGAAGGATGAAGAATGAAATCGTGCAATTCCACGAAACATTCTCGCGATATACGAAAATACTTGAAAAAACTATCTTCATGTGACTCCAGTTCGATACATGGGGGGTGGTAGTCTGCTAATTGCTCTCTCTTCTTATTGATGTCATGCACCTAACATTGTCTTTTGTTCTTTGTGTTTTGCAATGCAAATAGGAGAAGGAGTTGTTCTTCTTCCGAGCTCATACTCAATAATAATATCAAACAATACTTAATATGAAGACACACTACATATTCTCCAGATGGTAGCGACCAGACTGGACCGATCACACAAAGGTATCGCGTCCTATGTGACGTCCCCATATCGCAGACCACCGCGACAGACCGCTTTCTGTGTGGCCAAGCCTTTAGCCTGATTGGCATACCGATTCTGGACTGTACGCCCATCAAACAGAACTTTTTGATCACTCCTTATACAACTAATTGTAAATTAATTATTTAAGATGTAATTTACACTCACTTAGTAGTTCTATTTGTTTAATGTAAGAACACGCAGTGCTCTTGAAATTAGTTCCCCTGTAGGAGCATATGTTTTCATTAATGTTCCACTTAGGCTAGCGAGTTAGTCGTGAATCATCTCACCACATTTCTCCGGCGCCTTTTGACGTACCGTATTTATCGCACACATGTGTGCGTGATATACTACTGTCTCCTCTTCACACGTGTGCTCGCCTTTCTTTACGCCACACACGGACTGAAATACTGTAGAATTGCTCACCTCAACGCATATCACGTAAATATTTACTCTCACGGGTGTTGACTTGGTTGACATTCATGCTATGTGGATTAATGTGTGGCAAAAACCTTTGCATAACTTCATTTATACTAGGTTCATTCAGGAAATTTCAGAAGTGGTATCGTCAGAATTCGTATGAGCTCTTTGTTGAATATTGTGTTACGTCCCCGTGCACAGATTTACAATTTTATACCTTTTGTAACGTAAATCATGGCGTTTACAGAATAATTCTCTTACTGGGCAGATATTACTTAGGCCTACTCTTACCATGGTGGACTGATCTTATTTTACAAAACGCCGAAACAATCAATTGTTATATAGTGCGTCCTCTATCCACCATTATATACACTTGTGAAACAATTAATCAAACTCATGCAAAATCAGTAAGTTCACTACAAAGGTTGCTAAATTATAATTACAACTAGTAACGAATAAATGCTTAGTAAATTGTCTGCAGTGTTATTTATTTATTTTTTGTTATTTTGTATTTATTTATTTATTTATTTATTTATTTATTTATATCTAAGTGTTTTATTCATTTATATAACTTATTTATTTATTTAATTATAGATTAGTTTTTCATCTAATTGTGATGGTTTATTTGCTTATTTACTCATCTAAATGGTAATGCTGTAAGGTACCACCAGTATCTTCTGAAACTCATGCCTGTGCTGCCTGCAAGTCAGCCAGACACTATCGTAGCCGGCACATCCGTACTATTAAACACCAATTCATCGAAAACTGTATGAAAGTATTAATCTATGTTTTTCCGGAGTAGTAGATGTTAATTGATATGTGTTGTTATTCACCCCAAAAATAGTACACATTAACGTGTTGACCGATAGAAATGCAATTCTTCAACTAACCGTTAATGCAAAATGACACACATTGAATTTATTTAATTTATTTGAAAATCAATTATGGTCCAATCTAATTGAAGCTACTTAAGATGATGATAATCGTGATTCAGAGAAAGTGTATTTGTATTGAGGTCACATCCCCCAACTTACTGTAGCCTATCCAGATTGATCAAGGTCTGTTTCACTGAAGTATTTCAAATTTAATAATTATTACCATACAGTATTTTTACGACAACTAATTTTAATTACATGTTACAGAGTAATTGATTGTGCAGCACAGTGCATTGGTTGAATTCCCATTATGATGCCTAACGGCAAAATAAGTTGATAGTATTTCATTAAAATGAATGGACTTGCAACGTTTACAATATACAATAATTCCAGCCAGGACCAACGTTTATTTAATTCTGATATATTTCATCTTTTATTTGAGTAAGGTATATACATAACTGATAAGTTATATTCAAATTTTATTTTCATAATTAATTAAATATTTATGTATATTCAGAGATGTAGCCAGAAGGGTGTTAATGGGTATATTCCGCACCTCTAGGGTTGATAAAGTGTTACAATTACTTATGTTTACACATGTTTCTAACATTAATTCCGCCCTCATTATTCAACAGCAAAGCATGGGAGTTTCTGGTTTTTAACATTTCAAAATATAATCTTTCAAATTTTGAATTTCGGATAAAGTGTATTGTAGCATTTATTTTAGCAAATTTGTTACAAATTAAGTATTTTTTAAAATAAGATATGTAGCAATTAGGGCTAAAAGTATATAGTTCAAATATATAGCATTACTCGCCATATTATTTAGAAAGTACTACAGATAACTGAGACAGAAGGACCTAACAAAGATAATATATACATAACAAGTAGTTCCGTGAAGAACTATACAGCCTATTTTCATATAACCTACTTATGTTAATTGCCACTATCAACATACACAATTTCAGTTTGATTGCTGTAATAGATTCGTAGATATTGAGAACCGACTAAATATTTCGGATGGTCGCCATGTTGAATTTTATATATGTAGGTCCTAGAGTTATGTACTGTTACATGCAGATTATTGTGAACGTGTAGTATTCAAACTTCAATCGCATATTTAGGACACAAGAAGTAACAAGGAGATTTAAAATGTTTCACAGCTGCCATCTTGAGGTTATGGAAACAATTGAAATAAATTAGATGCCAGTGGATTAACATTCGTATAAGGATTTACTGTACCAAGTTTCACTGCACGCGGATGGTTAAATTGCGAGAAACGTCAATGTGAATATTTATAATTCGCGTCGCCGCCATGTTGGATTTGTGATCACCAGGTTATTTAAAGTTCTATAGGTGAACTTAAGTTCATAGCCCCTACGGACATTAAAAATGCAGTTTGATTGCTAAAATAGATTCGTAGATATTCAGTATCGTCTTAATATTTCGGATGGTCGCCATGTTGGATTGTTAAATGTATAGGCCATAGAGTCATATACCATTAAAGGAAAATTATTGCGTCGGTTCATTATTCAAACTTTCACTTCGATCGCATGACTACATCACAAGAAATAAAAACTTAATTTTAAAATTCGCACTGCCGCCATCTTGAGGTTATGTAAACAATTGAACTAAATTAGATACCAGTGGATTACAATGTGTATAAATATTTCCTGTACCAGGTTTCAGTGCGCTTGGAACATTAAATCGCGAGAAAGGTCTATTTAAAATTTTCAAATTCGCTTGGCCGCCATCTTCGTTTTGTAGTTAACCGGTTTTTAAAAGTCTTATAGATGGACTTCCAGTAGTGCCTTTTATCTCCGTACAAAATTTTAGGGAGATACCGCTAATAGTTTCAGAGATATAGAATGCCGGTGAAATATTTCGCACATCCGCCATCTTGTTATTATGTAAACAATTGAACGAATTTAGATGTCTGTGCATTAAAATGTATATAAACATTTACTGTACCAAGTTTCATTGCGTTTGGTTGGCCAAATCGCGAGAAACGTCTATTTAAAAGTCGCAAATTCGCTTGGCCGCCATGTTGGTTTTGTAGTTATCAGGATTTCAAAGGTCACATAAGTGAACTTATAGTAGCTCCCTCTATCACCATAGAAAATGTCAGGGTAATATCGGCAATAGTTTCGGAGATATTGAATGCTGGTGAAATATTTCGCACAGCCACCATTTTGGATTGGTGAGTCGTAACAAAATTTGAAGGGAACGGTCGAGGTCGCCCGGAATAGTGCTATGAACTTTCCGAGTTTCATTGAAATCGCTCCTGCCGTTTAGATTTTATTAGGGGGACACACACACACGAATCACACACACACACACGCACACACACACGGACAAAAGGTGATCTCATAAGCCTATTTTTTCAAAATTGAAAATAGGCTAATAAAAATGTACACATTTACACTGTAATAGTAGGTCAACCTACAAACATTCAGGTACGTTAACATTACGTGGTTTGGTTGTTGATGGTGAACGACATTCCTCCGTTGAAATATTCCCTAAACAGTCCACACAAAAAAGAAGGAAAATTTAGTTATTAAAATCTCAAGAACTTTTTTAAAATTATTTTTTATTTTATTTTTTATTTATTATTTAATTTTTTTGAAATCAAATTAAAGCTCGCATTTGTTACAGATCTATTTTTAACTAAATTTATAAGATTTCTCATAGAATACCCAACTGAAATAGTCTATTAACAACAAATCTTTACTCGTAAATATATTAGTTTCTTTATAAAAAAAAAGAACACCGCTGAAGAAGGCCGTAATATGGTGGAAACTAGTACATTTTATTAATTAATTCATATAAATTTAATTATTATTGTCTAAGGTGTAATACATGTATTAACTACTAGTTGGTATTCATTTAGATAATTTTCGATGGAAATAGAAAAGCCACAAACAAGCTAAGGACTGGAAACACAAAATAGTAACAAAAGTAAAACAAGCTTCTACATTTAAATACTGTTCAGAATATTGACGAAGCTACAAACAAGCTTATTTAAAATACGCCTAATTAGTTTGCTGATAATTAGGACAACTGACAGACTGTGAAAAGTGGGATGAGCATTTGGAAATCAGCTTTTTGATTTTTAAATACTCCAAGAACAATACAATACATTAATCATAGCATTTTCAATGTGGTCATTAATATGATTGACAGGTGGGTAGGATTAAAGATCAGAAATGGTACACATAAGTAGTATCTGTCTGCTTTATTCACTGTACGTTTGTTTCACTGTGCGCTTTTATCACTAGACCACATCACCGAAGAGCCATCTCTTACAACTAAATACGAAACTATGTTATTATTTAAGTTCCTTAAATATTACGTCTAGTGTGTTACTCATTACCTGTGATTAATCATCGGTAAAGAAAGGTAGATAGAAAGAAAGAAAGAAAGAAAGAAAGAAAAGCAATGTTTCATCATTTTATACTGCTCACCTACTTGCGCGCAACTTCATTTACCACCTCTATTGCTTAAAATTACGACCAACTCAAGGTGTAGCGTTTAGAATCATTGGCTGCCACCCCAGAGGTCCGACATCGATTCCCGACTCTGATGTGACATTTAATTCTGGTCTGAGGAATGGAACGTGCTACACCCACCCTCGTAAGGCAAAACTGAAAAGTGGATTTCTCTGGATTCCCACTTCTACTCCAGGCGAATTCCGGGATGGTTCCTAAATTAAGGCCGCGGCCACCTAATTCAAAAACCCTCATCTGAATAACTAATACAGCCATCGCAGTAACACAGGTTACCAGACAAATTCTACACAGAAATAAGTACATGGGCTACATATTCACGATGTCGCAAGCCTCTCCATGAATTAACAAACAAAAAAAACATATTTGTCGAATTAGAATCGGTTTAGAACTGTATTTCTTTAGTGTCCCACTGCAGGATATTGCAATTAGCACCATTTTCGCACTCTTAGATCCAGTGGTGGATCCAGAGGTTCAACTCGGAGGGGGCACTCTAGGATTTCAGAGTAGCTAGAGAAAATATGTAATAAAATTACTAAATTTGTATTTAATCTACGCACACTACACATAACATTGAAAATGAAAATCCACAGCCTGCTTCCAGTCTCCGACCGGGTCAGGAATGGAATGAATGAAGCCCCCATCTAGCTGCGAGGATATGAACTGTGCCGGCTGCCGAGGCCTGACGCACTCCTCTGGGGCAATGATTAAATGAATGACAGATGAAATGAAATGATAGTGGAGAGTGTTGCTGGAATGGAATTTTGACAGGGAAAACCGGAGTACCGGGAGAAAAACCTGTCTGCCTCCGTTTTGTCCAGCACAGATCTCACATGGAGTGACCGGGATTTGACACATAACATTCAACCACCAGATTTTATAATTCTACAAGAAATTCATTTTATTAAAATGGTTTATTGGTTTCAGTTTCAATAACACAAGTCATTGTCATTATGTTAAAAAAAACTTCGTAATTCTCAGAATATGTACATTTCCACATTTTAATCCACATTACACAGTCTAATATGTAATAAAACATTTGCAATCATAGTGACTATCTGAAGATAATATACAAGTCTACTCCACAAATGTTACAAAATATGTACATAGTACCAACATTGTCAGTCACTGAGTCACTACTAGTGACATAAATATAGAAACAATTTTATTGAATACTGATTGGGATTCTATTTGGTGACTATCCTAGGCAAAATACATGCCTATTACAAAATAAGATCCAGGGCGATCCTGAGTTTACCCCTTAGAGAAACGTTCTACAACTTTTTCAACGTCAACATTAATTTTACATCACGGTGAACAAATAACAGACTCAAGCCATTCGGCCTTTCCTCTGTCATTCGCGTTCGTAGCCATGATTTGACAAGTTGCAGGCTGCTGAAAGATCTCTCTGCACTTGCAACACTGTCGACGTAGCGATTATATTAACAGTGTTGCCATTACATACTATATGATAACAAACATTGACCACATTCATGAATGCAGGCAATACAGCAAAGATTTTACTTGCAGTGCAGTTTACAGAAATAATAATTTTTATCGGCTATATCAATGTAGCAGACACCTGGTTTTTCGGGGGGGGGGGGCACTTGCCCCCGGTGCCCCCCTCTGGATCCGCCACTGCTTAGATCTTAGATCCTAGATTATCCCTGCATCTCTGATTTTGACTTATTGTTAGTCTCATTCCATTATTGGTCACCATATATTTTGCCTTGAGATATACCACTATTAAGTAATACCACGAGGGGGCGAAGTGTATCCCCCTTCCTGGTGAAAATTCGAAAGGTTACCAGCAAGTTATGAATCTCAATGCATTTTGGTAGCAGTCCAAACTAGGCCTTTGTGTCTGCAACAAAGTTAAATTGATATTATTTCGGTACGTAATTTACGATTCTAACTCGGCAAATATGTATAGCCTGTCTTGTTATCGTATTCATATATTCAAAGTCAAAGAGAATATCAAAGCTTTGATGTGGATTATAGCCTGTTGTTTATAAAAAATTGTTACAATAATAATGAGTACTTTTCCTCCTTTGATAATGTTGAATATCTTGTAAATAGAATCCGCAGAATATCAAGGGTTCAGAAACAAAATATATCTCTCATCGAGCAGTGAATATGTTTCTATTTGTAGCTGAGTTCCTTTCATGTATTTACGGCCATTGTATAAATAACAGCAACATGTCTGTGGTGCACAATATCGAGGTCTTGAATTCATGGAGAGAAGGATTGAATTTATACTTTTCAGGAGGAAAGTCAGTTGCTATTTCGGGGATAACAAACACATTTTGTAAAGAGTTAGGTAAAAATAGTTTTATGTTGGAATCTTGGTAAACATCTTTTTAAAGGAGGGAGATTTCCGAGGGCGTGGCACGAGGGAATAATTTGCCTAATATAGAAGAAACGAGGAGATAAATCAGACCCAGGCAATTATAGAGTCATAATATTGCTTGATAATCTGAGCAAAATATACACCGGGGTTTTAACCAAGCGTTTAATGGCGTGGGCATAAGGTTTTTCGGTGTACTCGAGACTCCAAACAGGGTTCAGAAAAAGGATGAAAACCAGTGACAGTATAATGGTGAAAACTTTGATGGACAAATACATAAGGAGGAAAGGAGGTAAGCTGTACATCACAGCAATTGATTTAGAGAACGCGTTCGATTCAGTTAGCAGAGGAGCTGTCATTGCTAAATTGGGAAAGATCGGGGTGTCGCATAAGATGATACGAGCAATTGAGAATGTGTATTTGGAAGTAAAATGTGCAATTGAAATTAAAGAGGATGTAATTGTGGGAGAGATAAAATCAAATTTAGGATTAAAACAAGGATGTAAATTATAACCCGTGCTCTTTTTGGTATTCATTAACGACATTTTCGAATCTATGAGCTTTGAGCAACAGTCCAACCCTTATTTTGGATAATCATGATATCCCGGGCCTGGTGTTTGCTGATGACATCCTTCTGCTCGCTCTAACGCCTCCTAGTATGCAACATAGTATTGATGAGATTGTGAAATACTGTGAGGACTGGCATTTAAAAATTATTCCGCTCAAGACTAAAGTTATGGTGTGCAAAAAGGGAACTAAACGGGCTAAGAATGAAAAGTGGTTCATGTATGGGACAAATTTAGAGACTGTGAAAAGATGTGAGTATTTAGGGTCGATTCTGGCGAGTAATGGAAAATGAACTCAATAAATTAAAAGAGCAAAATCGAAAGGGCTAGTGGCATTGGCGAGTGTATAAAGCCTGTTGGGGCGTAAGTTACCGAATATTGACTGCAAAGTTCACAATAATGTATTCACTGCACTTGTCGTATCAAAAGTATCATATGGAGCGGAAGTATGGGCTGTAGAAGAAGGAACTGCAACCCTGGACACTATTGTACGTAAGTTTGCTAAGATAATTTTGGGGCTACCTAGTTGTACAGCGAATAGCAGAGTAGTCTAATAATGATGTGTGAGGATGTAAGTATTCGAAAACATATTATAAAAAGAATCATTAAATCTTGGATACGCCTGAATGTAGGTGGAGAGGTGAGATTTTAAAGGTACACCAAATGAAGTATCAGCAAAAAGGGTACTGGGTGGACGGGGTAACAGATATACTGGAAAGACTTGGATTGGGGTATTTATGGGACAGGGATTTACGAAGGGAGGAGGGTAGGGTGTGTAAAAAGTGTGCAGAAGTGTAAACGACACAGAGTTGCAGGTACTCAGAGAAGAGTATGCCAACAGGAGAACCTTAACGGAGTTCTGCGAAATAAGGAAATTTATAAGTATAAAGCCTGAATGTCTAACGAAAAGAGAAATGAGAGGGATAATTTGGTGGTTAATGGGGGTGTATAAGTACAAAGCATTGAGAGATGTAGAAAAAGAGGACCTTTGCATTTTTTGGGGAAGGTTATGGATGCAGCACACCTGATCGGGAAATGCAACGAGACCAAATTGATCATAGCAAAGTTTGTAGACAAGCCAGATATAAACAGAATAGAAAGAGAAAATGATTATCACACTTAACTAAAATTATTAAAAAAGGGAACGGAGGAAGCCAGGTAAATTAGCGAAATGTTTTAATATTATCAGAGGAATGTGAGATAGGAGAGCGACAGATGATAAACACAACAAAGATGCATGTGAAACAAGTATACGGGTACAGGAGATGGTAACCTAAACTTAAAACTTAGTTAAAGTCTAGGATAGCCTCTCTATATCAATTAGGATAACATTAAGATAGTACATAATTAATAGCCATTATTAGTGTCTTGATAATTGTTTATAACATTTTATACAATGCAAATTAGTTGTAGATTTGTGTCTTATGTTTAAATTTATGTTGCGATTTATTAATCTTACGGAGAAGGATTGTTGTACTAGGCAATTGGGGATTCGCTCTAACCACTGTAATAATCACATGTATCAGGTGATAGTTGCAATAAGTAATACTCTCGTCCCAATCTCTGGTTATACAATATTTGTAACAGAGGATATTATATTATATTCTGTAATTTTCAGTCGGTCAATAAGTAATGCTTTTAGACCAATTTGATTGGGCGGGAGTACACACTCTTCTGTATATACACACATCAAAAAAAGTTTTGCATCACCTCGGTTTCCAGATCTCCGGCATATAGACGTTGACTGTGTATATTGTATCCAAGATACAGTCCCTTTGACTGTTCATAGATGTCACTAAAACTGCTCAAAGATGTAAACAACCATGCATGAGCAGGGCCTATTAGACGGAGGGGGTACGACAGCCGATCAGTTCCAGTCATTCCACCAGGACGAAGGTACGCTGCCCATGTTGTCTGTAGTTCTACCATGCCTAGAAGGTCAATACCGCAGTTCGATCGCGTCCGCATTGTTACTTTGTGTCAAGAAGGGCTCTCAACAAGGGAAGTTTCCAGGCGTCTCAGAGTGAACCAAAGCGATGTTGTTCGGACATGGAGGAGGTACAGAGATACAGGAACTGTCGATGACAGGCCTCGCTCAGGCCGCCCAAGGGCTACTACTGTAGTGGATGACCGCTACTTACGGATTGCCGCTCGGAGGAACCCTGACAGCAATGCCACCATGTTGAATAATGCGTTTCGTTCAGCCACAGGACGTCGTGTTTCAACTCAAACTGTGCGCAATAGGCTGCATGATGCGCAACTTCACTCCCGACGTCCATGGCGAGGTCCAGCTTTGCAACCCCGACACCATGCAGCGCGGTACAGATGGGCCCAACAACATGCTGAATGGACCCCACGGAATTGGCATCACGTTCTCTTCACCGATGAGTGTCGCATATGTCTTCAACCAGACAATCGTCGGAGACGTGTTTGGAGGCACCCTGGTCAGGCTGAACGTCTTAGACACACTGTCCAGCGAGTGCAGCAAGGTGGTGGTTCCCTGATGTTTTGGGGTGGCATTATGAGGGGCCGACGTACGCCACTGGTGGTCATGGAAGGCTCCGAAACGGCTTTACGATACCTGAATGACATCCTCCGACCTATAGTGCAACCATATCGGCAGAATATTGGAGAGGCATTTGTCTTCATGGACGACAATTCTCGACCTCATCGTGCACATCTTGTGAATGCGTTCCTTCAAGATAACGACATCGCTCGACTACAGTGGCCAGCATGTTCGCCAGACATGAACCCTATCGAACATGCCTGGGATATGTTTAAAAGGGCTGTTTATGGACGTCTTGACCCACCAACCACTCTGAGAGATTTACGCCGAATTGTCGTTGAGGAGTGGGACAATTTGGACCAACAGTGTCTTGATGAACTTGTGGATAGTATGCCACGACGAATACAGGCATGCATCAATGCAAGAGGACGTGCTACTGGGTATTAGAGGTAGTGGTGTGTACTGCAATCTGGACCACAAATGCTGAAAGTCTAGCTGTATGATGGTACAACATGCAATGTGTGGGTCTCATGAGCAATAAAACGAGCTGAAATGTTGTTTGTGTTGATCTCTATTCCCTTTGTATTTAAAGGTTCCGGAACTCTTGGAACCGAGGTGATGCAAAACTTTTTTTGATGTGTGTATAACTCAAGTCCAGAAAACCAATATATATAACCTATAGAGTGTAACCTCACCCAATCATGTTGGGCAAAACGCGTATTGACCGACTGAAAAGTAGGTTAACTGTACAGGCAATACTGAAAATAATGTCTTTAAAACTTCACATACGAATTGAATAGTTATATCCTAAATTTGTAAGTGCTTTCCCAGCTTTAATGATCCGGTGTATGCGGGTACATAGAGTAAAGGTTGGTGACGACAATTTCTAGGTCATCTCCCCGTCACCGAAGGAAAGTCCTATAATAGACAAATGAAGGACAGCCTTAGCTTATAGTGGAGTAAATTACACTAACAAGGTATTCCTTGATGAATTAAGTAATCACAAGAGCATTGAACCCTAAGGCAAGAAATCAATATCAGCACATTCATAGTCGAGGAAAGCCCGGTGCAGTTTGGATGCAACAACAATAAAAATAAAATAGCTGAGAAGAGAATCGATCGTACTTAGTCCTGGCAAGAGACAGAGTTTAAATAGCGTGCGTATGGACCCACTTCACGGTCAGTGTTCCTTGAATGTGACACATGCATGTCAGAAGGATGTGCTTCTCCCATGAGTACCTAGTCATTTTCAGCCATCTCCGTGAGCGTTTCTTGATGTTCTTGTTTCATTTGAGGAACTTGGACACCATGGTCATTTGAACCCTTCTTTGAGAAATTTGTAGTCAATATTCGGTAACTTACGCTCTAACACTTTAACACTCGACAATGCCACTAGCCCTTTGGACTTTGCTCTCTTAATTTGTTCAGTCTATTTTCCATTATTCGTCAGTATATTCCGAAATACTCACATTTTTTCACAGTCTCTAATTTTGACCCATACATGAACCACTTTTCATTCTTAGCCAGTTTAGTTCCCTTTTTGCACACCATAACTTTGGTCTTTCGCGGATTAATTTTTAAATTCCAGTCCTTACAGTATTTCACAATCTCATCAATACTATGTTGCATATTAGGAGGCGTTAGGGCGAGCAGAAGGATGTCATCTGCAAACAATAGGCCCGGGATATCATGATTGTACAAACAAGGATTGGGCCATTGCTCAAAGCCCTTAGATTCGAAAATGTCGTTAATTAATAGCAAAAAGAGCACCGGTTTAATTTACAGCCTGTTTTAATCCTAAAGTTGACTTTATCTCTCCCACAATTACATCCTCTTTAATTTTAATTGCACATTTTATTTCCGAATACGCATTCTCAATTGCTCTTATTATCTTATGTGACAACTCGATCTTTCCCAATTTAACAATGACAGCTCCTCTGCTCACTGAATCGAACGCCTTCTCTAAATCAATTGCTGTGATGTATAGCTTACCTCCTTTCCTCCTTATGTATTTGTCCATCAACGTCTTCACCACCATTATTTTGTCACTTTTCTAAACCCTGTTTGGAGTCTCGAGAACACCGAACAACCCTGTGTTAACCGGTGATAATGTGATAGATGTATGGTGTGTGTATTTGTAATTCAGATAAGGATGCGGAAGGAGGCGGCTGCGGCTTTACGCTAGGAGCCATTTCGGTATTTGCCTGGAGTAGAAATGGGAATCCATGGAAAACCACTTCCAGGATGGCTGACGTGAGAAACGACACCACCTCTTCTCAATGTTGCCTCACGAGGCTGAGCGTACCCCGTCCTAGCCTTTGGATCAAAATTAAATTTCTTGGCAGAGCCGGGAATCGAAGCCAAACCTCTGTGGTGACAGGCATGGATGCTAGTCACTACGCCACAAGATGAACGACACTAAATATTTATCGTTATACCAAAATAAACTCCGAGTTAAGAAGATTTTCGGACCACTCTATACATGGGAAGACGTAAACATTAAGGTCGCTCCATATCGCAGTTGCAGGTACAAAAAGAAGCAGAATGAATGAGAACACAGACATGAATAAAATACAATTTGAATACTTCTTTGAGATAGTACTCTTTTTTACAAAGTCATGATGCACTTCTGTTGGAGTTGACGCTGCTTTTAACTACCTGACCGCATTGTTATCGGTACTTCAGTTCATACACAAAGCGAGAATGAAGCTCGCGCTTTCTGGTGATATCGCGCCAGACTACCAGTTCACTGTCACAACTCAAGTATCATGGCTGATTGTAACGCCTTCTAAGTCTCTTATCTCTATACAGTGTTGTCGGAAGTTTCTAAAATGTAATTAATGTCCTTTTTCTTCGTGATGTATTGCATTTCGAGTATTTCTTTTAACTTACAATGTCCTGACTAGATTAACGTAATGGTGTGTTTATGGGGGTTGATGTAGAATAATAGCTCAAATATCAGGAGAGTGGACCTCCGCAGGGATTTCTCCATCATTTCAGTGATAGTAATAATAATAATAAATTATACAGAATCAAATCCAGTTCAAGGCAGTAATCAACAACCATCATTTTGCTGAGAGAATGAATACCAGGACCAATAAATCATACACTGAATAAGGGAGGAAGATTTTCAAGTCAAATTTTGATTTTGAGAGAAGAAAAAATCAACATCAGCTAAATACGTTTTATCGCTATCCACATATAGGCATAACGATGCAAAATTATTAATAATAATAATAATAATAATAATAATAATAATAATTTCAAGAACAATATCTTACAGAGTGGAGATAAGACACTATACCACGGTTGTGAAGCCTGGGGGATTGTAAAGTTCAGAATGTTTGATACTGAACAAGAAAGGTGAATTAGAGGAACTGGGTAAGAAAGAAAGAAAGAAAGAAAGAAAGAAAGAAAGAAAGAAAGAAAGAAAGAAAGATAGAAATAAAAAAGTAAGAAAATCTTGAGGAAGGTCTTAGGACCCGTAAATAGAAACGATGGTACATGGCGAAAGAGGCGAAACAAAGATCTTTACGGACAAGAAGAAAAAATCACAGATACCATACGGAAGAGAAGATTGAAGTTCTATGGACACCTTACGAGAATGAGCGATAGTCGACTAACGAAGAAAATCTTTAATTACATCACCAAGATAAAAGCGACTACAGAATGGGTAGATGAAGTAAGAAAGGATATGCAGGACGTTGGGGTCAGTCCAAATGAGATCTGGAATAGAGAGGTGTTTCGAGTTACGATTGATGCATTCAAGGGGTTCCTGGAAAAGCAAAGGAGAAGAGCCAAGAACATCTGGTTGGAAGAAAGGAAGAGAATCCACAGTGAAAGGATGACGAATTTCTGGGAGCAGAAAAAGGATTATTCATCAAGTCAATATTGTCAGTGCCGATATGAAGAGATTTTGGGAGAAGAAAAAAAACATCATTAGCTAAATAAGTTCTATCACGCTCCTCAGATGGGTACAACGGAGTAATAATAAAAATAATAACAATAATACAGTAATAATAGTAATAATAACATTAATAATAATACTGTAATAATAGTAATAAAAATAAACTAATAATAATAATAATAATAATGATGATGATGAAACATTACAGAATATATCATCTTAAATCGTATGACTTTTGGAACTCTAGTTACAAATCACTCATTCACCGAAAAAGCTAAAAAGACCACTGGAAAAAAATGGATGGAGTAACGTAATAAGGGGCATAGTGGGTTCATGAGGAGATTTTGGGAGGAGGAGAAGAGAAAAACACCATCAACCCGAGTCAACAAGTTCAAACGCGCTCCCTAAGTGGGCTAAACAAATAAATAAAGAAAGAAAGAAAGAAAGAATGATGATGATGATGAGGATGATGATGAGGATGATGATGATGATGAGGATGATGATGATAAAAAGAAGATACGTGATAGCACAGTGGTCAAACTGCTTGCTTCTCACCAAGGTAGACTGGGTATGTTTCACGGTTAATTCATATGACATTTTTGAGGTGATAGGTCGAGTCCAGTAGTTGGGATTCCACGTAAACCCGAGATAATTGCCACCTAAAACTACAAGCTTTTGTATTTTCTTAATAATAATATTAATATTAATAATAACAATAATAACCATAAATTAATTCTCCTGATATTTATAACTCTACCATTACCACTATAAACACACCATAACGTTCATTAATATTGGTTTCCTCTCTATCGCACATGATGTCGCTCTCCTTGCTTCCACTTCTGAAGTAGCCATTCAGCAGCCTGTCTGAATTCTCAGCTAAAATCGGTCTCAAAATCACCTACACAGAAACAAACTTAATATATCATACAAGCTCCATCACATCTGCCGACTACCCACGGTGTCATCTTGAAAGTGAAAATATTCTAATACCTCGGTGAATGGGTTGAACGCAACAATTACGTTCGACGTCTTTACATGTGTCAACAAATTTGAAATACCCTTCCAAATCACTCAAAATATATTAACAAAATGTCCATATCTCGAAGTGAAAAAATTAGACATTATCAAACTGTGATTAGACCAGAAGCAATATATGCAGCACAATGTTTAACACTTCCAACACTTGGCCTTCTCGAAAGCTGCCAATTAAGAAAAGAAGGATTATCAGAAAAAATCTTTGTCCCAACTTCAATTATGGTGTTTATAGACTTTGAAGCAACGTAAACATATTTATTTATATATTTATTTATTTATGTATTTATTTATTTATTTACACACAAATATTTGGGGCTAAAAGACCAAGACCCAAAACGAAAGCAACACCCGTAAGTAGCCAACTTAATGTGCAGAACACAGCACGTCCTACCATGTTTCGTAACATGCAGAAGTTTAGTGTGGGTTTCACCTAAATCCCCAAATTAAATTAAGGCCATGGCAGATAGTGCAGCTGGTTTCTAAAATTATTAGAAGTGCTAGTACTACATCAGATTTTGAGCAAAAACACGTGCTGGATGCCCTTTAATAAGTATTCAGAAGTGGAACAGGGCTTTGCTATTGTCCCAGTCTTCTCTCTGGAGAGACACTGGCTCCCTGATGCCATTAAGACCGGTCTTACAACGCTGATAATCCAGTTATAACTTAAACCCTAAACTTTTAATGACTATCTCATTTTATAGTTTGGCATACGAGTACAAACATCGCTCTATAGCAGACATGGCATAGGGTCATATGCTGGGGAGCCCAGTCATACTATTGTTATATCATGTTATTATTAGCGGCTTCGGTGGAGTAGTCGGTAGCATGCTGAACTTCTGTGCCCAAGATAGCTGGTTCAAATCCGGCCGAAGTCGTCAGATTTTTTAAGAGCGTTAAAATCCTTCAGTATGCCTTCCTTCGGAGGGGAAGTAAATCCGGTGGTCCCATGTCATAGATGTATGGCATGTAAAAGATCCTTCCACAGACTAAACATGTGTGATACTAAATTGTTAAGTTAGATTTCGTCTGAACGCTCTATCAAAGTTTCAACGTTCACCACTAGGTATCATTGATATCTGGTAGCGAAAGTTGGAACTACTTGAAATTGAACGGAACTTGTAGCTCACCATAAGGGTGTCCGCTGGAAGCAGCTACAGACTCAGGCGAGCCGAACATGTCCTCGGACACTCCCGGCACTAAAAGCCATACGATAAATAAATATCATGTTTTTGTAGTGAATACCGAATAATTCCTACCAGGGGCAATCCGTACCACTTGACTACCTGCGAAGTGTCGATGACCTTTGAAGTGAAGACAAATACTTCAAAGCTTTATCGTGTTGGAAGCCATTTTCAGTGTTGCTTTAGTAAACGAAATGTTATGTTTTTCAGTTAGTCATTACAATTGCATCCAATTGTATTGGGTATTGTTCTCTAACCCCGAATAAATTACAGGAGATTAATAAATTCACTTGATTAGCTTCGATCGTCAAGCGATCATCATCAGATCCCTGGACTGACTGCGTGGCTCAGCGGTAACGCTCTCGCCTGCTGAGCCTAAGATAGCGGGATTGAATCCCGGTGCAGTTAGCTGGCATTTAAGGGTGCTTAAATGTGAGGGAGTCGTGTCAGAAGAAAAGTCCAGCTCCCCGGCGTCTCTAAACGCCCCAGTAGTTAAAAGGGACGTAAAACCCATAACATTATTTTATGTTCGACCCTGACTATTATATGTCAGAAAACTGTATCATAATGAGGGTCATTATAACACTATTTTTCATTATGAAACAGTTTCTCGCACCAATCAGAGCTCAAGAAACAGTTGTGTGACCAATTAAGTAAGTAAGGATAGCATCGCATCTGCACTGACTTCCACGGCCTTCTATTTTAAATTTCACTGCGTGGCTCGTGTCATAGTGGGGTATATGAGGAGGCCGTGGTCCAATACAAGGTAGGCCTATTCTCTGCGTCCCATGTGCTCTGTTCAGTACATAAAACTGGCGAAATCTCGACAGATATTTATGAATATTTATGTTCGAACATAAAATAGTTATAATTATCGTCGAACATAAACAGTCGTATGCAACTCGCCTATAATGGTAATTAAGACACTCGTATGGAAATTATAAAACTCACTTCGCTCGTTGCATAATGTACTAATATCATACTGTCAAGCAATTACATCTATGTCTACATATATGTGGGGTATTTACATTATGTATAATTAGTTACAGAGTTTTATTGTGCACCAATCTTGACCTTCTGGATTATATCACTGATCCGTGCGGAGAACCGCTTGGTATCAATTTACAAAGAAAGGAATAGACACCCTAGAACAGGGTGCACACAAATCACAGACCATACAACGTCTGGCTGCACAAGTGGTTAAAAACTGAAAGCCCGTTCTGCGACTGTGTCGATGTGCCTCAGACCATTCAACTTGTTGTCCTAGGCTGGTGTTCTCAACCTTTTTTGAGACTGTTCTGAGACCCTCACGCCATACCAAGGACCCGAGTACCATTAAATTGAATATATTATTATTATTGCTACGCCCTGGAATGGGTCCGACTTACCTTGTTTTCAGAGGTCCGCGGCGCTTGCTGCAAAATCACCGCCAGATGACATGCCCCAACAGAAGAACACCTAAAGGTGGAAGGAAGGTGGAGAAGGGGGAAACGCACAGACTCGTCTACGGACAAACCCGATTACCAATAGAACTGTCACCGACGAAATAATGCCACAACAGTTGCTTAAAATTTAAAAGAAAATTTAATTACCAAAAGGGGCCAATAAAAATAAAAATTTAACAAAATCATTAAAAAATGAAACTCTATTGCCACAACAACCTCTCTCTGGTGATTCATATGGCTTAAGGCCAACATAAGTTATTTACATAAGAAGGCAAGAGACGGTTTAACATGCTTGCTGAGCGAAATGAAAACATTTAATTTAAAATTAAAATAATAACGCCCAAAAGATAGAAAACCAGAATACAGGTATTACCAAATGAGAAAGGGCTTGATAATTTACTAAGGAACGCAATACCGACCCGACATGCAGACATCAAGGCCACGATGAAACGAAAAATTTAAAATTAAATTAATAAAATAAAAATAGTACCAATTTACAATTCCACCGTTTTCATGACAGAGAGAAACTTAGGAACACTCACAAAAAACACAAAGTTAAACCAACAAGATTAACAAAAAACATACTAAGCTACCACCACAACACATTTGAGTCTCCTGGTCGACGCCTAGAGACTGCACTCTCAATACCAGAATGCACTCGGGCAAAACAAAAACAAAACATGGCCACCAAAAGGATGCTTGCATGTTCAGTCGAATCATGGCAAACAATTAGCTTAAAATTAAATTTACAGTCACCAGAGAGAACAGAAAGGGAGGAAAGAATTACGCTTTAACACCATTGACACGAGGCAATTTAGGCTGCAACTGATCGTAAATCAAATTAATAATAGGCCAACCCTAAAGATTACCAAAAACTAAATAAATAAAAATTTACAACGTAAGATAAACTAGAAACGTGTCTCCAGAAGGTACGAAGGAAAACAACAAAATTTACATATCTGGTAACATTAGCAAAACAGAAAAATTAGGCCTACCAGGCGAAACAAAATACAGAATTAAAACATTAATATAAGGCCAATATCGGAGTTCCCATAACAATATATATATATATATATATATATATATATATTAAATAATAACGTACCTTAAAAACTTCTCTATGGAGACACAATAATAATAAAAAAATTAACACACAAATTAAATAATATTATAAGGCACTAGATTGCCTCAAAATGGCTAACCCGCACATGCGCTGTTTTGTTAACAAGCACTCCTGTTTGCATCTAGTTGCGATTACTATTTCATACTTCTTCTTCACGGCGAAATGGCGAAAATACAGCCTTAAGAGCACAGACATTTCATTTTTAGCATATATACATATTTCATAGAGGCTAGGGGCCAAAGCCCCCAGCACACGGAGAGACACTCTTTCACCAACCAGCCGGCTTGTTGCTTTTTTGACGACAGACTATAAAGATGCCAAGATGGCGGAGAATCCCAAGTCAAAAGCTGCACTGCATTAATGTTAATTGTAATTGTCCAATCACAGATTGACACATCAAGTAACAATGTGCATATTGAATAATTATTTTGGCGGCATGATGAATATATAGTCTTTTGTTCAATGACGTAGAATACAATATCCTTCAAATATGTCTCGATTAGGATGAGATCAGAAGACACCACAAACACACTCTAGCGGTCGAAGATACAACTCGGCTAGAGGCTACACTCCGGCAAGAGGAGTCGATAGATGCTGCCACCTCGAGTTCATAAGCCCAACCAAGCCATCCAGGCGGGCGTTGTAAAGGTAGGAAGTAACAATATGTAGGGGAGATGCATTTTAAAAACGTTGGAACGGGCTTTGCACATAACAATTATTATTATTATTATTATTATTATTATTCAAAAAGTATGCACCTCTTTTTCCCTTTCCTATATATATATCAGAAGTATTTAAATAGCTAGGGATTCACTGCTCACCTGGCATGCTGCAACTTCTTGCATAGTTCATGCAGATAGATGCATTTTCGTATGGACATTCGTGTTACTCATAAAACAGGATATCCAATTATTTTTACTGTAAATTAAAATAATATTTTACAAAATTATAAAATTTCTGATTGTCAAAACTTATAATAGTTTTTAAAAAAGGTTTATATTACCGCCAGAATCAATACTTTAATGCAAAATTTATTAACAAAGTTGTTCTTGGCATTGGGATCTTTTACGCCAGGCATCTTCATTTATTGTCCACAGAAAGGTGATGTATTATATTTCCACGTTTGTCATCTCCAGCTATTGACCATAGCTTCAAGCGGGACTATGGATGCACCGACTACTGGTTGCTTAATGCATCTTCAATAACATTTGCAGACCGCATACTATCTCCGCACATGTCACACCGTCAACAACTACTTTATTTTGATCTATACCTTATTAATTCAACAACCTATATACTGTATATGGTGCACCATGTCAGGTTAAGTGACCATTGATAGTTTAGTGTTAGGCTTTATCACAATTTCATTATTTTAATGCTTAACATTTGGCTGATGAAGGGTACAAAATTTGTTCATTAGCCCCTGAAACATGCACCAGGAACAACTTCGTTGATAATGTTTTCATTAAAGTATTGATTCAGGCGGTAATATCAACCTTTTTAAAACTATTTAAGCACATCGATAAGGAACCATAATGAGTGATTTAAATAATAGAAAACTTATAATGAAAACTATTATTCCAGTTCGTGCAACAGAATTTGAACTGAAGAATGGAGCTCAGGGGAGTAGGTGTTCGCGAGTACTTGTTTGGCTCGAGTGACGAGAGCACCAAATTGCATTTAAAGATAATAATAATAATAATAATAATGTTATTGATTTTACGTCCCTTTTAACAACCCTGGCTTTTAGAGACGCCGGGGTGCCGGAATTTTGCCCCGAAGAGGTTCTTTAACGTGCCAGTAAATGTACTGACACGGCTCCCTCGCATTTGCGCACCCTCAAATGCCAGCTGACTGCGCCAGGTTTCGAACCTGCAACCTTGGGCTCAGCAAGCGAGAACGGCATTTAAAGAGACCGTTGTCCTCGCGAGCACCGGGTTGAGAACGCCTGACCTAGAGTGCCCAAAGAGGAGATTTGAAGGAACCATCCAAGACTTACACATTCAACATTGTGTTTTAATTTCCTAAAGTATTACGTTAAAGGAAGCTTTCCAGTCTGTCAACACAAATGGTGCCCAATTGCATTTGGCGGGAAAACAAGTATTTACATGCCCTACAAACTAACACGCTGTTATGTACAAATACCTACCTAATTGGATGGCTTCTATCTCTTCAATTATTATTACGTACAATAGACTTCGTAAAATTTGTATTCCTAGATTATATTGTAAGCCTATTGTGATATGCTTATTTTAAATTTGCCACAATGTATCCTCATTTTGTCATGCAAATAGACTAAAAAATAAGATCTTCGACTACTTTCGTAATAAAGAAACAAATACTCTTTGGTTTAAGGATACTGAGAAAGACCTCGGGGAACTCCAAATTAAGGACACCATGTTCATGGACAAAACAGCCAAAACTGTCACCAAGGTTAAGAAACAATGGTTCCAAGTTAAAATCAAACAAAAGCGTACGATCCACATCTCTTCCGAAGAAAAGGAAGCAAGATCTCAAAGGATGAGGCAATACTGGGCGAAAAGGAAAGCTCAAATCTATAAAAAGTGATTGATTTCATGTACCCCAAAGTTGGGTGAAACAAATAAAGAATAAGATATTATTTCACAATGAAATCAGGCAAGGTTTCAGTACTTAGAAAAGGTAAATTGTATGTTTTAAAAAGCTTGCAATTTGCGTGGTAATTAGTGGTAGTGTGCTGGTAAAATGAAATGTAATGTATATGTATGCGGGTACCAGCATGGCCTGAAGTGAAGTAGACTGCCCGAGGGGAACAAGCGCTAATCGCCTGCAGCTCATACAGCATATGCACATTGTTTACACAACATACACTCATCATTTGCTGTTACATGGACTGAATTACAACAACAATTGCAACGTTAACCACTCTTACTTCCATTCATTGCGGCTCAATCATTATAACCGAATGTCGATTAATGTGTTATGAATCGGATCGAGAGTGTGTGTGAAACGGTGCCTTATTTAATTGACACTAAATTATGCAATAGCTTACTTGTTTATGTATTTATTTATTCATTAAGCACATACTTGATAATATTTCAAGAACAATTATGCACATAGAAAACAGCTATTTAATCTCGATCTTGGTGTTGTTATTTCATTCAGAGTCTTGAAGATCACAATCATTAGCCTCTTGTACTTGAGTTTTGTTTCATAGAATTAGTGTGTTAATACGTGTTATTGTAGTGTCTGTAGAAGTGTCGGCATTTGAAATTGACTCAAGGATTTGGAGGAAGGCGACCTTGGCCTTCAATTAGGAATCATTCTGTCATTTGCCTGGAGTAGAAGAGTAAAACCACGGAAAGTCACTTCTGCGATTCTGAGGTGGGTCCCTTCTCAGTTTTGCCGCACGAGGCTGACAAAGGAAGGAATTTGGTTCGAACACGAATACAAATCTCAAAGTGTACAGACATTTAAAGCACACAAAGATGATGATGGCACTAAAGGCATTCATCAGTGTAACGTATTGTTTGGTATATTTTGTCCAATACACTTCATCAACAATCTACATGACGATTCTCTATAAACTGCATAAAACGTGATGGAGAAGGGCAATAAGCGCAACACGCATAAGCACCTTCTGAACATTATAATATAATAATGTTATTGCTTGTCGTCCCTTTCAACTACTACGCCGGGGTGCCGGAATTTTGCCCCGAAGGGAATCTTTAATGTACCGGTAAATCTACTGAAACGGCTCCCTCACATTTGCACACCCGCAAATGTCAACTGCATGCACCAGGATTCGATCCTGCAACCTTGATTACAGCAGGCAAGAACGCTACTGCTGAGCCACGCAGCCAGTCAACTTCTGAACAATCTCCAGAACTCTATAGTTGAAACTCAAATGACACAGAAATTGCATTTTTTAAATTGGGAAACGAGCTTTTTAGGTCATGTGATGCACAAATTGTGGAAACCATGTAGATGGAAGTTAGAGAATTAAAATGTCTGACCACAGCGGAACTCGAATCAACGATCTCAGGTTTTGTACGACACTGAGCTATATGAGATATTTTATTTCCAACTTGGTAATGATTTATCTATGACGCTGGCCTGCGTCAGTCTAGCATACAGGATTTGTTGCTCTCTGTGGGTTATCTATAGATTCCTAGAATTGAATTCGTGCGACTGCAATGATACGACTTGTACTGAATTCATGCCACCAGCTGATTCAAGTATGTCATAGGAAGAGTTTGTCAGGAGCAACTGTGCCGATGATTAAATGATTGCATGGGTTTAATTCTGAGGTTGGGTAATAATGGGGATTTTGAATGGAAGACTCACATAAATATTAATTTCTAGCACTGTTCTGCCATCATAATGTTGTGTGAGGAAAGGACACGCGGATGTGGTTTGGATACGATGTAGAGACGAAACCGAGTACCGTAGTGGCTCCGTCTCTCAAGCTCAAGGTCCACCTTCAGGAGTAACGGCTTGCATTCTTGGCTATCACCCCGGATGTCCCTGTTGGATTCCCGGCTCTGGCAAAAGAAAAAATATCTGGTCTGAGGGCTGGAACGGGGTCTCAGCCCCGTGAGGAAAAACTGAAAAGAGATGGGTTCGATTTCCACCTCAGACTTCCTGGAAGTGGTTTCCCGTGGTTTCCCCACTTATATTCCAGGTGAATGCTGGGATGGTTCCTAACTTAAGGCCAAGGCCGCTTCCTTCCCAAATCCTTACCTGAATTACAAATACACACAATTCTACAGGCACTACAGTAACACAGATTATCAGACAAATTCCATCAACACACACACCCATGTACACGGCGCTAAATGACCACGTTGTCCAAGCCTCTCAATCGTACCAAATCACCACCTCAGCCACAAGATAGCTGTCATCAAAACTTTAATAGACCGTACTATATGCCTATCGCAAGAATACCGGTACAATCTACTGGAGGAAATTGAAGAAAATAGCTACTCGAGCTCCGATGTTAACCAAGGGACACGTTCGCCAAAGAAAGAATCAACCTGGGGGGAAAATAGTCACACGTAATTGTCAAAGTTTATCTACCTTTATAAAAAAGTTTCATGGACAGAATAGAAAAAGTACTGAAGTGCGATTCCATAGATACCATTTGCAGGCCAACACAAAACATCAGTGATATTCTATGAAACACAAAATGATCCTACTGACCCTCTGGCCTCTGCAGGTGGGTCAACATTTTCATGTTCATGCGGTCAAGTATATGCATATGTATATATACAGTATGTATGTATTGGCACGACCAAGCGAAGTGTATAAACAAAAATTAAAGAACATTCAAGACACTGCAGACTCTAGCAGACTGATAAATCAGCCATAGTGGAATATGCATGGGAAAGGGATCACATTCTCCGTTTTGAAAACACAGAAATACTTTCCAAGACATCGAATTGCCATGCCAGACTGTATGGAGATGTAATTCACATTTGTAAACAACCATAAATGTTCAATAAAAGATGGAGATACTCTATATCTATATCAACAACATCTGGCGGCCAGCTCATAGCCAGCTCCTGGATTTCAATGACGTCACGTTCCACTCCCTCCACAGCTACGTACACGGGTGGAGGATACCCCAGCAGCCAACCTATCACATACAGTATATCGATAACATTGTTACTCTGGAACAAAAACAACAGAACGGTAATCCAGAAACTACCAAAAACCACTCACATTTCATGCTATTTCGAGTACATAAACCTTAAAAATGTCCTCCATAGGCCTAGTATGGGTGAAACGTCAGTTAATCAATTGAAATAGCCTTCACACGACAGTATAACATCCAAAAATAAACTCAAAAAGTTGTAAAGTTTAGAACAGTGTTTCTCAGACTATGCCCATTTAAGTGGTCTTGTGGCATTTCAGTTATAATTCCGCCACATATCTTGCTAGTTACTGAAGCCAAATATATATCGCCAAACAGGTATTACAAAATTCAGTTGAAGCCAGGCATGATTTCATATTAATCTAGTCACATCCATACTTCTATCATGACGAATAGAAGGACCTAGTGTGAGGACTCCGCCATTATAGCACGGTAGTTTGTGGTCCCGCCGCTACAAGCACTGCAAGCGATAATGTCCAACAACGTGTCCTGTTGTTGGGTCGAGCCGGGTCTTAGAAAAGTGCGCGAGAAGATACTGTGTGAGATATTTGTGTGAATTAAATTGAATTTTCTTTGCATTCAGTTCTTAAATTCAGTTCATTGTGTCTTGTGTACATCAGCGTTTTGTGTTGTGAACTTCAAACATATTTCTTATGCGGCTTTGTTAATTTAATAGTTCAACATGCCGTACTGGTTTTTGCCTGGCTGTAAGTCAGGATATGGTAGAGTAGTTGACGATATACGATCTTTTTCACCACCGAAGAATACAAATCAATTTGAAAAATGGGCCAGAGCTATTCCACGAAAGGATACGGAGTTAACGCGAAGTATTAGAATTTGTCAAATTCATTTCTCTGATGATTTGATAGTAAAATCAGGTAATTTTATAGTGAATGGTGAAGAAGTGGAAATCTCTCGTGTGTGGTGGAAGTTACGACCTGGAGCAGTGCCTCATTTTCCCCCTAATTTACCGAAGTAGTGAGAATAAGTCCCGTAAAGCTCCCAACAGGAAAAAGAATCTCGACACCACCAGTAAAAGAAGAAAGAAGATTGAAGATGGGAGTGGAGCAACGAATGAGGCATTAAAAGGTCAATCCAGTGTTGATAAGAATTTGGGTCATTCTAGTGTACTTACTGATGCTGAAAAGACTATAATATTGTTCAAACGGCGCCTTAAGAATGCTAACCGTAATTTAATTCGCGTTAGATCCTGCCTTAACTCAGCAAAATCGAGAATTAATTTGCTGGAGAAGCAGGTTTGAAATTCACAGGCATTTAATTACAAAGATAACGATTACAGTGGCGGATCCAGGCCTTGCGAGGCCCTGGGCGATATGATAAGGTGGGGCCCACAACAATAGAAAAAAATCGAATCAAATGGAAAATAGTTTGGTAATAATAATAATAATAATAATAATAATAATAATAAAATAAAGAATAGTTACAATATTTTGAATACACTACAGTACATTATTTTAATAATATGAAAGAAACATTTATGTCCCTTTGAATAAGATTATGTAAACAATGAAATATTAAAATATTACTTTGCGACTTTTTTTCCCGGCTGAAGTCTTCTATTATTTCACTGAAATCTTAACTTGCTAAACGGTCACGAGAGGTCATAGCTACACTGAAGAAAGGAATATGAATTATAAATTAGTTTGAAAAGTATAGTTTAATGTAGAAAAATCCATGGCGCGGGGCCCCTAGGACCGCGGAGCCCTGGGCGGTCGCCCTCCTCGCCCTCTCCTGGATCCGCCCCTGATAACGAACACCTTAGCAAGAAGGAAAAGATGATAATAGACACTATGCTCAAGAAATGCCAGGAAAAATCTCGCAATGGAATGAGGTACAGCAATGAATTCATTTTAGAGTGTTTATTGTTGAGAATAAAATCACCGAAAGGATTCCGTCATTGTCGGCGACATAATCTCTTGCCTCTGCCTTCAGAAAGTCACTTGAGAAAACTTTGTAAAGGACTAAAGTGCCCTTATGGAGTTAATGCGCATAGTATAAATGCTATTTCAGACTATTTTAAGGAAGAAAAGAATGATAATTCACGTTACGGTGTTGTAATTTTCGAAGAAGAGAAGCTAAGAGAAGAAATCGAGTTAAATAGCTTTTCTGATAAAGTAGATGGATTAGTTGATTTAGGTGAACACACACCTGACCTCCAGAAGAACGTACTTGCAAATCACGCTCTAGTGTTCATGTTCGTACCTTTCATGCATATATTGGGTGCAGCCAGTTGCTGTTTATGCAAGCGGAAATGCTACTCCAGGGGACATTCTAGCAAAAATTCTAAGTCTAGGTGATTTTGCAGTTAGAAGAGGCTGGGGCGAGGGTGGCTGGCTTTACTTGTGATGGTAGTCAATCAAATAAAAAGGCCAGGAATTCGTTAGGAGTCAGTGGCAAGACAAGCTCTCTACAACCTCACATCCTTAATCCTGCAGATGTTACGAGAAAGATCTGGGCTTTCTCCGACTGTATATTCCAGGAATCTGTGTGTTCCGTAACATGTAATGAAGACCGTAGTTCTTATTTCCGTGAATTATATTTTCCAATGTGCCCTGCCATGCTATTTTAATTGTAACCGCTAATTACTTTTTAAAAGAGTATTAGTTACAAAGTAATTAGTTTCCCTTAGCACCATCCCTAAGACCAGCTGACCCCGGCTGTGTGGAACTTGTCCACTCTAGCGCTGCCTGGCGGGGCGCGCTTGAACTTCAGGAGTCTTCTCACTTTCTCCTTCTATTCGTCATGCTTCTATGTTTAATATTTTCACATGTTCTAGTTCATTTTGAGAAACAATGCTTTTCATAGTATCCTCTCATAATGTGGAGTATGGCTGTGAATGTAGGGTTCTGGGTAGTAATCACACCTGGCCTAAGAATCTAAGAGATTAAGGTTGGTTCAACAGTTTTATCTCCTTCACTTGTTATAAATTAAACAAGCTTGACAGGGCTTTCCTTTGAAAGGCTTCAATAAAAACTGATAACAAAATATAATAATTGAAGAGGTTATTTCCAAGGTGACGTAGATCCAAAATTGAAGGTTTTTAAGGATTTTTTTCTTTCATAAACAAGTTTATAGGTTCTCTCAACGTATAGCAAAGGATTTAAGTCGCAATACGTCTTATATCCCATACTAACAGAGTTCTAAAAACTAAGTTTATTTGGAATATGACGTAAATCCAACGTGTATTTACTGCCTATGTGTCTTACATCCAAGTTGTCCACCCACTGGCTCTCTGGACATCACGTGATATGACGCGGAAACATGGCTGCTTACAGGTAGTAGAGGAATAGTGTTTGTGACTTCTACTGTAGTGCTTCATAGTGATAAATCAAGGCCATAGCTATTTTTGAAGAATATGTAGAGCATCAGGTTGTGTTTGTTGTGTTTAAACCATTTAAATGCTCATAAATGTATCTCAAAGCGTATGTCAATATATTATTTATTTCCAAAATATCCTAACTCCAACTTACAGGAGACGATTACCACCATTTCCTTTGATAGGAGAATTTTGAAACACAGTGTCAGGATATGCATAAAAATATTGAATGAAATTGCATTATATTCATAATCACACCTGAATTTAATTATAGGCTACGAAGAAACAAAAACGCGATTTCTGAAGTTTCACATTTCATGGGTTTACGTCACTTTGGAAATAGGCTAAGCTCCTAAATTCTCATGATGATGGCTACTATTCCAATACAGTGGTGATCCCTAAATGGTGAGGCATTGGTTTGCATGGAATCTCTACGTGTTATCTGGGAATTGTTTGTAAAATAAATACATACATGCTTTGGTTATCATCCTTTGTTCATTGACATTGTAATAATACCATTCAACTGGCAATTTTTACTGGTATTCTTGCTGAAATGTGATCTCTGCATTAAATCCACTGAAGCTGTTATCTGTGAATCGATGCAAATTTTACAATCCATAAACAAATGCAATTGATTTGAATATCATTGAAGGTGTTAGTGTATCTACTGAATAAATGATATAGGACAAATGAATTGTGCTGATTGAATTTTAAGTTTGTTGTTTAGTCTGAATACTGATAACACGAATGATTGAAAACGGTGGATGCAACTAACATTTTCAAGAGTGATTAGAAATGGTCACCCAAAGGGATTATTATTTGTTTGAAGCAAATTTTAATGGATTAAATAAATATTGAGCTTAGCAGATATTCACTCGTGTTGAAATTTCAATGCGAAATTAAATGCTTTGATCTGTCTTGACACGCACATCCTTATATGTATTTCGAATTCGATTCAAAATCTCTAAGTGTCCTGATTTGTGTAATGTTATATTTACCCTCAACGTCTACCGTGTGTACCAATAACCGGAAGTACACAAGTGTTTCGCTACCCACATCTCATATGTTATAGTGATAAGAGCTTGTGGTCATGCAGGTTTTAACAGATGTAAAGCAGGGGATTTCAATAGTTTGAAATTATGGTTACTGGTGTTAATTAACTGATTGGATTTTCCCTAAACTAAGGAACCAACCAACCTATTAGCTCCAGATGAATGCTGAGTTGATGATAACACCTTGCGTTAATATGGATGTTTTGTATAGCGTAAACGGAGAAAGAAGTTTAGGGCGTGACTATCACTCCTCCAATAGCCGTAAATCGGCTATGACTTGAAGAGTTGGGTTTTACGTATGTTACCTTATGTACGGCACTATTCAACACAGCAAAGGTTTCCCTCCTAAGAGTTTGGTTGGTTGGTTCTTAAGTTTAGGGGCTGCGACAACGCGGTCATTTAGCCCTGTGTACTTTGGGTGTGTGTAGAATCTGTCTGATAACCGGTGTTAATTGTGATGACTGTATTAGTGTGTGTTATCTGTTTTTAATTCAAGTAAGGACTGCAGACTTATGAATTTTTCAAATAGTTCCTACTTTTGCCTCCTAACGCCACCGTCAACGACTACTAATTCAGAACTTAGCTACCAGACGCCAACGAACGTAGGAACCTAAGAGCGTTGTTTACATTCTTAACCTATACAATTTAGCTTCACACAGGTGTAATTAGTGGAAGGTTCTTTAACATGCCATAAATATATGACATGGGACCGCCGACTCTACTTCCCCTCCGAAGGAAGCATATCCTAAGACTTTCATCCTGGATCGTGGATGGTGGCATTTTGTTAAATGTTTTAGATGAAGTGTTACGTAGCCTTTTAAAAGCTGTAATGTTTTCTTTATCAGAATTTACATATAGCTTGCTGGACGTGAGAAAATGTTACGGGAAGTTTACAGGTATAACATTACCAATAATGAAAGGGAGGTTCCGTCATCTGTTTTCTTTCCTTACCCTACCCCATGGTGCCACAGCCTATGAAGAGCCTTGGCCTACCAAGTGACCGCTGCCCAGCCATTTGACCTACAGATTGTGGGGTGACGCGTGGTCGGAGCGTTGGGTCCATTCAGCCGTTAATCTTGGGTTTGCTGACCGGACCGCTGCCTCACTGTCCGACAGCTACTTAATTGTCCTCGCGAAAGTGAATGCATCCAATTCCAGCCCTCATGTCAGTTTCCAAACTCCCTGACGGACTGGGTTGGAGGCAGGTGCGCTACCCCAACACTTAGGTTAATCGCCAGTGGTATCCGCCTCATCTATTTCATGTCGTATGATGTTGTGCGCTGAATTCACAACGAAACGTATGCGAAAAAGGGGATTAATATTAATGTTCAAGCATCCAAGAAAAATGCTTAGGGTGTGCAAAAATTATCAAAACATTTACTAGTGTGCGAAATTAACGTGTGACAGATGTCCACATGGTGTTGGTTGTTAATATTTGGTTTCTTGTACTGCATTACAGTAGAGCGTGACTCAATACTTTTAGGAGAGGAGAGTAGACACTCGGGGCATCGAGAAGGAGAAAATGAAAGCAGTATTTCCAGTAAGTGTCCTTCCATTATACAGCAAGATGATATTGCTATTTGATATTACTGCCAAGGTTGCATGTGAGCGAGCAATTCGTCAGTGTACTTACTGTCGACCAAAGTATTATGTGCACTCGAGTTTGAAGGTTGTTTGTGAAGTAACCAATAGACCTACATACAATCCAATAACATCATCATTTTCGTCATTCTATTTTACGTTAGTTCATGTAGGTTTGAAATTTTTAATTTATATTTTAATATTTTTTTCTCGTAGTTGGAACACAAAAAGTGCACGTTTTTAAGCGTGTTTCAACCATGATCACATTTAAGAATTATTATCTCAAAAATAGAGATCGAATCCAAAATTTAACACAATATACATTGGAATGTTGTATAACTGGTGTCTTAATTTCAAAATTTTATGTGTCCAAGGAACAATGTTGTTATCATTTTTGTAAGGTAACTTTTTCTCGGCTCGGGGTGGTTAGAAAATGTAGTTCTTGGTCGCGTTGTAATCCTTATACATCGAGAAGTTATGCTGTATGACTGTGAAATACGTAAATTAATTCACTTATTTTATATCAGTTTGTATTTGTAGGGGGAAAAAGACATGGTTCACCAGCTAGCCGCTCCGGGTAAAGCTGTACAGCGTTGCCGAAATGGAGCCCACACGCATCATGGCGCGCCTCGCTTGGAAGTGATAGGCTCCTTCTCAGCAACGCTGTACAGCTTTTCCCGGAGCAGCTAGCTGGTAAACCATGTGTTATTTCCCCGTACAAATACAAACCGATATAAAATAAGTGAATTAATGTACGTATTTCACAGTCATACAGCATAACTTTTTGATGTATAAGGATTACAACGCAACCAAGAACTACATTTTCCAACCACCCCGAGCCGAGAAAAAGTTACCGTACAACAATGATAAAAACTTTGTTTCTTGGACACACACAGTTGTGAAATTAATAAACCAGTTTACAACATTCCAATGTATCTTGTGTTAAAATTAAGATTCGATCTGATGACAGGTTTTTGAGAGAATAAATATTAAATGTGACGCATGGTTGAAACACGCTTAAAAACGTGCACTTTTTGTGTTCCAACTGCGATAAAAATATTAAAATATAAATTTAAAAATCCAAACCTACATGAACTAACATAAAATAGAACGACGAAAATAATGATGGTATTGGATTTTATGTAGGTATATTGGTTACTTCACAAACAACCTTGAAACTCGAGTGCACATAATACTTTGGTCGACAGGGTAGCGGTGCTCCAGTTTGACAAGCAAGGCCTCGGCTGGCCACTGGCTGTATAGGCTGACGCAGAATTTACTTACGATTCAACGTACAGTTTTGGTTGGATTTCTGGTGAGCTTTCACTTCGAGGAAAAGAAATATACCGGACTTCAATTTATGGTTCAAATTAGTATGTCCTCTTACAATTTCCGTGAACGCACTGTATACAATTAATAATCACGTCTAGTGATGTCAAAACCGTATGTCACCTCACACTCACACTGTGAAGTTAGAGTCACCTAGTACTACCCCAGGAATTAAAAGCTGGAAAGCAAACTGCAAAAGAATTGTATGAAAAAATGCAGCGAGTTCCGAAGACGTAAACAACATGGCATTTTCCATTGTGCTATCAATATCTTCTGCATTTGTACGAATAGGGCCCAGTATCCAGTATCTAGTTTATTCCATATCTGGGATGTAAACTCTTGTAACTAAGTACGTTAGTAAATAATTATTTTAGGTTACAAATTATTGAGAGAAATGACTTACAACCGATCTAAATCCTTGTTAAAAATATCTAAAATGCCTAAAAGTTGTGTGATGGCACTTGTCATTACTACCTTCTCATTTAATCTGGTTTTAGTTTTGTCAAAATAACATAAATATGTACCGGTATAGTTATAGATTGATGGACGAACCAAGGAGGATATGGGAAGTAGGTGCTCAGGCAATGAAAGCATTTATACAGGAAATAAGTTCGTTGACATCAAATATAGTATTAAGTATTAGGAAGTTATTTTTGGAAGCCTTTGTGTGGAGCATGGCGCTCTATAGTAGTGAAACATGGACTGTTGGTGCAGCAGAAAAGAGGAGAATAGAATCATTTGAAATGTAGTGTTACAGGAGAATGATGAATATCAGGTGGGTACGCAGAGATAGGAGAGATGTTTCTGGCAACAGCTATTGAAGAGAAGAGTTAGGTTGGTAGTACACTTACTAAGACACCCAAGAGTACCAAACTTAGTTATGGAAGGAAGGGTTGAGGACAAGAACTCGGGGGGTAAACCAAGGATAGAATATGTTAAACAGATTGTCTCAGATGTAAGCTGTGGTAACCATTTAGAGATGAAGCGATTAGCTCAGGGCAGAGGTGTGTGGAGGGCTGCATCGAACCAGACAAAAGACTGAAGACTGAAATACATACACAAAGTCATAAATTCAACGATTTGACAGTTTTCAGTTTGAACTGGTATATATATGTAGCCAGACGCCAGAAACCTGTATTTTTAGCCCATTTTCAATTTTGAAAAAATAGGCTTATGAGATCACCTTTTGTCCGTGTGTGTGTGTGTGTGTGTGTGTGTGTGTCTAATAAAATCTAAACGGCTGTAGCGATTTCAATGAAACTCGGTAAGTTCATAGCACTATACCCGGCGACCTCGACCGTGCCCTTCAAATTTTGTTACGTCTCACCAATCCAACATGGCGGCTGTGCGAAATATTTCACTAGCATTCAATATCTCCGAAACTATTACCGATATCGCCCTAAAATTGTGTACGGTGATAAAGGGCACTACTAGAAGTTCACCTATGAGACTTTCAAAAACCTGGTGACTACAAAACCAACATGGCGGTCAAGCGAAATTGAGACTTTTAAATAGACATTTCTCGCGATTTAACTATCCAAACGTAATGAAACTTGGTACAGCAAATTTTTATACACATTGTAATGCACTGGAGTCTAATTTAGTTCAATTGTTTACATAACCTCAAAATGGCGGCTGTGCGAAATATTTCACTGACATTCTATATCTCCGAAACTATTACAGATATCATCATGCAATTTTGTACGGTGATAAAGGGTACTGATACAAGTTTACCTATGTATATTTCATAAACCTGTAAATTACAAAACGAACATAGCGACCAAGCGAATTTGAAATATTTTAATAGACTTTTCTCGTGATTTAACTCTCTGAGCGCAGTGAAATGTGGTACAGTAAATGATTTTGCAGATTGTAATGCACTGCCATCTAATTTAATTCAATTGTTTACATAACCTCAAGATGGCGGCTGAGCGAAATTTTAAAATTAAATTTTTATTCTTGTGTCGTAATCATGCGATCGAAGTGAAAGTTTGAATAATGAAGCTAGGCAATAATTGTCCTTGAATGGTACATAACTCTATGGCCTATACATATAACAATCCTAAATGGCGAGCTTCCGAAATATTTAGACGGTTCTCAATATCTGTGAATCTTTTACAGCAACTAAGCTGAATTTGTTATGTTCATAGAGACTATAGGACTTTCAGTAACCTGGTGAGCACAAATCCAACATGGCGGCGACGCGAAGTATAAATATTTAAATGGACGTTTCTCGCGAATTAACTATCCGAGTGCCGTGAAACGTTGCACGTTAAATGCTTATACACATATTGATCAACTGGCATGTAATTTATTTCAATTGTTTGCATAATCACAAGATGGCTGGTGTGCGTACTTTTAAAATCTCGTTTTTACTTCTTGTGTTCTAATCATGTGATTGAAGTTTGAATACCACACGTACACAATAATCTTAATGTAATAGCATGACGAATAGAAGGAGAAAGTGAGGAGACTCCTGAAGTTCAAGCGCGCCCCGCCAGGCAGCGCTAGAGTGGGGAAGTTCCACACTGCCGTGGTCAGCTGGTCTTGGGATGGTGCTAAGGGAAACGAATTACTTTGTAACTACGAGTAATACTCTTTTAAAAAGCAATTAGCGGTTACAATTAAAATAGCATGGCAGGGCACAATGGAAAATATAATTCACGGAAATAATAACTACGGTCTTCATTACATGTTACGGATCGCTCCGATTCCTGGAGTATACAGACACAGATAAAAAAAACAACATAATCCCCAGCATATTAAACAAGCACATATAAACTATTTAAAGTAACACTCTAATTACCAATTCATTTTGTTGGCTACTGGACTTTCGAAAGCTTGCGTGAAGACTTGGCGGATGTTCGAGATTGCAAATCTCCTTTCTTATATTGCAAATCTTGGCGGATTTCCTTCGTTTTGAAGAAAAATCGGCACTTCATATAATTATAAACAAGTCTGGGGATAATATCCATGACATGTTGAAGATAGCAGCTGGCTCCTGAAGGATCAACTGAAATTGTTTCTGTGGAATCGATACAATCAAAAAATATTTCGCTCCACATCGATTTTGAGGTTAATTTTCCGGTAATTACTTTCTCGGCCTGGAAAAGAATGTCACATACACTTCTCGAAGGACGTGTTAGAAACACTTCATTGTTCATTGAACCGTAGTCCTTTATTTCGGCAAGAACTGAACATTTACTTAGATTATTCTCACGTAGAGAATGAGCACCGGGCGAACACTTAATAAATTTAGAAGAGTGCTTAACAACATAGCCAGCCAAATAGTACACTAGACCCTTATCAATCGAAGAGTTTCGAACTGCGCTGTCAAATTCAGGTACCGAGATTCCCCAGTCTTCGATATTTACTGCATCTTGAACCACATATTTTTTCTTAATGGAAGTTTCCACTGATTCCTTCACTGTCTTGTTATGCACTTCCATATTCCGGGCTAATATACGCATCTGATTAACATACGAGGTCAAGATCTGCTCCCGTTTAGGTTCACTATTTCCACCAACATTTAAAGCCTGTTTTATAGGGACGTATATACATTGAAATGAAGGAAATCTATTGTTGATGGATGATCATCTGAACTGAAAGATCGCATAATTCCGAAGTGCCGTTCCTAGGGATCCTGGGTGAGCTTTCCTGTCAACAAATACTTATAACCTTTCTCCCAAAGCCATTCACACATCTCCAAAGTACTCGGTAGGGTTACTACTAGTGATTCCAAGGTTCTGTTGGAGGCAAAGGTGTTATTGGTAGATCTCACGGTCTGAAGAAAACTAACAACAGCTGTATGAGAAGGTGAACCTTTACGAAAAGCCTGAGACGGAATGAATGCATTTAGTGCATCAGCAACAACATTTATATATTACTGGTAAATGTCTCAGTGTCCTCACTACCTTGAAATCCCGCCAGTCCCATTTCTCGATAAAATGTAATACCTTTGGCAACACTGTCACTGAAAAGTTGGAATGCAAACCTAGCATTCATTCTCTGGAAAGATTATGGGTCTAAATGAGCAACTGTCAGTTTAGGGCAGGCTCTAAGCCCAGCATACCCTGAGAGATCTTAATTGAACAGTTCCCTATAAAAATTGAAATCAATATTTTTTTCATTATAGTGAAGTTCTACTTTATCATGAAAGTGGTTTCTTAAGCATTTCAATACATGAAAGAAGTCGGAGAAAGCCCAGATCTTTCTCGTAACATCTGCAGGATTAAGGATGTGAGGTTGTAGAGAGGTTGTCTTGCCACCTACTCCTAACGAATTCAAGGCCTTTTTATTTGATTGACTACCATCACAAGTAAACCCAACCACCCTCTCCCCAGCCTCTTCTAACTGCAAAATCACCTGTATTAGAATTTTTGCGAGAATGTCCCCTGGAGTAGCATTTCTGCTTGCATAAACAGTAACTGGCTGCACCCAATTATGCATGAATGGTACGAACATGAACACTAGAGCGTGATTTGCTAGTACGTTCTTCTGGAGGTCAGGTGTGTGTTCACCTAAATCTACTAATCCATCTACTTGATGAGAAAAACTATTAAACTGGATTTCTTCTCTTAGCTTCACTTCATCGAAAATTACAACACCGTAACGTGAATTATCATTCTTTTCTTCCTTAAAATAGTCTGAAATAGCATTTATACTATGCGTATTAACTCCATAAGGGCACTTATGTCCTTTACAAAGTTTTCTCAAGTGACTTTCTGAGGGCAGAGGCAAGAGATTATGTCGCCGACAATGACGGAATCCTTTCGGTGATTTCATTCTCAACAATAAACTCTCTAAAATGAATTCGTTGCTGTACCTCATTCCATTGGGAGATTTTACCTGGCATTTCTTGAGCATAGTGTCTATTATCATCTTTTCCTTCTTGCTAAGGTGTTCGTTATCTTTGTAATTAAATGCTTGTGAATTTCGAACCTGCTTATCCAGGAAATTAATTCTCGATTTTGCTGAGTTGAGGCAGGATCTAACGCGAATTAAATTACGGGTAGCATTCTTTAGGCGCCTTTTGAGCAATATTATAGTCTTTTCAGCATCAGTAAGTACACTAGAATGACCCAAATTCTTATCAACATTAGAATGACCTTTTAATGCCTCATTCGTTGCTCCACTCCCATCTTCAATCTTCTTTCTTCTTTTTCTGGTGGTGTTGAGATTCTTTTTCCTGTTGGGAGCTTTACGGGACTTATTCTCACATGTCAGGTACTTCGGTAAATTAGGGGGGAAATGAAGCACTGCTCCAGGAAGTAACTTCCACCTCACACAAGAGATTTCCACTTTTTCACCATTCACTATACAATTATCTGATTATACTATCAAATCATCAGAGAAATGAATTTGACAAATTCTACTACTTCGCGTTAACTCCGTATCCTATCGTGGAATAGCTCTGGCCCATTTTTCAAATTGATTTGTATCCTTCGGTGGTGAAAAAAATCGTATATCGACAACTACTCTACCATACCCTGACTTACAGCCAGGCACTAAATAGTACGGCATGTTGAACTATTAAATTAACAAAGCCGCATAAGAAATATGTTTGAAGTTCACAAAACACAAAACGCTGATGTACACAAGACTCAATGAACTGAATTTAAGAACTGAAAGCAAGGAAAATTCAATTTAATTCACACAAATATCTCACACAGTAACTTCTCCCACACTTTTCTAAGAACCGGCTCGACCCAACAACAGGACACGTTGTTGGACATTACCGCTTGCAGTGCTTGTAGCGGCGGGACCACAAACTACCATGCTATAATGGCGGAGTCCTCACACTAGGTCCTTCTAATCGTCATGGTAATAGTATAAAAATAAAAATCCATCCTGGCGACCATATGAAATATTTAGACGGTTCTCAATATCTATGAATCTGTTACAGCAATTAAACTGAAATTTTGTATGTTGATAGAGACAATTAACATGAGCAGGATATATGAAAATAGGCTGTATAGTTCTTCACGGAACTACTTGTTTCAGATACGAAACTAGACATTCAGAGGTTATCCCCAATTAAAACTCAGCAATTCTTCTAGGTTTGTGCCGTGTCTTGTGTGGGGTTTCGCCTAGGACACCAAGCTAGGCTCATCGGCGGGCTCTTGGTGTCCCCGCCCGGACCCCCACAGGAGTGACGAACTGCGCGCCACCTCCCTTTATATAAGGTGCAACTGCACCACTTGACTACGAGAACTAAAAGTTCAAGCAGCCTTAACCTCCCTATGAAGGCTTCCAAAAAGATGGTATATTGGCTTTCACGGCCGGTGAATTAAAACTCAGCAATTCTTCTAGGTTTGTGCCGTGTCTTGTGTGGGGTTTCGCCTAGGACACCAAGCTAGGCTCATCGGCGGGCTCTTGGTGTCCCCGCCCGGACCCCCACAGGAGTGACGAACTGCGCGCCACCTCCCTTTATATAAGGTGCAACTGCACCACTTGACTACGAGAACTAAAAGTTCAAGCAGCCTTAACCTCCCTATGAAGGCTTCCAAAAAGATGGTATAATGTATAATGGTATAATGTTATCCGAAATTCGCACTCCACACATAGTTCACATCGATCAAGCAATTAATTTTGTGATATCCACGGAAATATCTCTGAATATCCTTCACGTGTAGGAATCTACTGTCCGCCGGTTGACTCTGAGATATCCTCATTGATTCAGAGCAGACGGGTGGGAGAGAATGGTCACTTAAGTTGTCAGTTTCACGCCGTCCTATTGCTAACTGGGATACTTGAGTCAATTTAATGTCGATAAAGAAGGGCACATCAATGCGAGTGTGGTATTGACGTATTGAAAACAAATTTCCATCTTTCCGAGGCTCCATTAAAAAGGACAGGACGTGCGTGTCCGTTGTGACGCATCGCAACAGCGAGACTTTACGAACCTTTTATGACGTCGGTAAACGAGCGTCGATTCGTGATGAGCTGCGCTAGGAGACGTCTTTAGGTTCTAAAAGGAACTCGGGACATGATTATCGTTTGTACTGTCTCGTGAGGCGTTCCGAAATTAAAGCCATTCCCTGGTTCACGAAGTGCACTGAGGACAAAGGTACTCCTATTTATCTCACGTGTAGCTGTATGCCTCTCACCAAGGCGGTCTGGGTTCGATTCCCGGTCAATGCATGTGAGATTTTCGAAGTGAAATGCCATGTCCTGTGGTTCGGATTCCACGTAAAAAGGAGGTCCCGTGGCTCATGATCTCAAGATTAACGGTCACGTTAAACTACAAGCTTCCTTTTTTTTATCTCACGTGTCAACGAAATCCCTAATTATAATTTTTAATGAACGCTATGTGGTCAGGTGAAATAGAGACAATTTATTTTCAAGTGAAATGACACTGTTTATTGCAACAGGAACATTGTATTCATGCTTTGTGCTAAGTACAGTATGCACTTATCCAGATGGCATTAGACACCAATTACGTTTCGATATTATCACCCGTCATACAAAAGGTTTTTCTGGAAAATTCAATTGATAAAGAGTGTCTCATATTCCAAGAATTTATGACATCATTCACTTCTTTCAGTAATGTATGCTTGTATTAGGAAGAATATTTGTATACAGTATGTCGACTCTATTTGAAACGTAGCAATATTTCAGTTTTCTGTTGATAAGAAAGTATTAAATATACATTCACCAGCAGTCTACGGATCTAAATAATAATGAATGTTTAAACAAACTCACTGCAAGTACCATTTTTAACATACCTTTCTGTTCAAAAGTAAACAGCAAAGTCTTAAAATTGATACATTTTATACGGAAAAATAATTATAAACATAAACGATACAGAGCAAGGTGTTGTAAATAAATGACTAATAGCCTATAGTGACAAGCATTATTGGCCTTCACCACTGAGGAATGGTTTCAATTCGGCCAAGAAATGTAATTCTGATCTGAGGATTGAAATGGGGTACACTCAGCCCCATGAGGCACAACTGAGAAGATGCTGATTCGATTCACACCTCAGCCATCCTGGAATTGTTTTCCGTGAGTTCCCACATTTACTCCAGGCAAATGCCGGGAAGGTTTCTAACTTAAGACCACGACCACCACCTTCCCAATCCACACCTGAATTAAAAATACACACACTTCTACAGGCACCAAAATAACACAAGTTATCAGACAAATGTTATACATACCCAAGTATACGGGTGTCTTCGGTGGCGTAGTTGGAAGCATGCTGAGCTTCTTTGCCCTAGATCGCGGGTTCAAACCCGGCCGAAGTCTTCGGATTTAAGAGCGTTAAAATCCCTCAGTACGACTTCCTTCGGAGAAGTAAAGCGGGCGGGCCCATGTCATAAATTTATGTCATGTAAAAGAACCTTCCGCTAACTAAAATTGTGTGAAGCTAAATTTTAGGTCAGATTTGATTAACGCTCTATTATTTCCAACGTTCGACGCCATGTGCCGGTTTCGTTGGCATCTAGTAGCCGAGTTTGAGGCTAAGTGTCGTTGTCGGTAGCATTTGGTAGCAAAAGTAGAATCTACTTGAAATTGATCGTCTGCAGTCCTTATCTGAATACACACTAATACAGCCATCACAATTAACACTGGTTATCAGAGAGATTCAACATACACCCAAAGTACACGGGGCTACATGACCACGTTGTCGCAGCCTCTAAACGGAGGACCCAACCAACCCAAGTATACGGCGATACATAACCACTGTGTCGCAAAGCCTCTAAATCAATCAAAAAGATCAACAATATGTAAATCCCCAAAAACACAATTATGTTATGACATTTTTAGAACTATATGATTCCTTGCTCTGTTTCGTAAGTATAGCATGTTGTAAATTTTGTGACTAGTCACTCAATTAAAACAGCAACAACAACAAACATAAGCAATACTGTGCTGTTACCCAAGCTGAAGTGCATTTGTGATTGTTTAATTGATCATGAAATAGAGCGTGCACATTAGAGATGAATAGGAGTAATCTAATACAAGCAAATACTGGTATCAAAACAGATTAGTTGTGGTGATGTCCGCTTGGCTGCAGCCCCTATCCTCATGAGACGGTCGACCGATCCCATTACTACTCTAATTAATGCTCGATAATACATCGGAACCCAATTCAACTAACATCTCCCGTCAAGGACATACTTAGTTATTAATGCTAAATGCCGGGATGATGCACTTAACGTGACGTCAAAGTAGGAAACATGGTGTTGAATGCAGCGATTAGCCACGGTCATCATTAGCGCGACTTAAGCTATGCTGTTGGCAACATCCAGGTTTTCCTTCCCGTCTGTTGCGTTTCGGTCAACCAGGACGAATTATATTCTGTGGTAAATTCTCGCCGAATTGAACAAAAGACATTTGAATGCCGTATTCATGGGTGAGAAAATGATAAACACCATGTCAGTGCAGGATTATATGTTTATAGATAAACCCCTCGGCGTAGTCGAGCACGTTCAATCACTCGCGATGGAGAATTGTACCAAATCAAGTGATCGTTGATTCGAATCCTGGACGCTGACGATGGCTATCCTAGAAGCTATTTTCCCCGTTTTTTCCCCGCACTACCTCTAAGCAAATGCCGAGATACAACGTTATTTAAATTCCTGGGACACATTCCACCTTCCCAAACCGAATAGCCTACAGTAGTTACAATTACACACACTACTACAGTGTGTCCATAAAGTCTCGCCTGTCTCGCCTTGCGGGACCTGTTAGGTTGGCAATACATTTAAGTTATGTTGTTGCAAGAAAAGCAATTACCGTACATTAAATTAAGTTTTTTTTATTTTTTTTATTTTTTATGTTCGGCTCGCCAGTTTTGTAGCTGCTTCGAGACGGACACCCAATGGGTGAGCTACAAGTACCGTTGGGGAGGGAAGTTGGAATGTAAGGACGAGGAGTTGGAAGGTAGCGGCTGTGGCCTATAGTTAGGGACCAACCCCGGCATTTGCCTGGAAGGAAGATGGGAAACCACAGAAGACCATCTTCAAGCTTGCCGGCGGGGGGATTCGAACCTCCTCGCCTCCCGGATGTGAGCGACTGCCAGCTGTCATGCCGTAACGACCACGGCTAACTCACCGGTATTAAATTAAGTAATGCAATTATATATACAGTACTCACCACGTGCTCCGTAAAGTTTCCACCAGCACGGATAACCTCTTCTACTGAAACACACGCTCTTCAGTAGTAAGCATTCCCACTAGACTCAGCTTACACAAGAAGAGAACTTACAGCGTCAACACTGTCACGCACAGACAGTCACTGTCGGCAATAATGAACCGGTATCCCCCACCCTATCACTCCTGTTGAAGGTCAACACGGAACAAGTGAATGCTTATGCCAACTGCTGCGGAGAGACTTTGAGTATACAGAGACAATAATGTATTGGCAACCAAACACGACAAGCAAGGCGAGACCCACGTAGCTCGTCGCTGCGGAGAGACTTTGCGGACGCTCTGTACAATCCCCACAGTAACATAGTTTATTAGACAAATTGAACACATCCACAAATACACGATACTGATGAACTAGATGCCCCAAGTCCCTAAATTGGATTAATAACAAAAACAATGCTTAAAGATAAATCATACGTCAAATTACTTGACTCAAGTTATTTCCTGATTTTGAGCAATTTATTTCAAAGCCATGAATAGAGGATTTTGTTTGTAACTTTCAGCCTTGCACAACAACAATAACAACAACAACAATAACAACAACCATTCAGTGTTGATCGCACAACCTTAAGTTAAGTCATTCGTACATTCATCCCTGGTTTTGCCGTATTCAGGATGAAGTTTTAACCATTAAGCGAACGTCCTGTGGTAAACGCCACCCCACATTAGTTCATTTGCTTACCAAATCCACAAACAATTCTTCAGCGTCCTGTCCTTCTGGTTAGCTTTCCATCTGTATCTCCTTGCTTTCTCACCGAACATTAGCCTATCCCCACGTGTCCATCAAAGGGTTTACATAATTATGGTGAACTGTGCAAAGTTTTACATTGGTTGTATAATTGATATTGCAAAGTTTCAGTGTGCAAGACAAAATTAATTACAGATGACTTTTTAATACGATGTCAATATCTTCTTAAAACGCAGTGATTGCTCCAATTACTAAGTTACCTATTTATTATTCTACCAATTTTAAAACATATGTTTCTTTAAAGGACCTTATCAACATTACCTAGATTTTCCAGTGGACAGTAAAAGTTTAAAAACTAAACTAGGCCTACCTAGTATACATATTTTATGTCCAAACATTCATTTATAACTACTCAATTTTATTAGACTAACTATTTTCACAGTAACATATCATTAAGCTTTTTATTTCAACGTAATCATAGATCACAATTACAAATCATTCCAACCTCCAAAATGTTCAAAGAACCATTACATCAGTTCCACATCATTGACATTTCCACTTCGAGCAGTCTTTTCTAGCGATTTATATGTCATCGTTATTCTAAAAATTGTAACAGATTTGATTTTTAGTTTTTTAGAGTATTTTTTATCATTTTAGATAGTATTTTGGAAATAGCTTTGAAATTAGCCTTTTTATAAAATTTTGTGACAATCTTGCAACTTCATTTGTATCAACAACTGTTTGCTGAAGAAGATTATAATGTATCCGAAACCGGTACAGTGTATTCAAGAATTACTATTTATTGACTTAAGATATTATTTTCCTATTTTATTACAAATTAGGCCAGCATTTGTTACATGAATATTTCAAAAAAGATATTTAACAGTTAATTTTTTGACCAGAATATAGGCCTAAAGTAAACGAAAGTATTAAGGATATGAATTAAAATTTTATGTTCGACCATGGCGAAATGTAAATATTGTATGTCAGAAAACTGTATCATAATGAGGGTCATTATAACACTATTTTTCATTATGAAACTTTTTCTACCAACAATCTGAGCTCAAGAAACAGTAGTGTGACCATTTAGGTGAGGATAGCATCGTACCTGCACTGACTTCCACGGCCTCCTATTTTAAATTTCACTGCGTGGCTAGTGTCATAGTGGGGTTTTTGAGGAGGACATGGTCAAATACAAGGTATTCTCAGCGTCCCATGTGCTCAGTTCAGTACATAAGACTGGCGAAATATTGAAAGATATTTATGAGTATTTATGTTCGAACATAAAATAGTTATAATTATCGTCGAACATAAACAGTCGTATGCAACTCACCAATAATGGTAATTAAAACACTCTAATGGAAATTATAAAGCTCGCTCTGCTCGTTTTATAAACATACTCGTGTCTTAATTATTGCCATTATAGGCTCGTTGCATAATGTACTATTATACTGTATGTCAGAACACTGTACTATAATGAGGCTCATTATAGTACAAGTTTTCCTTACGATCCAGTTTCTCCCACCAATCAGAGCTCAAGAAACAGTTATGTGACCAATAAGTAAGGAAAGCATCGCACCTGCGCTGACTTCCACGGCCTTCTATTTTAAATTTCACTGCATGGCTAGTGTCATAGCGGGGTATTCGAGGAGGTCATAGTCAAATACAAGGAATTCACAGCGTCTCATGCACTCTGTTCACTACAGTACATATAACTGGCGGAATCTCGACAGATATTTATGAATATTTATGTTCGAACATAAAGTAAAAGCCTCCGTGGCTTAGGCGGCAGCACGCCGGCCTCTCACCGCTGGGTCCGTGGTTCAAATCCCGGTCACTCCATGTGAGATCTGTGCTGGACAAAACGGAGGCAGACAGGTTTTTCTCCGGGTACTCCGGTTTTCCCTGTCAAAAATTTCATTCCAGCAACACTCTCCACTATCATTTCATTTCATCTGTCATTCATTTAATCATTGCCCCAGAGGAGTGCGTCAGGCCTCGGCATCCGGCACAGTTCATATCCTCGCCGCTAGATAGGGGCATCATTCATTCCATTCCTGACCCAGTCGGAGACTGGAAGCAGGCTGTGGATTTTCATTCATGTTCGAACATAAAGTAATTATAGTTAACGCCGAACATAAACAGTCGTATGCAACTCGTATGGAAATTATGAAACTCGCTTGGCTCTTTTTATAAACATACTCGTTTCTTAGTTATTGTCATAGTTGCATAATGTACTATTATGTGTTAAATTTGTCGGATAACCTGTTTTTATGTGATGACTGTAGTAGTGTATGTGACTGTATTAGGGACAGGGATAAGGTGGGTGCCCCGCGACTTGAAGTACTGTAGGGTACAATACTTCTTCTTCTACTTCTCCATCTTTTCCTGCTCATGTAGGGTACAATACTTCTTCTTCTACTTCTCCATCTTTTCCTGCTCATGTAGGGTACAATACTTCTTCTTCTACTTCTCCATCTTTTCCTGCTCATGTAGGGTACAATACTTCTTCTTCTACTTCTCCATCTTTTCCTGCTCATGTAGGGTACAATACTTCTTCTTCTACTTCTCCATCTTTTCCTGCTCATGTAGGGTACAATACTTCTTCTTCTACTTCTCCATCTTTTCCTGCTCATGTAGGGTACAATACTTCTTCTTCTACTTCTCCATCTTTTCCTGCTCATGTAGGGTACAATACTTCTTCTTCTACTTCTCCATCTTTTCCTGCTCATGTAGGGTACAATACTTCTTCTTCTACTTCTCCATCTTTTCCTGCTCATGTAGGGTACAATACCATCCAGACATTTTTTGTGTTGGCCGTTCTAGCCCTTAGACCAGAATTAAATTTCTTGATAAAGCTGGGGATCGAACCTGGGCCACCACGGTGACAGCCAAGAATGCTAGCCACTACGCAACGATAGTGATTCCACGTGAAAATGAAGGTCCAGTGGCTCATGATCGCCAGATTAACGGTCATGTAAAACTTCAAGCTCACTTTGTTTTGTGGAGGCTTGTAGTTTTACGTGACCGCTAATCTCGTGATAAGAAGTCACAGGACCCTTTTCTTACGTAGATTCCGAACCAAAGGCAGCTTGACCACTGCGCCACCTGCATTTAGTATTCAAACGACCAGTGAAAAATACAAAATCGAACTTGAGTGAGTTTCTACGAAAATGTTTTAATTTCAAACGTAGTTCAAAGTTTCATAAGTTCGGCGACCGTACTTTCTCTATCAGTCAAGTGCAATATTTGACGGGAAGCTCTATTTAGATATCTTTGATAAGTATTGAACAGTGCTGTGATAACCTTCAGAGGTTTTACAATCGTGAAATATGACAGTCACACGCAGGGTAGGTGAACAATAACTGCATTAGATGGTCGAAAACACAACAATGAGCATTCGCCATCTTGGTTGGCACACGTTAATTATTTTTTTCTTTCTAGGCCTACTTCTATTGTTTCACTCTTGGATCGCGGCGAACCGGTCGCTACCCTCCTAATGATGGAGATGACAGCTGAATGCTAGAGCCGCAGATGCTTTTTATTCTTTTTCCAAATAAATAGCGCTTCAGTCCACGCTGACGTTAAGGAACACAGTCTGGTCTGATGATGAAAGACAATTATCTTGGTTTCTTCCTTTCTAATCACCTCGTGGTGTAGCGGTTAGTATTGTTGGCTGTCACCACGGGAGTCTGGGATCGATTTTTGTCTCTGCCAAGAAATGTTATTCTGGTCTGCGAGCTGTAACGGGGTGTACTCGCCATCATGATGCAAAACTGGAATGATACGGGTTCCTGGAAGTGATTTAACGTCTTTTTCCACTTCTACTCCAGGCAAATGACTCGATGGTTCCTAACTTAAGGACTCAGCTGCCTCCTTCACAATCCTCACATGAATTGCAACTACACACACTAATACAGCCTTCACAATGACAAAGGTTATTAGACAAATGCCATGCAAAGACAAGTACACGGGGCTACATGACCACGATGTTTCAAAGCCACAACAACAACCTTTCCAATGATTGAAACATAAAATTCACATTATAATGAGAGAACAGCAACAACGTTGAGGCGGTTTCCTCGTTTTCGGTTGAAACAAATGCTTTCCCAGTCGAATAATCCATGGACAGGGGCATGACGGTACAGGGGTCAATACGTGTGGAATTCGTAAAGTGAAATGTCACGTCTCATGGTTCTGATTCCATGGAAAAATATAATAATGTTATTGGTTTTACATCCCCTTTAACTACCGTGGCGTTTAGAGCAGGGGTTCTCAAACTTTTCTGTCTCGGCCCCCTTCTGAAACATGAAATATTTAGCGCCGCCCCACCCCCAATTCTCATTTCCTTTCTTAGCACTTCTCATAGGCTAATTCCCACAACACAAAATGATCACGCAAGATCTACTGTGTATGATACTGCCAAATTAGGATTTCAACTACCAGTTACATTAATAATAATAATAATAATAATAATAATAATAATAATAATAATAACAATAACACCCAATTCATTATTCTTAGAGCTCATCAAAGTACAACGTTGTTTTGTAAAAAAAAAAAATGTCATGCATATGTAATACTTTTGCTTATAAAAATAAACACAACTGCTGCACGTGCAGTTATTGGAATTGAGCAAATTTTGTTTGTTTCACTAATTAGCTCTTTAGCTGTGACACCTGTGTTCAGTAATGCTTTCCATATTTGAAAGCCCGTGACTTATAAATGACAATAGAAGTAATATATACAATTTTCAACATTTCACTGTGAATTTGAAAAATGTTAGGCCTATGTTAAAACTCTTCACCCATGAAAAAGTAAAACAGGAGAATAAAAGTGTACATGAATCAGAATTCGGTAATTCTCAGACACTTACGGAGTTAGTGTGATGTGTGAGCTTGAATTTGAGATGAAAGAAAATCCAGACTTGGTTGGATGTTTGAAACAACAACCCGCAGATCCCCTTCTAGCATCAGCCGAGACCGATGCATCGTCTTGGCGGATGCCATTGCGGAAAATGTTGACTCACACAAGTTAGTTGAAGCGAGGGGTAGTAACAGGTCCACTGCTTTTCTTGATAAAATGGGATATTCATTCCGAATCTGCACCCAAAATTTTCAAGAGACTTCGACTTAAATTCATTTTGAATTATTCTGTCACTTGAGAGTTCTATTAGTTTCTCCTGTTCTGCCGGTTACAGGTAGGCTGTTACGTTCGTTTCAAACGGACTGCGAATCCATTCATTCTCAGTTGAAGGTTGTGGAAATCTACCCTCGAATTTTTCACGAAGGTTTTGGAGGTGCTCTACGACTATCCCACTAATTTGACAAATATTTAACTCATTTTCTTCTAGGAATTCATTCAGACAATGAAACATCTCACAGTTACCCTTGTCCATCTGGGCTTTCCAAAATTCAAGTTTTCTCTTAAAAGCAAGCACTTTGTCGCTTAGAATGAAAATATTACTATTTCGTCCTTGAAGTGACACGTTAAGTTCATTCAGTTTTTCAAATACGTCAGCCAAGTAGCACAGTATTAGAAGCTATTTCTCATCCAGAAAAAGGGTTGCGAGTGTAGGACTGCTGTCCAATAGGAAAATACGAAGTTCATTCTTCAACTCCACAACGCGACGAAGGACTCGACCACGAGACAACCAACATACCTCCGTGTCCAATAGAAGCGAATCATGTGTAGATCCCATCTCCTCGCAAAAAATGGAAAATAGCCGACTGTTTAATGCTCTTGCTTTCACAAAATTTACAACACTAATTGCATCGTTCAGCACTTTATTGACTTCCGGTTGTAGTACCTTTGAAGCCAATACCTCCCTGTGTATCATGCAATGTGTGAATTTTACAGAATTAGTAACAACACTCACTCTTGCTCTGAAACCCTTTCTAGTTCCAGTAAATGCCGACGCCCCATCAGTACATATACCAACACAATTTTTCCATGAGAGATTGTTGTCAATAAAAAAGGAATTCACAAGAGAAAATGTATCTTCGCCTGTAGTCCGTCCTTCCAGAGCTTTACAAAATAGAAAATCCTCGTGCATTTCATTTTCATGACAGTAGCGTACAAAAACTAGAAGCTGGGCACTGTTTGCGATATCAGTACTGTCATCAAGTTGCAGGGCAAATTTTGGGCTATCATGAAAACGTGGTAGCAATTGATTTTTTATGTCAGAGGCTATTACATCAATACGACGAGTTACTGTATCTTTTGAGAGCGGTATCGACTTCAAACACTCGCCGAACATTTCTCCATGCATGATCGCGTACATTTTCACGGCTGCAGGAATAAGTAATTTCTCACCAATAATATGTGGTGATTTGGATTTTGCAATTAAATAGGATACCTCCAAGGATGCTCATAGCGCTTTCTTAGGAAATGTTGCGTGCTTTTCTAGGAATCTAACATTTCCTTTTAGGTGCTGCTCGTAGCGCTTAAAAAATGCTAAAGGTTTACTTACACAGTCTGGATGTTAAGTCTGCAAGTGTCTCTTAAGTTTCACAGGCTTCAAACTGTCGTTTGCTAAAATCTCCAAACAATGAACGCATTGAGGTTGTTCCTGATTATTATTCGAAAGAATGCTGGTAAAGCCTAATGTCAGATAATCGTCTTGATATTTACGCACATTCACTTTGTGTGTAGAATTAATAGTTCTGATGGGAGCAGAAGTAGACGCGGAAGAACAATGGACTTTGTTGAAATTCGAACCTTGTTCTTTTTCCGAAGGGGGGCCAAGCACTATCATTTTCATGGGGTCTCTTTTTACCACTTCTAATGTGCCCAACTGGCCACGGCAGTCTGGCATCGAACTCAGGTCTCATCAGAAAAGACCAGGCACATGGTTATGCCTAGAGTCGAACCATTGATCTCTGCGGGGGAGCAATTATTGGGAACCCAAAGAGCAATGAGAGGTATACTGACATATAAGAATGTAGCGTGATTTCACGATCTATAGGTGAATATCATAGCAATTTAAGGGAAGAACTGTAGCCAAATGCAAGGAAATATACATTTTCAGAGCATACGAAAATGAGAGAAGGCCAGTTTGAAGTTTTACAAATGACCCTTAGCAAGTGGGCGGAGTAGTCTAGGCGCCTACCGAACTACTTACGTCTGGAGCGGAGAGACAGCTCAGAATTAATGACTCGGGTATCCACCGCTTGACAACGGTGCAAGCTATGGCGGGATCGACTGCACATGGAAATTAATTGATTACAGCTAAATGGAGCATTGAAATGCATTGAAATATACACCCAGGTGAATATATTCACGGAGAGGTAATTTAGGAATGGTTTTTCACCTAAATTAAGGCCTTTATCTCCAAATGAATGCATCACAACCTAACCTACGCTCAAGAGCATTGACTTAGTGACCAGTCAACGGGGAAGTACCATAATAGCGTGCCCACGCGCTGAACTAAGGCAATTAATTGTAATTAATTGGCCGAAGCGATCGCCGGCACGCGAATGTTTTTGAAACCTCCACACCTAAATAAACAAGATGTAGATGTCATTTCGGCTGAAGAGGTATTATTTCAAGAAAGGAGTCGCTCTCATGTGTCCAGTGGACTATTTTGTACGAGAAACCTTTATATATGGGGAGCGAGGCAAGCCAAGCCAGTTCGTCACGAGTTGCTCTACAGTTTGCTCTGCAGTTCTTTACCAGTCTTCTACAGTATACACGTAACTAAGACGTTGCTAGTAGCGCGCCAAATGTTAAAGTATCAACGCGCCGTCGTTGGAGAACAATAGAAGCAAGTTATAAAGCTTCGTAAATAATCATGAAGTGCGTCGAGAGTAAATTATTACAGATATTTACCTATTATCTGACGCCAATATAAATTCGCCACAGCGAAAAGGAACTTATAATGGTTTGAACAGTTCTTATACCGGGAGGTATTGTCAGAATTATATATGACAGCATCATCAGAAACACTACAATGATGGGAGCTTGGAAATCATTGCCACCTAATTTGGATAGTGAGCTGGACAAGATTGCAGGGAACGAGGATTGAACGTCCGTAAAACGCTGTTAGATTGTCACGGAGACCAGCGGTTGTTATAATTGCAGCGCATCTCTGAGATCAGGCGTAGGAGAAGTCCAATTTAAGGATCAACATGTGAAGTAGTGGATAAATGTATATAAATTGTGAAATAGTGTTTTAAAGTGTTCATGTGTATAGTGATTAATATGCAGTGTATTGCAATGATAAAAACCACTGATAAAAATATGTATATCATGTGGAAAGTGTATGAATCTAAGTGTTGTGTCAACGATAACATGATGGATTAATTCAAGCGTCATGGTAGCGCTACAGCTGAGGCGCTGGCAATATCCAGCAAAGAGGAAAAAAGTGAGTACCCATTTTTTATAATGTAATTATAACTAAGTAGTTCACCATGTAACGATTTATCACTTTGAGTCACTTACTGAACGAGTTTTCACCACTCGTCTTGAATAAAATATGGCTTGGAAGGTGATTTGTTTGAGGCCATTCAGGCAAAAATTTTGATGGATGTAACGGTAACGTTAAATGATAATAATAATAAGATTATGGGTCGGCAACAATAAAGTAATAGGCATTTTTGGCCTAAATAATGTTCAAATAGTGTCATGTCTAATGTAAAGATACTGTATTTGGTAAACAGTTAGAGTATAACGTGAAATAATAAAGAAATACGAGAGCTTTTTCAGTGTCAGTGAAATATGAATGAATATTTGATATGGTCAATCCTTAGGATTATGTTTGAGGACCATTAAAGTAAAGTAAGCCAGTAAATTTTATTACATTTGTGTTAGGAGCTATGTAAAGCTTTGGCTTAAGTGGTATGACAAAGAGAGAACGCGGGTGCCTTAATAATGGAGTCATATATGTGAAGTATTGTTTGAGCCGCATGTAAGCGTGCAGAATTAACGTAGAATCCAGTGATTTACGTAATAAATATAGCGGGGACAACTAGTATAGCTTGCACGTTAAGTGAGAAGTTGGCTAAATCTACGAGTAGTATCGCCTTTGAGCATACTGTATTATTTCGCAGCGAATTGGACAGAGTCTGTCTGTATCCAACGCTTGCTTGATTTATGCCACTATTGACGTCCGTCGAGACGCTGTGAGCATGTGTGTGTTAATGACCCACCCGGTGAGGTGAGGATCATATTCGTCGTTTAGGAACGCAGGTTTCCTTATATTTTATTGACAGCTGCTGGTGAAAGTCGTGGATTTTCACTATGATGCGCGTCTAAAAGCCACTTGTAGTCACCATTGAACGGCAAGACTATCACTAGAATTCCACCCCAGCCATGAATGTTAATTATGGAGCCGGTTGAGCCCAAGACACTATAAGGATAGATGTTAAATATTTAAATGACTCAATTATTTAGGAGCCACACTCAGTGTTACTCCAGTCTGCTTTTTGTAAACAAACCTGACCTTGATCTTGAGAGAGAGAGAGGGAAATGGTAGACCACTTCTGCAGAGGCCATCTTGGATAGCCAGCTGGAACGAATTTTATTGCCTGCTAAGGGGGAGGAAGGTCGTCCGACCGGTCCCTTGTAAATTAGAGTCACACTAGGACACTGAGGAATCTCGATATTTAAATATGCAATTAAGATATGATTATTTTGATGATGCCAAGTGAATTGAACGGTGGGTTGCAACTCACATACGTTGTTGAATCATAGAAATCAGATAATATTTGGCCCAGTTATCCTCGGAAGAGAAAAGCTGAACCAAAATAATGTAGGCATCTTCTTTTAGAGTGCATTTTGCCATTCCTGCTAATTTATGCAGACGGGTATGTGTTTTCTCAGATCATGACACATTTGTAACGTTGATAAGCCCGACAATACCCAGAAAATCGTTATATGGTGAAATTATAAAATTAAGTACCACTTTTCCTAAGGCGTTCATATGCATGGAAGGAAGGAAGATGAGTCACGCAACACAACAAATATCTGTTAATGATTGCAGATAGTAATGTATTCATGTTAATCAAGGTAAATGCCATAAGAAATGGAATAATGTCTTATTAGTATCATTTTATGTGATATGTGATTTTTGTGTTATGATACTCCCATTCCCTAAAATTGTGTCAGTTGATGAACACTATGGAAACCCATGGAAGTCTGAAAATATCATTGACAGGATGTTAGAATTAGATTTGAGTGCCGTGTAGCACTATTTTAAGAAGAAAGCTCACAGAACACCCTATTTTATTTGTGGGAATTGAATGTAATTTGTCCTTTGTTTTGTATTTGTTGTATAGCCATTGATTTTAGACCAGTAAATTGTTATTTTAGGAATATGTTGTGTATTTCCTGTAGAGTAGTTACCTGGTAGACTCAAATCCTGAGCATGTGGTCGTATGGTGGGCAGGAACGTCCCATACCTCGAAAGACCGTGAGTTAGTTGGGATACGAACACATGGTCCACATGATGACAATCGGGTACATGGAGGAGATGTCTCTGTACTAGGATTGAGTCACAGGTACTGCTGAAGTCGGCCAAGATATTAATGGTAGAAGCAAATATAGCATAGAAATTAGGACAGAATAGGAAAGGCCGCGTCCCATTTGTTAATAAGCCATCGCGTGAAATAAATTATTGATAATCCTCCATCAAACATGCTTAAATGTAAATGTAACTTACACACAAACCCCTTTAATTATCATGTCACCCAGGTGTGTGGGGCAAAGCGTGTTATCCCTATATATTTTACCCTATTCATTATCAATGTCGCCCGTGAGTGGGGCCTGTTGAAATTACGGGTCACCATAGGCACATGATCAATACATTAATAATTATCAATGGCGCCCAGTACGTGAGTGGCTTATGGGATTCAGAAAACCCCATAATAATAGCATGGTTTTCATGGGGAAAACCATAGAAATGATATTTTTCCTCAAACTTTGTTTGAGCGATTGTGAGTCTTTCTAAATGATATTCAGACGTCAGACACGATTGTCAGACGGGTACGAGGGTCTATACCCATTCCATAGTTAGTTTTGACATTTATAATATGTTGTTGTTGTTGTCGTGGGATCGGAATCCTTTCCTTTCCAATAGAACGCGCCAGCGTATTCAGCTGCGGCCTACCTATATCTCAAATTAAGAAGTACAGGATGGCTGGAACTGAAGAAGTACTCAGGTGTATTGATGAGTTAAGGGAGCATTTTGATAATTCTAATGCTAAGAGAAAGGAAGAAATTAGAGAATTTAAAGATGAAATAGCGGGTAGATTGGATGCCAATCAAACCGAAATAAATACTAGATTGGATGCCAATCAAACTGAGGTAAGCCAGATGTTGGCTACAGTCGATACTAGACTAGAGGCTAATCAAGCCGAAATAAACAATAAATTAGAGGCTAATCAAGCCGAAGTGAATACTAGATTGGAGGCTAACCAAGTTACAATAAACACGCAGTTAGAATCAAACCTAATAGAGGTTAATAAGAAAATGGATGACGTTAAAGAGTCTGTCCAGCGTGAGGTAACTAAGAATATTGTTAGCGTGATCTCAGAAATGCAAGATTATAACGATAAACGCTTTGAGTCTATTGAATTAAAACTAGAGAATAATCTGCAAGCGTGCAGAGAGTCACAGCGTGAAATTAACGATAATTTAAGCAGTATGTCCATGGAGCTTAAAGACATTCAGAGTCAGAATGAAGCTAATACTAAACGTCAATTAGAGCAGTTTAATACGTTCACTCAGACCGTGGATCAAAGGTTCGAGGATAGCGATATAAAATGGAATACGCGAATGGCAGGTTACGCCAAGGCGGTAGACGAAGCCTTAAGAAAACAGGATCAGAATATCCTTGACCAATGCAAGGAAATTCAAGAAATAAAAACTTCTGATCAAGGGAATAAGGAGATAATGTCAAATATGAAGAGGCAAGTCGGGAAAGTACAGAAAGAGTTGGAACAAACTCAGAACGACTTAGCAGTTATCCATAAAAGACAAGACGAGGACCAGGGAGAAATCACGAAAATAAGGACTGAAATCTCTCATATACAAGGTCACATTCAAAAGGAAGTCACAGGCTTACGAGAAGAATTAGAACTTCGAGAAGGCTTAAAGACTGAAGCCAGTGATAAGACTCTAGCCGAAGTAAGAGAGAGTCTAGCAGGGGAAATTATCCACCTGAAGGAAAACCTTAAGGACGATAAGGAAAAGGTATTTTCTATGGCAGAAAGAAACCGAGATCGCCTAGAGAAAATAGAACGAGAGGTATTAGCTCGTTTGGAAAGGGCAGAAAATAGACACAGTCAAATCGAGACGAGAATGATCGCGCAGGAGGAATCTATGTTGCGGAATCCTAGGTCTAGCGAAGGAAGCATAGACGAGAATAGGAGGAATAAATGGGCAGATATAGAAATACAGCCTACTCCAAAGAATGCAGCCATGCCAAGTGACAGTCCGTATACCACACCTGGTATGCCAATTGCCATGTCAACACCGCATGAAAATGCTGTTCAAAGTCAAATAGTCACAGTTATAAGGGCTAGTGATGAGAAACCAAAGAAATACTCTGGGAGTAATTCTAACATGACACCCAAGTACTGGCTTAAAGAAGTTTCCGAGTACTTGAATGACGCGAAAGTACCGCCAGAGCGCAGGTTGAGAGCGATTGGAAAACTAACCGAGGGGGAGTGTGCCCTATGGTTTAGGAGTTTTCGATACACGTTCGACACCGTTGAAGAATTTCGCCAAGCATTTTTAAGCAGATACTGGAACGCGAGCGTACAACAGAACCTCAGATTGGACTTGTATTCCAGGCGTTACAGTACTAGTAATCCGACTAAGTACGGGGAATTCTTTGTGAATCAATTGTGCCGTTTTCGAGAGCTTGATGAAGGGCTTAGAGAGTCAGATTTATGCATAGCAATAGCCAAGCAGCTACCGTATGAAGTACAACGTCTGCTAATCTCGGCAAACGCCAAAACTGCAATTGATATGGAGGAGGTGCTGAGACAACTTGATCTAACCACAGTGCAGCACACAAGACAAAGTCGAAATGCGGAACAAGTTAACATGACGACTACACCGATCGAGCCAACTAAGGTGCAGACAAAAAGCAAATCTACAAGCACCGAAACAGGAAAATCCGACTGGCAACGCGAAGGACGCGAAAACCAAAATTGGAGGCCAGCGTATCGAGGAGCATCGAACCGTGGTAATCGAGGAAGGAAAAACTGGAATCAGCGTGGTACCAGAGACCAGCAGCTTGATCACAGAAGGAGTTACGGCCGAAATGGGAACAACCAAGGATGGAGATCCCAAGAGCAGAGTCGCGGGTTCGATGAAGAGGCGGAAGAACGTTATCACGCATCTTTAAGATACATGGAAGAGCGCGGAGATGATCCAAGACAATCGCGAGTTCATTGGGATGAAGCGATTAGGAATAGAAGGTCACCTGACATATATCAAAATGATGACGGTGCCAAAAGTCTGGAACTTCAGCAGCATGAAGACAGACAGAAGAACTCCACAAAGAGTGGAGCAATTTTAAAAAAAACACCAAATTTAAATGACCAAAGAGAGATAAGTTCAGGATGGAATACAGTGAATGTTGTTAACTGGGTTGCCAAACCTGAGGAGCTTATCGAAGACCTCGATGAAAGGACGGTCAATGTAAGAAGGGAACTACCCATTATTATTGTAAACATTGCGGGTATGAAGATAAGAAGTCTCATTGATACAGGGTCTACAGTGAGTTTGATAACCCAGGCATTATACAGTGAAATCCAGAGTAAAATTCACGTATTGAAAATACCTATTTCAAGCGTGAAAATAAAAGGTGTCATACCAGATAAAGTTATGATATGCAAATACCAAGTATTTTTAGATTTGCATATAGGGAACTCTACATTCTCACAGAGCTTCCTACTTGTAAATAAGCTGCCTTTTAATATCATTGTTGGGATGGATTTCATAAGAGAGTATAAAGTTATTATAGATCTCTCGCAAGACATTGTGATGTTTCGCGCAAGTGAGTGAAAGGAAGAGTTAGAACTCTCATTAAAGCAGAATGAAATGAGACCAGAAGAATACGTATGGCATACATACGGAGATATGACTGGGGATGCAGTGTCGACAACAGAAGACATCGAGGAAGAGTTGGCAACACTGGCCGCAGACATTGAAAAGGATCTCGAACCAAAATTTGAAGAATGCCTGGAAGAGAAGATTGAAGAAGCTAAATTTGGTCCAGAATATAAGCAAATTCTAAGGGAACTGCTATTTGAGTATAAAGGAGTCTTCGATTCGAGACCTGGCCGGATCAAGAATTTCCAGTATGCGTTCCAAGTCAGCGATTGGACACCATTTAAACAGAAGCCGTATCCTGTAGCTGAGAAACATTATTTAAAGGTTAAAGAAGCGATACAGGAAATGCTAGAAGCAGGCGTCATTGTAAAGACAGCCACACCCTATGTCAGCCCACTGGTAGTTGTACCTAAACAGGACGGAAGTGTGAGGATATGCCTGGACCTACGAAATTTGAATTCCAAGGTTATACCGGAATTTGATACAGTGCCGCCCATTAAGGAGGTACTCAGAAGGTTCAAAGGAAAGACTGTGTTCTCAAATCTTGACCTGACGGCAAGTTTTCACAATCTTGCTCTGGAAGAGAAAACAAGCTTGCTAACTGGATTTTTATTTGACCAGCACACATATTCATACGTGCGTCTTCCATTTGGATTAAAAACAGCAGGGTCAGCATTGATACGAGCGCTAGATCGGAACCTATCCGAAGAAGTAAAAGCTACAACCATATGTTACGTAGATGATATACTACTGACATCTGAAACTGTCGAAGAGCATGTCAGAGATCTACGCAAGTTGTTATATGACCTAAGTCAGGCTAACTTTAAGGTCAATATAAAGAAGTCTAACTTTGCTCAGAGAGAAGTTAAATTTCTAGGCCACGTAATAGATGCACAAGGAGTCAGACCTAATCCGGGAAAATTGGAAGTCATTAAACATTTCCCGAGACCAACGAAGGTAAAGAACGTCAGGCAATATCTAGGAGTTATTGGATTCTTTTCAAACCATTGTCCGAAGTATACCGAGACCTTAGTACCACTCCAAGACTTACTTAAGAAGGGAGGAAGATGGCGCTGGACGGAACAATGCGAGGAAGCCTTCGTGAAATCTAAACAGATGTTGTTAGATTATGTGAAGTTGGGATATCCTGACTACACTCAGAAATTTATTATCCAGACTGACGCATCATTTATAGGGATCGGAGCTATGTTATATCAGGAGAACATGGACAGGCCAGAGGAGAAAACTTACATTGCATTTATCAGCAGAAGGTTGAAGCCTAATGAAAAGAATTATACGGTCACGGAGATCGAATTACTCGCGATACTGTATGCCTTGCAGTATTGGCGAAAGCTAGTCTATGGTTTTAGAATTATATTGAGAACAGACCATAAAGCCCTAACGTTCCTGCTGAAAACTTACTTGTCGAGTCAAAGACTGACAAGGTGGTCCCTGTACATACAGCAATTTCAAGTGGAAATAGAGTATTGCCCGGGGAAGGACAATATCATACCTGACTTGTTGAGCAGATACCCTACAGCTGATGAAGAAGAAGTTCTAGCTATCGAGATAGAAGATAGAGATCAGAAGACCTTAGATGATCTGAGGAACATCACCGTTTTTCAACGTGAAGATCCCTGGATACGGTTGATGATTAATTACTTCGAGGGAAAGCTGGATAGAGGAACTCCAATGTATGTGGAAGCTGAAGCATTATCAACGGAATATCTATGGTTTAACCAGATGTTACATAAATGGAGCGACTCAGATCACACCAAACCCAGGATAGTCGTACCACCAGCATTGCAAAGAAAGCTAGTATGGTTAGCACACCGAGCTTTTGGTCACCCCGGTGTAGATAAAACTGTTGCCCTGCTTAAAGAAGCATTTATTTGGCCTAAACTTAGAGAAACAGTCAGGAATACTATCAGGACTTGTGATATGTGCCAACGAGTAAAGCCTAACTCGTATTTAATGAGGCAGAAACCTATACCGCTCTTACCAGAGAAGTCATGTCAGCTTCTGGCACTGGACAACTTTGGGCCGCTTCCTAGAGCTAGAAGAGGAAATAGACACATCCTAGTTGCACTAGACGTGTTTTCCAAAATGGTAGTCCTGTGTCCAATTCAGAAAACCAGTACAAAACAGGTACTTAAGAGGCTGAAGGAAAGAATCATTCCTATGTTAGGACAGCCAGAGAACATCTTATCGGATCATGGGAGTTGTTTTACCAGCATAGAATTTCGCAGGGAGTTGGAAAATCTGGGCATAAGACATATTTTGTCCACAGTTCGACACCCGGAGTCGAATTCCGCAGAAAGAGTTATGAGGGAACCGCAAAAGTACATGAAGATATATTGCTCTACTGAGAACTGGAAATGGATTGACGTACTTGAGATTATTGAGTATTGTATTAACAATACCGTACACGAAGCGACAGGAGAGGTGCCAGTGAGCCTACATCTCGATAGAAGACCAGAGAGGCCATGGAATAATGTCATTCGGACACCCATCGATGCACAACCTGGACGTGAGTTGAGGATCCAGAGAACGTTCGAGTATCTCAAGAAACAAGCAGATAGAAGGCAGCGGAGAAACAGGAGGAAACGTTACCACAGACCGTTACTCGTAGGAGAATACGTCTTATTGAAGAAACCCGCTAGTTCAGATCCAGAGAGCAGGAAATATAAGAAATTTCAGCATGCTTATCACGGACCCTACCTGATTATAAGGGATCTGCAAAATAATGCATATCGGATCAAAGACGAAGCAACAGGTAGAGAAGTTGTTGTAAATGCAGCAAATTTGAAGTTATATAGTCCACCAGAAGACTATGAGACAAGAGAGGAGCAAGCATTGTACACCCAAGTGGACAGGGAATCATTACGTATGCACGGAAAGAATCTTGAGAAAAGCTTGTAGTCCCAGGAAGGGACGGAACGAAGCGACCAGCTCGCAGACCTAACGGTTACGAAGGGAGAGTGCAGCTGTCAACTGCAGGAACTTTATGACCAGTTGAGGGAAGCCGCTGCCGAGCTAGAGGGGATGAATGAACAATTGCGAAGGCAGAACGAGAGTCTACGAGAAAGCAGACAGAGTGGAGTGGGGAACGAGAGAGCCCATTGCCGAGAGCACTGACCGCTTAAAGTAAATATTGCATGGAGTCGATGCCATCTGAAAGGCCCGAAAAATTCACTTATGAAATGAATTTTCCGAGCTTAGCAGGGGAAAAATGTGCCCAACTGGCCTCGGCAGTCTGGCTTCGAACTCAGGTCTCATCAGAAAAGACCAGGCACATGGTTATGCCTAGAGTCGAACCATTGATCTCTGCGGGGGAGCAATTATTGGGAACCCAAAGAGCAATGAGAGGTATACTGACATATAAGAATGTAGCGTGATTTCACGATCTATAGGTGAATATCATAGCAATTTAAGGGAAGAACTGTAGCCAAATGCAAGGAAATATACATTTTCAGAGCATACGAAAATGAGAGAAGGCCAGTTTGAAGTTTTACAAATGACCCTTAGCAAGTGGGCGGAGTAGTCTAGGCGCCTACCGAACTACTTACGTCTGGAGCGGAGAGACAGCTCAGAATTAATGACTCGGGTATCCACCGCTTGACAACGGTGCAAGCTATGGCGGGATCGACTGCACATGGAAATTAATTGATTACAGCTAAATGGAGCATTGAAATGCATTGAAATATACACCCAGGTGAATATATTCACGGAGAGGTAATTTAGGAATGGTTTTTCACCTAAATTAAGGCCTTTATCTCCAAATGAATGCATCACAACCTAACCTACGCTCAAGAGCATTGACTTAGTGACCAGTCAACGGGGAAGTACCATAATAGCGTGCCCACGCACTGAACTAAGGCAATTAATTGTAATTAATTGGCCGAAGCGATCGCCGGCACCCGAATGTTTTTGAAACCTCCACACCTAAATAAACAAGATGTAGATGTCATTTCGGCTGAAGAGGTATTATTTCAAGAAAGGAGTCGCTCTCATGTGTCCAGTGGACTATTTTGTACGAGAAACCTTTATATATGGGGAGCGAGGCAAGCCAAGCCAGTTCGTCACGAGTTGCTCTACAGTTTGCTCTGCAGTTCTTTACCAGTCTTCTACAGTATACACGTAACTAAGACGTTGCTAGTAGCGCGCCAAATGTTAAAGTATCAACGCGCCGTCGTTGGAGAACAATAGAAGCAAGTTATAAAGCTTCGTAAATAATCATGAAGTGCGTCGAGAGTAAATTATTACAGATATTTACCTATTATCTGACGCCAATATAAATTCGCCACAGCGAAAAGGAACTTATAATGGTTTGAACAGTTCTTATACCGGGAGGTATTGTCAGAATTATATATGACAGCATCATCAGAAACACTACAATGATGGGAGCTTGGAAATCATTGCCACCTAATTTGGATAGTGAGCTGGACAAGATTGCAGGGAACGAGGATTGAACGTCCGTAAAACGCTGTTAGATTGTCACGGAGACCAGCGGTTGTTATAATTGCAGCGCATCTCTGAGATCAGGCGTAGGAGAAGTCCAATTTAAGGATCAACATGTGAAGTAGTGGATAAATGTATATACATTGTGAAATAGTGTTTTAAAGTGTTCATGTGTATAGTGATTAATATGCAGTGTATTGCAATGATAAAAACCACTGATAAAAATATGTTTATCATGTGGAAAGTGTATGAATCTAAGTAATGTGTCAACGATAACATGATGGATTAATTCAAGCGTCATGGTAGCGCTACAGCTGAGGCGCTGGCAATATCCAGCAAAGAGGAAAAAAGTGAGTACCCATTTTTTATAATGTAATTATAACTAAGTAGTTCACCATGTAACGATTTATCACTTTGAGTCACTTACTGAACGAGTTTTCACCACTCGTCTTGAATAAAATATGGCTTGGAAGGTGATTTGTTTGAGGCCATTCAGGCAAAAATAGTGATGGATGTAACGGTAACGTTAAATGATAATAATAATAAGATTATGGGTCGGCAACAATAAAGTAATAGGCATTTTTGGCCTAAATAATGTTCAAATAGTGTCATGTCTAATGTAAAGATACTGTATTTGGTAAACAGTAAGAGTATAACGTGAAATAATAAAGAAATACGAGAGCTTTTTCAGTGTCAGTGAAATATGAATGAATATTTGATATGGTCAATCCTTAGGATTATGTTTGAGGACCATTAAAGTAAAGTAAGCCAGTAAATTTTATTACATTTGTGTTAGGAGCTATGTAAAGCTTTGGCTTAAGTGGTATGACAAAGAGAGAACGCGGGTGCCTTAATAATGGAGTCATATATGTGAAGTATTGTTTGAGCCGCATGTAAGCGTGCAGAATTAACGTAGAATCCAGTGATTTACGTAATAAATATAGCGGGGACAACTAGTATAGCTTGCACGTTAAGTGAGAAGTTGGCTAAATCTACGAGTAGTATCGCCTTTGAGCATACTGTATTATTTCGCAGCGAATTGGACAGAGTCTGTCTGTATCCAACGCTTGCTTGATTTATGCCACTATTGACGTCCGTCGAGACGCTGTGAGCATGTGTGTGTTAATGACCCACCCGGTGAGGTGAGGATCATATTCGTCGTTTAGGAACGCAGGTTTCCTTATATTTTATTGACAGCTGCTGGTGAAAGTCGTGGATTTTCACTATGATGCGCGTCTAAAAGCCACTTGTAGTCACCATTCAACGGCAAGACTATCACTAGAATTCCACCCCAGCCATGAATGTTAATTATGGAGCCGGTTGAGCCCAAGACACTATAAGGATAGATGTTAAATATTTAAATGACTCAATTATTTAGGAGCCACACTCAGTGTTACTCCAGTCTGCTTTTTGTAAACAAACCTGACCTTGATCTTGAGAGAGAGAGAGGGAAATGGTAGACCACTTCTGCAGCGGCCATCTTGGATAGCCAGCTGGAACGAATTTTATTGCCTGCTAAGGGGGAGGAAGGTCGTCCGACCGGTCCCTTGTAAATTAGAGTCACACTAGGACACTGAGGAATCTCGATATTTAAATATGCAATTAAGATATGATTATTTTGATGATGCCAAGTGAATTGAACGGTGGGTTGCAACTCACATACGTTGTTGAATCATAGAAATCAGATAATATTTGGCCTAGTTATCCTCGGAAGAGAAAAGCTGAACCAAAATAATGTAGGCATCTTCTTTTAGAGTGCATTTTGCCATTCCTGCTAATTTATGCAGACGGGTATGTGTTTTCCCAGATCATGACACATTTGTAACGTTGATAAGCCCGACAAGACCCAGAAAATCGTTATATGGTGAAACTATAAAATTAAGTACCACTTTTCCTAAGGCGTTCATATGCATGGAAGGAAGGAAGATGAGTCACGCAACACAACAAATATCTGTTAATGATTGCAGATAGTAATGTATTCATGTTAATCAAGGTAAATGCCATAAGAAATGGAATAATGTCTTATTAGTATCATTTTATGTGATATGTGATTTTTGTGTTATGATACTCCCATTCCCTAAAATTGTGTCAGTTGATGAACACTATGGAAACCCATGGAAGTCTGAAAATATCATTGACAGGATGTTAGAATTAGATTTGAGTGCCGTGTAGCACTATTTTAAGAAGAAAGCTCACAGAACACCCTATTTTATTTGTGGGAATTGAATGTAATTTGTCCTTTGTTTTGTATTTGTTGTATAGCCATTGATTTTAGACCAGTAAATTGTTATTTTAGGAATATGTTGTGTATTTCCTGTAGAGTAGTTACCTGGTAGACTCAAATCCTGAGCATGTGGTCGTATGGTGGGCAGGAACGTCCCATACCTCGAAAGACCGTGAGTTAGTTGGGATACGAACACATGGTCCACATGATGACAATCGGGTACACTAATAAGCCACTTATCCATGGGTAATGGTGTCACTCTTAACAGTTTATTGTAAAGTTGGCTAACCACGCACTAGAATTCGCCTGTTCACTCACTGTCTTTGAACTGACTGGAAAGGCGTAGCTGAATTCGAATCGGCAACGGCAAAAATAGAAGAATCCATTCTTGGAATCAATTCTTGAAAGGAAGTGGCGGTCACATTGTCAAGCGGCTTATTGTCATGAAGTGTTTGGTAAGGAGATGTCACAGCGGGTGGCGAGTAAAAGGGAGCAGTGTGGGAAATGTTACTCGCCACCTTATCTCAGAATTCCTGCTGGCAGGATCTACTGGTCAGTTCCTGTGAAATAAGACAGCAAAAGTACGAGTTTATTAGTCTTGAAAGGTCGTGGAGCTACCTGTCCATGATAGGCTCATGGATATGAGGATAGTAATATTTGTTACAGAATATGAAATATAAATATTTCAATAAAAGCCGGCGCCCCCCTTTATCACTCTCTGTGCCCCCACCCCCTCCCCAGGGGGGCGCGCCCCACACTTTGAGAACCCCTGGTTTAGAGACGCCTGGGTGTCGAAATTTTGCCACGAGGGGGATTTTTAACGTGCCAGTAAATCAACTGACACGGCTCTCTCGATTTTGCGCACCCTCAAATGCCAACTGGCTAAGCCAGGTTTCGATCCTGCAACCTTGGGCACAGCTGGCGAGAACGTTACCGCTATGCCACGCAGCCAGCCTCCATGGAAAATGGAGGGCCCGTTGCTGTAGATTGCGGGATTGGTTTGGTTGGTTTCTCAGTTTAGGGGCTGCGACAACGTGGTCATGTAGCCCCGTGTACTTTGGGTGTGTGTAGAATCAGTCTGATAACCGGTGTTAATTGTGATGACTGTATTAGAGTGTGTTATATTAACTTTTGCTGTCTTAGAACCCACGGAGAAATTGACCTTCCAAAAGACCACATCCAATCCCGATTCTACTCCACCTACAATAGAGGAGATAGAGGAGATCATACAACAAATGAAAAATAACAGAGCGGCAGGAGAAGATGGCATTATTGCTGAAGTATGGAAGCTTCAAGATAAAAAACATCACCAAAACAATTCATAAGATCATCACAGACATTTGAATCACAGAGAAAATGCCAGAGGAATGGAAATGTGCATTGATCCACCCATTACATAAAAAGGGTGATAAGTCAGATCCAAATAATTACAGAGGGATTTCTCTAGTGCCAGTCGCTTACAAAATATTCTCTAAAGTGTTATTGAACAGACTAGAACCACAAGCAGATCCACAAATAGGAGAATGCCAGGCAGGCTTCAGAAAAGGGAGATCATGCATCGAACAGATCTGGAACTTGAGAACACTACTGAAAGTCAGACAGACAAAAAACACTGTAGTTACCTTTGTGGACTTTAAAAAAAGCATACGACAGCATTGATAGACAAACGCTATTTGCAGTACTGGAAGAATATGGCATTGACAAAAAAAAAACAGGGCACTTATACAACTAACGCTCTCGGACACCACCTCTAAAGTTAAGTTCATGGGTGAAATTTCAGAACCCTTTCATATACGCACAGGTGTCAAACAAGGAGACTGCCTCTCACCAATCTTGTTCAACATGGTCTTAGACAAAATCGTTAAGCAGTGGGAGGAACAAGTTAAAGGAATACAGCTAGGAAGAACCCGTGAAACAAAAACAATCATAAAATGTCTAGCATTTGCAGATGACGTAGCCTTACTCAGCAATAACACACAGGAGGCAAAGGAAGCACTGGAACGATTACATGAAATAGCTGCTAAAACAGGTTTACAGATATCTTATGAGAAGACCCAATACATGGAACGACACACCAACAATGTACAAACCATGCATACCATATATGGATCCATACAAAGAGTTGAAACATTTAAGTACTTAGGAGAATATATACAAATAGGAGGATCAAACAAGATGTCTAACATAGAACGAACGGAAAAACTCCAGAAAGCGTACAAACTTACATGGTCACATTATAATAAGAAAAGCATATCAAGACAGGCCAAACTTAGACACTACAAAACAGTTGTATTACCAGAAGCATTGTATGCGTCAGAAACGACCACAATTGGAGCATCTGGCATCACAGACACAGAAAAAATTGAACGTAAAATTCTGAGAAAAATATTTGGAGCAGTACACAGAGATGGGATATGGATGAAAAGACCTACCAAAGAGCTATATGAACACACAGATAGACTCACAGATATCATTAGAAAACGCAGACTAACTTTCTACGGGCACATACAGAGAATGAACAATAAACGACTTACAAAGAAATTCTTTGATGTAGTAAATAGTTCAAAAATGAAAAAAAATTGGTATCATGAAATAGAAGACGATTTGAAGCAATTAGGGATCAACAAGCAAATGATAGAAGACAGAGAAAAAATCAGAAACAAAATTAAGAACGCCAAATTTTTAATAAGTGAAAGGAAGAAGATAGGAACATTGTGGACGGAACAAAGGAAACAGGAGCACAGTCAAAGGATGAAGAGATTTTGGGAAGAGAAGAAGGGAAAGAAGTGAAAATTGTGACATCATGAGATACTTAAGTTCAAACACTGCCCATAAGGGCAACAATGATCTAATAATAATAATAATTTAATTCATGTAGGGACTGCAGACATTTACTTTTCAAATAGTTCCTACTTTTGCTACCAAACGCCACCGTCAACGATAACTTGTTCTGAATGTGGTTACTAGATGCCACCGCAGTCGGCTCCTGGCGACGGAAGTTGGAGCTTAAGAGCATTAGTCAAATCCAACCTATAATTTAGCTTCACACATGTGCAATTAGTGGAAGGTTCTTTTACATGACAAAAATCTCTGACATGGGACCGCCGGCTTTACTTCCCCTCCAAAGGAAGACATACTGAGGGATTTTAACGCTCTTAAAAAATCCGACGACTTCGGCCAGGTTTGAGCCTGCGAGTCACACTAAACTACTGTACAAGCTTCCTTCCTTCCTTCCTTCCAATTCCTGGGAAAAAAGGCAACGTACTATTCTTGTTTTTGTTGCTTGAATTGGACAGTTTTGGTCAACAGCTCTACTTGCGAGTGTATGCCATTTATCTGATAACCTCTATTGTTGTGGTGATTGTAGTAATGTGTGTGTTGAATAAGGCCTAAGATTAGTATAGGTTCCCTGGACAAGAAGCATGGTATCATTCCGGCATTTATCAGGAGAAAGTATGGAATACAACAGGGGGAAACGATATTCAGGTTGGCCCTGTTAACGCCCAGGTTCCAACAATGCTATCTGCTACGCCTCCGAGAGCCATATTTTGAAAAGCGATGTGTATTATTTGAATGAGTTAAGCTGATGAAAGGTATCGTTGCACTGAAACTTGTCAATCACACAGAAACGGGTGTAATGCTTATGTGGGTATTTATCACTGCGCATGCGCGTATGGAAACTATTTCCTGGATCAGAGGTTTTGGTATTTCAGCATCAATGTATGATCACGTTATTCTGCTTATTGTACTACGACCTATATTTAAATACCTTCCTCAAATTTAATATTCAACTAGAAGACCCGTCCTGCTCCGCAGCATTCACTTCAACATTCCTACAGCACTTCTGTCCATATGACATTTGCATGTCTTCATGCTAGTGATCTGAACAGACATTTACGGTACCGTCGCTTTTCGGTAAATGACGAAGTAGACTTATGAGATCAAATGTGTGGGTGTCTGTCTGTCCTCTGTGTGTCTGTCCCACTATTTACCCTGCGTAAGCTTAAAAGGCGCACGGACGTCAGGCCGAGGTGAACAGCTAACTCCAAACACATAAGCTATACTCTTCTCTGAATAATTAACTCGACACGACTCGGCAGTTTGATGCTGGCTGAAGCTAGGGTGATAGGTCGCTCACATGATCGTAAACTCACTCTGAAGCTAGTAATTTAAATTTCCACTGAATGGAGATTGCTGGAAGAAATGAAAACGTAAAAACACTTACAGAGGTCGATGTGGGAGCTGTCACGGACTTTCTTGCAGAACTTTTCATGCTGACCAATTCTCAGACAATATCGATTTTTATTAAAGACACATGGACGTTAGGTTTTTCTTCAACTCAATTCACTGAAATCGTAAATGCTCGGCTTCTTTTGGTCATAAATAAATGTTTTTCTACGTAATCCTTCATCGAGAAATCCTTTACAGAATGGTGAAAACCGCATCAAAATCCATCAAGTTGCTCTCAAGATTACCCGTTACATCCAAGAATTGGGAACTTTGTTTTATATTAAGTAGATAGAGATATCCACACAATTTAAGGCTACAGCGGTACAATTTGGTGTTTATCTACTTATGAACAATGGTATAAATTTAAAATAAAAGAAGGGTCTCTTATATATGAATTTAGAAATGTAACTCTCGGTTAACATATAGAGGTGTGCAAATTAATAGAATTAAATAAATAATTTTAATTAGTCATACTTACTTTTATTCAAAATCATTTTATTGGCCAACTTCTTTTGTTGTCCTACTTAGTAGTGTTTCCTCTCCCGTGGAATTACACATTTTCCCATAAGGAATTGCGTTTGGAAACTTTCAGATTATTGGATTCTGAGGGATATCTGAGCTGGGTCCATTTTCAATTTTTCATTGACTTTAGAATTCAAGTCAAGTGATTTCAATGCATAGTTCATGAATCTTTGAATAGTTCAATAGCGTACATCAGTTAAAAGATCCCAAATCCCTCCGCTCTAAATTCACACGTAAAGTAGAGTGAAGTAATAAAAACAAAACGAGTGGCATTTTGCATTTGCAAAGCTCCTCTGTTAGTGAAAATTCAAAAAAATAATTTTAATTTGAGTTTCTTAAATGAAAATATAATTTGGAGTCTCGGTTAAACATTTGAAGTAATTTCATCGCCTTGTAAACATACTTAGTGCATTAAACGGGAAAAGTAAAAATGCAATTTTGGAAAACTGACATCGAATCTAATAATCTGAGCTTCTAATTGAAAGGGAGAGGGTTCGATCCCCATTCAGGTAGTGGATTTTAGAAACAAAACTACCACCTTTGGAAACGCAAATAGCCCAGGGGTTCACTCAGCCTATACCAGAAATGAGTACCAGTGTAATTCCTGGGAGCAAAGACGGCCGGACTAAACTACTGTACAAGCTTCCTACCTTCCTTCCAATTCCTGCGAAAGAGGGCGACGTACTATTCTTGTTTTTGTTGCTTGAATTTGACAGTTTTGGTCATCAGCTCTACGGTATATAGGCTACTTGCGAGTGTAAGCCATTTATCTGATAACCTCTATTGTTGTGGTGATTGTAGTAATGTGTGTGTTGAATAAGGTCTAAGATTAGTATAGATTCCCTGGACTAGAAGCATGGTATCATTCCGGCATTTATCAGGAGAAAGTATGGAATACAACAGGGGGAAACGATATTCAGGTTGGCCCTGTCAACGCCCAGGTTCCAACAATGCTATCTGCTACACCTCCGAGAGCCATATTTTGAAAAGCGATGTGTATTATTTGAATGAGTTATGCTGATGAAAGGTATCGTTGCACTGAAACTTGTAACGTACCTACTCGTATTGTGCCCAAATCCAGTTGCCTAGATTGAAGGGTACAAGCTGTGAGCCTAGATTTGAGGGAACAGGCCACGATTCTAAGTTCGGATATGGATGTTTGAATAGCGCGCTCCAAACCTTCTTAGAAGCTTTTCGAAGGAATTTACAGCCATGAAGTGGGTAAGTGACGTAGGAGGGGAGCGTCATAGTCGAGGCTATATGTCACTAAATATTTCTCGTTGAGATGAAAACATGAAACCTATATCAGATTACTGGCAAGAACAAGAGAAGAAGAATGAGCTTTAGTTTCAAAGAAATTGATCGAACAGAAGCCGAGTTATGAGCTGTTTTAGTTCCAGGGTTTTCGCCGCAGTGACCGCGAGCCAGCAAGCGGATGGGTATATAAGGCGAGCCTCGCAGGCAGAGGTAGGTTCACTTCGTCACAAGCACTCCGTTGACTTGGTCGTGCTACGCTACGTAAGCGCTCTAGCCGCTTGACTATCACCGAACTTCGAACATCGTTATTATCGCCGAGCACATGGTAGCATTTAAACTTCGACTTACAGCACAAGCTGTGGACTTAGAATTTTCGACAGTACATGGTTACTGAAAGTGTTAAACTACTTCGAGTGAGTTTAGAACTTTTCTTCGATTTCACAGAAGTGAAATAAGTCTTTGGCACTTGGTAATTCTTACCGCTACAACTTAGACATATGGTAGACTATGTCTACAACCATTTCTTCAGTCCACATTCACTTATAGCGGGATTATTTATATCCAGTAGTTGGACCAGTCAAGATAAGTCAGTAACTTCAAAACCAGTCTTGCATATTACAATTCGAAAGCCGAATGGGAATACAGGTTTAGCCTTGTACGATCTGAAAAGTGAGAAGCTTTGCCCAGCCAACTCGACAGAATTTGTAATTGTGCTGAAAAGATTGTAAGAGTATTGGGATACTGATTGTATCACAGTGGGTCTTGGTAATTATTTCATCATGGATCGCTTAGTTCAGACCCCGGTCAACTACCCTTCAGCTCTTGAAGTTGCCAACAATTTTCTGCAAGACATTATAATCGCCACTATGTCTGCGTAAACAGCTTGTGGGCATAACATGGAAGCTGATACGAGAATCTAAGTACGCGTCCTAATGGGACAGACAACAGGAAGACTGAGTAGTCTGGTTCAGTCCAGATTTCTTCCTTAAAAAAAGATTGCTCAAGGGAAGCAATGTGACCATCCGTGAGGATCTCACCTCCACCCGACTGGCGATTCTAAAGGCTGCAATTTCTCGATTCTCGGTCAGAAATTGCTGGAGTTCTCAGGGCGATATCCTTATCAAGAACCCGGATGGTACCAAAATCAGGATTAACCGTATGAATGACTTACCTAACTAATCAGTATCTACAGTGTAAAAACTATTCACCTAGCTGACTGCGGCCAATATATGCCATCTTAGTTCTAATTATTATTATCTGTTTACTATTATATTAGTCTTAGTTTATCATAATACATTTCTGTTAGTTCAGTTATATTACCCTTATTACATTTCGGTTAGTTCAGTTTTCATTTCTTAAGTTGGCAAACCTGATCGACAAGAATGTTACCTCTGACAGCAGCACTCTCGCAGCCACCCCCTGCAGTGAAAGGAATTTCTCCCGCACTCCCTCACCCCTCCCCTCCCCTACCGAACCGTTTCCATTCGATTCAAATAACAGGCTACAATTAGCTCCCGCAAACAATGACCTTATCTCGACTCGAGATCGACTGTTTGAAAATGTGTCACTTCACCCAACCGGAATCCATATAGCCCACGTGAATGTACAATCCTTATCGGCACATTTTCATGAACTTGAACTCATTATACCTGATTTGTTCCATATTTGTTTGATGAGCGAGACGTGGCTATCACCGCTAAATCAATCTAAATCATTCCACTTTCCCGGCTACACTCTAATACGTAATGACCGTGTTGGGAAGAGGGGAGGTGGGGTGGGAGATTTCGTTAAGTCAAACCTTAATCCTAAAGTCTTAGCATGTTCTGATAGCCAGTATAATAGGAGGCCTGAATTTATGCTATTTGAAATTGATGCCGCCCATCAAAAGTGCGCTGTCTGTGTTGTTTACAAAGCACCTTCACTGGGTCACTTGGAGGACGTGGAGAATGCGTTACTAAGAATCCTACCACTTTACCAACATGTAATAGTCATGGGCGATTTCAATACTAATATAGGCGACAACACCAAGTCTGAAACTCGGCAACTGCTGAATATGCTTTCGTCACGAGACATGAAAATATTAGAACTACTACCAACACATCACACGCGTACTTCACACACGACAATTGACTTGATATCATTAAAGAACACTGACAGGGTGCTTCAGTTTGGTCAGACATCTGTACCCGGAATTTCAGCCCACGATTTAATCTATATCTCCTACTCATTAAAATGTCCCAAGACCAAACCAAGGACCATCATATACAGAGACCTCTCTAAAATTGATATGAACTCCTTGACAGAAAACGCTCTATGTATCCCATGGCACGATATACTGACTATTCACAACATAGATGATAAGGTACACACAATGACCGAATACTTGACAGAACTTTATGACAGACATGCTCCAGTAAAATCTGTTCGAGCAACGCGACCTCCCGCACCTTGGCTCAGCCCGGAACTTAAAGTACTGATGGCTAAGCGCGATGTGGCACATAGAAAGTTTAAGAGATTGCCAACTCAACAGAATTATGATGATTACAAAAAACTTCGAAACAAAACTTCCCAAACGGTACGTAATGCTCGAATCAGACATGCTCATAACCTGCTAGGAGGTAATATTAAACCCTCTGCGGCGTGGAAGGAACTAAGAAATATGGGAATAGGTAGAGAGAAAATTGACAACCCCATTAATCTACCTCTTGACACACTCAACGAACATTTTACAACTATCGGACACCCAGTTGACCCTGACATGAAACACAGAACTTTGATCAATAACTACAGCATCCCCACCCCTAACAGAGAAACATTCCATTTCTCGCATGTTACCCCCTCACATGCCAGACGTGCTATTCTTCGAATAAAATCGAAATCTAAAGGGATTGACAATATAGAAATCGAATTATTCAAACGTATCATTGATATTATACTTCCCACAATAACACACATATTCAATCACTCGTTAATGACAGGTATGTACCCATCGCTTTGGAAAGCGGCCTTCGCCATCCCAATCCCAAAAAATACACAGGCTAAACATGTAAGCGATTATCGCCCAGTCAGTATACTATCATCCCTCTCCAAATCACTGGAATTTATCGTCCACGAACAACTCTCCTCCTATTTGCTAGAGCACAATATCCTTGATGAACACCAATCCGGCTTCCGCAAAAATCATAGTACTAGTACTGCACTACTCAAGGTCACGGATGACATAAGAAAGGCTATGGACAGTGGGCTAGTAACAATCCTAACACTGCTTGATTTCAGTAAAGCCTTCGATTCTGTTGACCATGACATATTACTCTCTTGTCTATTTAAAATTCATCTCTCCAAGAACAGTATCCAATGGATGGACTCTTATCTACGTGGACGTCAACAATGTGTTAAAATTAACTTAAATCAAATGTCTTCATGGCGTCCAGTTGAGAGATGAGTTCCTCAGGGTTCAGTCCTTGGACCGCTCCTGTTTTCAATATATATAAACGACATTCCGTCATCAATCACTAAATGCAAACACCACCTATATGCTGATGATGTACAAATCTACCTGCATTCAGCACCAGAAAAACTATCGGAAGCAATCGGCACCTATAATGAAGACTTAACTGAAATCTGTAACTGGACTCGCTTACATGGACTACGACTCAATGAGGCTAAAACGCAAGCAATCATAATCTCCCATCCGAAAATCCTCCTAAAACTAAAAAATGAACCCACATTACCAAAATTACGCTTGTGCGATTCCCCAATCGAATTCCGTGAGTCAGTTAAAGATCTAGGCGTTATTATAGATAAACATCTTTCCTGGACGCAGCACGTCTGCAATGTTTCCAGAAAAGTATTTTCCGCATTGAATTCACTTAGAAGATTCTGGAATATTTTCTCTCGTGTATTAAAGGAACGACTTGTTTCCTCCCTAATATTGCCTCATTTTGATTACTGCGATGTGGTATACAAAGATCTCACTGTTACTCTTAAAAACAAACTCCAACATGCACAAAATGCCTGTGTACGCTACATATTTAATTTACGGTACTATGACCATGTCACCCCCGCTTATGAGCAACTTACCTGGTTACGTCTAAATCAACGCCGCGACCTCCATTCTTTATGTATTCTTCAACAAATACTCTCAACTTCAACTCCAGCTTACCTGCACTCTCAGCTTCACCGCCTCTCGTACGAGCATACTCTTGGAACACGGTCAAAAAACGACACACTCTTGCTGATACCCATACACCGCACAGTACGCTATACCAACTCCTTCGTTGTTGCCACTGCACGACTGTGGAACAATCTGCCTCGCTCTGTCAGAGGAGCAACCCCGTCCAGCTTCAAGCAGCGTTGCCAGCAGTACATGCTCACTAAGTAAATGAAAGTTGAACTCAACATGTATGCTTATATTCTTACGTCGTATTACATATATTCAAACTTTCCAATTCTCACTTTCTCATTTACTCTCTATTTAGATATCTAAATAACCTCCTTCAGTAACGACTAATTATCTTCATCATCATCTTCATCACCATCATTAGTGTACTTTTTTCAGTAGCCTATTTCCTTTACCTTACTGTAATTTTAAACTTACTCCTAAGTATCTTAGTTATTCACCCTAACAATGCAAAAATTTACAGCCTACACCACCAAGCTAATCCAGTTTATATGTATTTTATATTGTATAAATATTGTAAAATTGTTAGATTTAAGTTGTATTTGTATTGTATATTATCAAGCTAATCCATTTCATATGTATTTTATATTATATCAACATTGTAATATTGTTAGATTTAAGTTGTATTTGTATTGTTCATCATTTATTATTTGTATAATCTGGTTAGATGGAAGAGAGGGCCCAATGGCCCTAATCTTGCCAGTCAAAATAAATCTATCTATCTATCTATCTATCTATCAAGACCTACAAGAACGTAAGCTGCAATTTACATTATTTCTATGCGTAGTTAGTTGGATTTTCTCGTATTTTCTACAGTCTTGCCAACACATATTTTTTCTATATAGTCATCGATATGTTTATTTGCTTTTGCAAATATTTTCTTTCGAAACCTGAGCTAGGACTTGAGTTGATTTTTACTCAGATTTATACGATTCGATATTTATGGACGAGCAGAACGAGCATTTATTTTAGTTCGATATTTTTAGCCTACTTTTCACATTTTGCAAAAATGAGGAAAAAGTAGTCTTATGAGATCGGGCAAATGTGTGTCTGTCTGTCTGTCTGTCTGTCTGTCTGTCTGTCTGTCCTTCTGTCTGTCTGTCTGGCTGTGTGTGTGTCCCCCCCCCTATCAACTCCTAAACGGCTGCAGCAATCAAAACCAAATTTAGTATGAGTAAAGATGTGCACCGGAATAGCTCACGTCCATATTTGAAAATGATGTCAGTGCTACCAACTGCTGAAAAAACGCACTAGAAATTTGAGCTCCATGTTGGATATCCTGCAAGGTATGCATAGGAGCTATTCCAAAATTGGCACACATGTAGATAATACTATTTCAGTTTAATTTCGAGGAGGCCAACCATGACAGTGTTGCCAAAATAATTTTAAGCCTTCTGATAGGTCCAATGTTTAAATGCATATAACTTCTACACTATCAACTGGATTTCAACCAAATTTTGTATGTAATATCTGTACATAAACAGATGTGACTGAGCATATTCTTAAGAGCCACCAGGGCTGCCAACTGTTAATAATTGCTCTCTCTATTTTTTATCCAAATACCAATATATCAGAATGTGTGCTAGCCGACAGCTTTAAACTATGCACACGTATAGTACCTGACATGTTTGATTAATTTTGGAGTAACTTATATACATCAGTTCTACCAACATGATTCTAAGCCTGCTGATAGGGCCAATTTTTAAATACATGTAACTTCTATACTATCAGTAGGATTTCATCCAAATTTCGCATGTGCTATGTGTAACATATCAGATATGACTATAAGTATTCTTCAGTGCAATAAGGGCTGCCAACTGTTAATAAATGCTGTCTATAATTTTTACCCTAATATCAATATATCAGAAAGTATGCAAGCCAACAGCTCTATACTTTGCACACGTATAGCACCTGACATTGTAGATTAATTTGGAGTATTTAATACAAGGCAGTGCTGCCAACATGATTCTATGCCTGCTGATATGTCCAATTTTAAAATACATGTAACTTCTATACTAACAAATGGATTTCATCCAAAATTGGCACAACAAGATATCATAATATTTCAGATTATTTCTGACCAGCACACGCATGGTATTGTTGGCAACATGCTTTTACGCGTGCTGATAGATCCAGTGTATAACTGCAAGTAACGTCCATTGGACTTCAACCACATTTTGTATTCTGTACCTTAAGAGATGGAACTAAGAATATATTCAGTCACCAGGGCTGCCAACTGTAGTGCTCTATTAGGCTACATTATACCAGGTATATTTTGAACTAATTAGATATTTCGATATTACCAACTTAATTTCGTCATTATTCCAGATAGGTTCATATTCTGTAGAATAATCATTGGCATGAAATGTAGGCTGTATAGTTCTTAACGGAACTTCTTGTTTTCTTATTGCTGTCATTAGCCGTCATAATTTGAGATTTAAGAATTAATCTAAGTTGAGGAATGGATAGTTATCCATCATTAAGAAGTCGAGGGTGATATTCCCCGAACAGTTTGATAACTTTAAACCTAGTTTTGAACATAATAATAATAATAATAATAATAATAATAGTAATAATAATGGGATTTAATAATAATAATTATTTTTCTAGAATAATAATTATAATAATAATAATAATAATAATAATAATAATAATAATAATAATAATAATAATAAACATTTGTGGTTTATAATAATCATTTTCTGGTTGTATGATTAATACAGTTGACATTTGAAGTCTTACTCTAAATCGGATATTTGTTAATTCCGAAGGTTAGTGGTTAACACATGCCCACTTATAATGAACGGTTAAATTCAGTGAAATTGTTTCCCGTTTGCATTTCATATTTAAAGCTTTGATAAAGACACGGAAAGAAGTGAAATGGGAAGCTAAGCATGTATAAAGCAGGGTTTATGCTAGAATTTATGTAAAATAAAATCATTATGACGCAGCGTCTTTCACAACGTTTGCTAATATTAACACTGTGTGGAATTTTTGATGGTGAAATTCTATTGGATATTGTCATAAACTCATTGGTGATGTTTACTGAATTTTGAATCTTCCATTTGTCATAACAAGCAAAGGCTTGATTATTTTGTATAATTTGGGAAGATGTCATTGTGTGTGTGTGCAGATAATTATATGCCATTCTGAGTGCGCAATTTAAGTCGCAGGAATGAGGTTGTGTAAAATGGAGCACCAATCAAATTGTAGGTTGTATGTTTTTGATGTAGTAGGAGAGTCGTTTTTCGCCACACTTTCGTCGTAATATAACCACAGGTTATTTTGTGAACCATCATTATTAAATTACTGTTGATCCACGTGTTTGAAAATATTTCTAGTAATTGCTTACCCGGAAAATTATTATTCTAATAGTTCCTTTCATTCAGGAAAGCTTTACCGTTGTCTAAATGCTGATTTATAATTCTGTGATTTTTATCATGTGTCCATCATATGGGCCAATGCTGTTGTTTGAAATTGTTACTTATTAACAACCACTATAAGCTGAAAGGATTTTTAGATCCTATAAAAATAAATATACATTTAGGTAGATTTCATTAGAAAGCTAACTATTGCAATGGGTAGGCTACCATGTTTCGACATATCTTCGCGTTTCACATCCCCTACACCCCAAAACCACCTTCAGTTCAAAAGTTTATATATAATTTATGTATATGTATATCAGTTTCTTGTGGACACGATAACTGCCGTAATTTTGCACCAATCACTTTGATTTTTTACATAATATGTATCCCTATAAGATCTCGGTCGAGTTCGTTAATGGGCAAAATCAGTCGAAGGGGGTGAAATTGGGGGGCTTTTTTCGAAAAATTGAAATTTCGCTATAACTCTCTTAATACGTGAAATATCAAATCCATTCAAAGTTCATAATATGTGTCGGATAAGTGCCAACAATTTATGTCAAATAAGTTTTTTGATAGCACCAACCATTGACCAAAGGGGTGGAAAAAAGTGTGTTTTTCGGGAAACATTAATCATATCTCTCTTAATAGGCACAATATCAAAACCGTACAAAATGGACAATATTCCCCTAATAATTACCTAAAACTTTTGTCTGAAAGAATTTTTGATATGACCCACCATTACGCCAAGGGATGCGAAAAATGATTTCGGAATTATAAGAAAACGCCAAGAGCTATCAGAGGTTGCCATGGCAACACTACTAAATTGATGAGGGATGAGCCGTTGCCATGACAACGCACTTGCACGAGATCAGATTCAGTATTTCCATCTGACTAAGCCGGCCCCGTGGTGTTGGGGTAGCGCGCCTGCCTCTCACCCGGAGGCCCCGGGTTCGATCCCCGGCTCCGTCAGGGATTTTAAAACTGACGTGAGGGTTGGAACGGGGTGCACTCAGCCTCGTGAGGACAATTGAGTAGCTGTCTGACAGTGAGACAGCACCCCGATCACGAATACCAATATTAACGGCCGAGGGGACCCGACGCGCTGATCACGCGTCACCCCAATATCTGCAGGCCAAATGGCTGGGCAGCGGTCGCTTGGTCGGCCTTAGCCCGTCATGGGCTGGATGGTGCCAGGGGTTGACTTTGACATCTGACTAAGTGGGAAGCGGCTTCGGTGACGTAACTGGTAACATGCAGAATGTCTATGCCCTAGGTCGCGGTTTCAAAGCCGGCCGAAGTCGTCGGATTTTCTAAGAGAGCTAAAATCCCTCAGTATGCTTTTCTTTGGAGGGGAAGTTCCAACGTTCGTTGCGAGTTGCTGGTTGGGGTGGCATCTAGTAGCCAAGTTCACAGCTAGGTGTCGTTGACGGTAGTACCTGGTAGCAACATTAGGAACTACTGCTTGAAATTGACCGTCTGCAGTCCTTACCTGAATAAAGACTACTACAGCCATTACAATTCACACCGTTTATCAGACAGATTCTACAATCACCCAAAGTACACGGGGTTAGATGACCGCGTTGTCCTAGCCCCTAAACTGAGGAACCAACCAGAGGTAGATTTCATTAGAAAGCTAACTATTGCAATGGGTACCATGTTTCGACTTCCGGAAAATTTCGACATATCTTCGCGTTTCACATCCCCCAGACCCCAAAACCACCGTCAGTTCAAAAGTTTATATATAATTTATGTATGTATATGTGTATATATATATGCATATCAGTTTCTTGTGGACACGATAACTGCCGTAATTTTGCACCAATCACTTTGAATATTTTACCGAATATGTATACCTATAAAATCTCGGTCGAGTTCGTTACTGGGCTAAATCGGTCGAAGGGGGTGAAAATGGGGGCCTTTTTTTCGAAAAAGTGAAATATTGCTATAACTCTCTTAATATGTGAAATATCGAATCCGTTCAACGTTCATACTATGTGTCGGATAAAGCCCAAACATTTATGTTAGAAGAGTTCTTTTTATAGCACCAACCATTGACCAAAGGGGCGGGAAAAAATTGGTTTTTCGGGAAACATTAATCATATCTCTCTTAATAGGCACTATATCAAAACCGTACAAAATGGATAATATTCCCCTAATAATTACCTAAAATTTTGTCTGAAAGAATTTTTGATATGACCCACCATTATGCCAAGGGATGAGAAAAATGATTTCGGAATTATAAGAAAATGCCAAGAGCTATCAGTGGTTGCCATGGCAATACTACTAAATTGATGAGGGATGAACCATCAGACGTTGCCAAGATAACGCACTTGCACGAGATCATATTCAGAATTCCATCTGACTAAGTGTGAAGCGGCTTCGGTGACGTAACTGGTAGCAAGCATGCTGAATGTCTATGCCCAAGGTCGCGAGTTCAAAGCCGGCCGAAGTCGTCGGATTTTCTAAGAGCGCTAAAAATCCCTCAGTATGCTTTCCTTTGGAGGGGAAGTACCAACGTTCGTTGCGAGTTGCTGGCTGCGGTGGCATCTAGTAGCCAAGTTCACAGGTAGGTGTCGTTGACGGTAGTACCTGGTAGCAACATTAGGAACTACTGCTTGAAATTGACCTTCTGCAGTCCTTACCTGAATTACAGACTAATACAGCCATCCCTAAGTACACGGGGTTACATGACCACGTTGTCGCAGCCCCTAAACTGAGGAACCAACCAAAATCTCTGCGGGAGATATAATTTTGCGTGAAGAAGTAACAGCCCGTTACATAGTTACACATCAGTGTCGAAACCTTGCATAAGGACAGTGTGACCACAAGTATGAAAATGGACCACAAATGACAAGAAGGTTACCGTTCCCATAAGACAATAAAATGTTTAAAATAAGCATAAACTGACGAAAAACAAAGTTAATTAAGCTCCAATTATAAAATACCTTCCCGCAATAAATGAGGTCTGATCCTTCTACGAAAACCTGCATATTCTGCCTATTTTCGCCTATCCCCAAGTTTGTCCGGTGAAATCTACCTCCGCCTTCCGGCATGCCGAGAGGACTTTTTCTTTAATAAGTCGATGCTGGACATATTTGACATTTTGTCAAAATCACTTTGATAATAATAATAATTTGTTTCATTATAAAATATGTTAAATGATATTTCAAATTTCCTAATTAATGTTTTCAAGGAATAATTAATTAATTTGTTGACTGAATCCATATGGAATGAAAGTTATATTTGGGATAATTATATTTTTGATTAAGTCAAAATTATTTTGACAGACTTTGGATTGAGATCTATGTTTCAATAGATATTTTCTGTTTTTTTTTGAATCCACAAAAATGCTCAAGGTCTATGTAAATCATAGTGTATTTCACTTATTATGAACAACTTTGTATTTGACAAATCCTAATATTACTATTGCCTAAGAAGTGTTAGTCGAAATGCTACGATAAGAGTTCTGAGAAATGAACAGTGAAAGTGATTTTTCCAACCAGTGATAAATTTTCTTATTGATCTTCAACGTGTGAATGCTAAATAATTTAGGGATCAGTATGGACGATTGACTTTGCGCTGATAAAACCCTACCCCTGTACATAATTATGTTGAACGAAGTCAACAGGACTGATATTCTGACCTCTCGTTTCAACTTTGTTAGTGTTCATGTGTTGGCGATATTGTATATTGTGTAAATAATTTATTCTTTTCCAGTCATCTTTTATGCCATTTTGGGCATATTTTCTTCATGTCATTTTAAAGTTTTAACAAAATGAGATCATTTTTTGGTATTCAATCACCGTTTTCATGAATCTCCTTCTATCCTTATTGTTGCGTCGAGCCGAAAATCAGTTAAGCATTTTTTTTTTGCTGTGTCTTTGCATTCGAATTTAACCCATCTGGAGCCCCGGGATATTTTGATTCTCGTGCTGACTGATTTTTGGTGAAATGCATATGTGGTCGTCCGGACTTCGGTTCAAACAGGCACAGTATTTTCCTGTCAATCACACAGAAACGGGTGTAATGCTTATGTGGGTATTTATCACTGCGCATGCGCGTATGGAAACTATTTCCTGGATCAGAGGTTTTGGTATTTCAGCATCAATGTATGATAACGTTATTCTGCTTATTGTACTACGACCAATATTTAAATACCTTCCTCAAATTTAATATTCAATACGCGTGAAGAACATTAAAGGATGGCGGGGATTGAAGCTTTTTGTTCTTTGTGTACTTGGTGTTTAACATAGACAAATATCAATAATGCTCTCATTTCCGACCCAAATTTTGAATCGCTTCAGCGATCATCTAATTGCATTATTTATACTGTTTCATGTGTCAATAATAAATCTGCACAGCTGTATGCATTACCATTACGTGATTTGTGCTGTTTGTTGCATATAAATGTTATTTGCGCTCCTTTATTAAATTACTGGTTAATATAATTATTACTCCTTTATAATTGAACTAAATCATTGTTTTAAAATATAATACGCTCTACATCGATTAGGGGGCTGCGTGGCGCAGTCGGTAGAGGCGCTGAGCTTCTAATTGAAAGGGAGAGGGTTCGATCCCCATTCAGGTACGGTAGTGGATTTTAGAAACAAAACTACCACCTTCGGAAACGCAAATAGCCCTGGAGTTCACTCAGCCTATACCAGAAATGAGTACCAGGGTAATTCCTGGGAGCAAAGACGGTCGGACGTGGAGCTGACAACTCCATCCCATCTAGTGCCGATTACTGTTGAATCTCAAAGCAGGGCGAGGCACAGGAACCTGATGGTTTTTAAATCTACTTTAGTTGATACTACTGTCATTTTGGCGGGAAATGATCTCATATTTTATTTATGTTTCTCGCGCCAATCAAATAACAATGTTTGTTGAATCTGGCAGTGTTGCCAAGTCTGCACTTTTGTTGTATTCATGGCTGTGTCTGGTAGTAATTGATATTCTATGGTGTGAAAACTTGAGGTAATCTGCCTCTCACTGGAGGTGGATTCGACATGGCGTAGCACCGAAGGCAAGAAGAATATGTTGTCATTCTCACTCGCACATTCCCTACTATGAGGTCTCACATAATATACGAGCTTGGTAGCCCGCTGCCTCTACTGTATGACAATTTTTTCGCAATTTTGGTTTGCAGAAAGATACTTCTCTACGGACTCATTTGTACTCATTAATTAATATACATAGGTAAGGGCTATGTTCATCTGCCTCGTCGTTAATATCTTTTCCCCCGACCAGTTCAAGAGAAGTGCAGTCAGTTAATACGTGGGCTTTCCTGCTTTGCTGCCAGCTGGCCGACTCAGAGCAGAGAGTGGATGAGGAGGTGGCACGGGCTATAACGCGGGTACCAATCAAAGCAACCACACTTGGCGAGGTTGACAGCGAATCAGTGGGGACTGTTCGTATCATATCTTTTTATCTCTACATAAATCCTGCAGTAAATGCATTAAACGAGAAAACAAAAGGACTAAAATTTAATGGAGTGCAGGTTCATAGCATTCGCTTTGCAGATGATATTGCACTTTTATCAAATTCTGCATGTGAAATAAATAGAAGGTTAATTTTTTTCAGAAATCCGTAGGAAATCTCGGGCTATGAGCTAATTCTCGGAAGATAAAATTAATGCTGGATAATAAAAGGAAACAACCAATTTTAGCTAATATAATGTTAAATAATAATGCCATTGAACAAGTAACGGAATTTTGCTAGTTGGTAGCTGTGATTAATTATGACAGGAGATGCATCTCATAAATTAAGAAAAGAATAGTGTTGGCGAAGAAAGCATTTCAAAATAAGAAGAATTTGCTGCTCAATGAGCACCTCAACTTGAAAATAAGGAAGTCATTTCTTAACATTTGTTTGGAGTGTGTTGACCTATGGTAGTCAAACATGAACACTTATAAAAAGAGAAGAAACACAACTATAGGCAGCTAAAATGTGGTTTTGTAGACGAATGACCCGAACTAGCTGGATGAAAAAAAAGATTATGTTATGAACCGAATTCAGGAGAATCGATGCCTATTGAACACCATCAAGAAAAGGAAGGAAAAATTCATGGAACACATACTCAGACATGACACTCTCCTCCAGGTAATGTTTGAAGGGAAAAAAATGGGAAACAACCAAGAGGACGACGAAGACAATCGTATCTGAAGAACATTGTCCAGGAAATGGAATGCGACTCGTATGCCCATATGAAGAGAACTGCTGAAGCCGTAAATAAACGGCTGCAACGACAGGGATTTTAGCTTTTAGAAGCTGATGATGATGAAGTCGTGATCTAAAATGGGAATGGGGCGTGGGTTATTACAGTGGAGAAGAAAACTTGTATCACTACATCATTTCCACAATTATTAATCATCATTACAAAGGGTATTTTGGGTGATTTTTGTAGTGTAGAAAATTTTACAGCGTGTTTTCATCTCCTTTAACGTTACCGAAAACGCTAGTTATCAAATCCAATGACATACCATACCAACTGATAGCACTCGTTTAAGTATTGTGGTTATTTTAACCCTGCTAGTTACGTTGTTAAGACATGCAAACGCCTTGAAAAAGTTACCTAAATACACAAAAAGTTTTCCATCAAAACACTTTGCTTACTGATGAGGACAGCAGTAAATTAAACATTGGCCTATTGATTCCTCAGTGTAGCCTACAGCTGGAACTGCTGATCAAAATTGTTACGTTTGTTATGTTTCCCTGGGGTGATCGTTTCAAATCGTGTTTGCTCTATGCATTACATTTCACCTTTATATCTCACCATACGTTCTCGTTTGTCAGCCTTGTGGCGCAGTTGCTAGCATTCTTACCCGTCACCCCTAAAGTTCCTTAGGTCTAATTTAATGTTTTAATATTACGCATGTCTGTCATCTAAAGATCCGTCAACAAATCAAATCTAATACCATATACATGACTAAATTTATTCGAATTTTTGGAATTTCATATTACTTGATGGAGAGTAATCGATTTCACTATTTTTCATAATCAAGATGTCAGGTGCACCTAATACTCATTGTGATAGTCTTGTAAGTCTTGACACTGATGTCTCATACACAGGACTCCTCCTAATCCGCTTTTCGTGGTAGCCTAATTGCTGAATTTCATCCTAATCTACCAATTTTAATGTTTCAGTGATACGAATTGTCCTTATCTCAAATAAATGTAGTATATGCCATTGTGCCCTCAGCAAATCTTCTGTACACTGTACACGAATTGTCAAAACTTTAAAAATTGTATATAAATGCAATATGGTCAAAGAGCGTAATATTCAATATTATTAAATTCCAACTCTTGCAGCTTATGTCCATGATGTGGAGCATTCTAAATGTCAGTTTGGATGAATGTTGATCAATTGAAACGTAAGTTATTGTTTATAATACTTGAAATTTACGCACAGCCACCATATTAAAATAAAGAGCTGAGAATTTTGCAACTTTGTCGATAAACCACCCTAATAGCACGGGACGTAAGACCCAAATTATTAGAGACGGTAGATGGCTTAGGCAATGAATATTTATGTGTCCACCATTTTGTTTTCACTAAAATGTTGGAAATTCGAAAAACGCTTTTAAGATGTAGCCTACAGGAGGGTGATAACCTTTCCAGCAATTTTCGATCCATTTGGTTCAGGCTTTTGGGTATTGATAAAGAAGCTTTTAGCCTGACGTGAAACTTACCCACGTGATCATAAGCTTCGGGGCCTCCTTTTTGTGACGATTTCAAACCACTGGATGTAACATTTCTTCTCAAGCATCCCACATGCACCTATATTAACAGAGAATCGTACTGGGCCCCCCTTGGCGGGAGGCAAGAAGCTTGAACCCTTCGCCATCACGCATCTAGGAACTAATAGAAATTACCTGACAGGCTGCTGAGGACACACAAACACACACATCCGATTGATCGTATAAGCCTTTCCATTTTTATAAAAAAAAATATAAAAAAATTCAAACTCGGAGATTCTTTTATTTTAAACTTACTTTTCCTCCTGCCCATGGAGTAATTAAAACACGGTAGCCAACACACATTCAACTGGTGGTAGAAAACACCATTTCAAGCAAATTATGTTTAGCTTCTTCTAGGAAACATATCATTCAAATATATTTGCAAGTTACTGGAGATACACGCGAATTCTGCTTTCCACTGGCTTAATACTCGTCCTTCGTTATGAACCTCACTTCTGAGGGAATGAAGAAGAATTATGCACATAGCGTTAGAAAGGAAGGAAGTTCCAAAGAGGCAGCGGATATTGCGAGGCATGGTGCTGCCACCTCTTGGCAGATCCAGATAAGACATGCAAGAAAATAGCGCGAACTTTCCCGCCAACAAATGGGATTGCTTCTGTAATGAGGTTCTCTGTCGTAGAAAATATGGACTTTTTCATAATATTGCATTCATTTCCTTTCCTTTCGTTTAGGAAGAATCATTTCATTGCGAATAGTTCAGCACGGTAATTTTGATATAATGAGGCCTTAATTTAAGATAGCTACATGCAAATGAGCAAATAACTGTTTTCTAAATATAATACTAACAGCAAGACTGAGACATATTAAATATTTTAATACAGTGAAGATATAATATTACAATGACTCGAAATAGAAAATATGTTCATAAAAGAACATAACAGCAAAAACGTAGAAATTATTAACGTGTTGCAGTGATAATAAAGAAATTTAATAATAATAATATATATATATATTTATTTATTTATATATACCAGGTGAATCAGCTGCCCCTAATAATATTGTTTTACGCAGACCAACTAGCGTTGTTATCAGGAAGGTCGATATTTCACTGCTCGTATCCCGTATGGTACTACTGTAGCCTAATGCACTGCAGCATATCCCGCAAACGATTCTGAACACTATTATTTTTCCCTCGACGTGACCACAGACGAATACGAAGGAAATAAAGTAGTTCCGTGACGAAATAAAAGAGCCTACTTTTCTTAAAATGTAAGATTCAAGCCAATGATTTCGCCTGGAATAATTACGAAATTAAATGTGTAATACTGACATTTCTAATTAGTTCGAAGTATACCTGAAATGGTGTAGCCTAATAGAGCACTACAGTTGCCAGCCTTTGTGACTCTGAATATAATCTTAGATCCATCTCTTAAGTAGAGAATGCACATACAAAATTAGGTTGAAGTTCAATTGATAATATGGACGTTACATGCAGTTAGACATTGGACTTATCAGTGCACGTAAAATCATGTTAGCAACAATGTCATTTATGTTTTTCTTAGAATTAATCAGAAATATTATGATATATTTCTGTTCCAATTTTGGATGACATCCGTTTGTTAGTATAGAAGTTACATGCATTTAAAATGTTGACCTTTCAGCAGGCTTAAAAAATGTTATAAGCACTGATGTATATTAGTTTCTCCAAATTAATGAAGAAGGCCAAGTACTATACGTGTGCAAAGTTTCGAACCGTTGGGTTGCACACTTTTTGATATGTTGGTATTGGGTTGTAAAATAAAGAACATGTATTACTGGTTGCTCTTAATAATACGCATAGTCATATCAATTATGATACATATACTGCATACGAAATGGTTAAAATCGAATTGATAGTATGGAAGTTAGATGCATATACCTATATGACCTATTAGCAGCCGTAGAATCATGTTGGCAACACTGTCAAGTATGGCCTCCTGGAAAACAAACTGAAATATTATTATCTATATGCGTGCCAATTTTGGAATAGCTCCCATGCATACGATCCGAGATATCCAATATGGAGCTCAAATTTCAATTGCGATTTACCAGCAGTTAGTAGCAATGACGTCATTTTCAAATGTGGCCGTGAGATATTCAGGTATAGATATTTATGCATGCCAAATTTGGTTGCGATAGCTGTAGCTGTTTAGGAGTTGAAAGGGGACACACACACACACAGACAGGCAAAAGGACAGAAGGATAGACAGACACACATTTTCCCGGTTTGATATCATAAGTCTACTTTTACCTCAGGTTTACAAAATGTGAAAAGTAGGCTAAAAATTAATAGTGTTCAGTATCGTTTGCAGGATATCCTTGCTATGCATTAGTACCATACGGAATGCAAGCAGAGGAAAATCGATCTTCCTGACAACACGCATTAGATGGGCTGCATAATACAATATTATTAGGAGCAGCTAATAATAATAATAATAATAATAATAATAATAATAATAATAATAATAATAATAATAATAATAATAATAATATCGTGTGGCCTCGGGTGCTGGGTGCAAGCTTTGTTATTTGACACCCAAAGGGTACATTGCATGTCGAATTTCGTTGTTCCTTGAAGCACTATGAAAGTCAAGGAGGTTAGATATCTAAGCTCCTTGAACACTATAGCGCTTTCTAGTACAGAATTGAGGAACTTTGTGTTGGCGGAAACTCCCGAGATTAAATTTGCCATTATGAACACGGCGTAGTGAATTCAAATGAGTTCTTTGACATGCCAACATCGTATGACATGGTGTCGCAATTTTGCCACCTTTCAAAAATCACTTACCACGGCCAGGAGCGAACCTGCAAGCTTGGGGTTAGTAGACCGACACGTTGACCACTCACCCACCGTGGCAAGCTAGGAGCAGCTGATTCTCCTGGTATAATAATATGAAGCTTGTTGTTGTTGATTCATTTTTGAGGCTTTACGACATCGTGCCCTTGTAGCCCCGTGTACATGGATATGTGTACATTTAAGGAATTTCTCTGAAAACCTGTTTTATTGTAGTGGCTGCATTAATGTGTGTATTTGGGGCTAGGATTGGGTAAAGGTTGCCAATGCATTATGTTACTTACCTTTCCGGCAGGGTGTAAATCAAACCCACGCGCTATATTGTTATTCTCACGAGCCCTCATACGATCTGAATTAAATTTCTTATCAGAACCGAGAATCGAACCCACGACCTCTGAAAATGGAGTATTAATACGTAACCCCTTTCTGTTGTCTCGGGTTACGAATTGAGACTCAAGATTCAAAGATCCTGGGTTCGATTGTCGGCTTATCCATGAAATGTACTTACTTTCTGACGGTTTTACTCTCATTCTCGTGAAGCAAAATTGAAGAGAGATGGATTCGTAACCACTTCAGCTGTGGTTTGTCCACTTCTTCTACAAGTAAATACTGGGGTGGTTCCTAACTTAAAGCCACGACCGCCTCTTTCCAAAATCCTAACCTCCTTTTTTAAATATACACGTTATTACAGTCACAACAACGATACACGTTAACAGAAATATTCTACACACCTCCACGTACATCGACCTACATGACCACGATGTCACAAAGCTACTAAAATAAGTAATCAACAACAACGACAGCAACAACAACAACTCTTAATACGAAACCCTGATAAAATAGGAAGTGCTTTCTTTGTACTATTGCCACAGTATCACACATATCGTATACACACCTCCGTATTTGGTGCTCATGGCCATTATGTCACAAGCTCTTAAATTAAACATGAGTAACGACGGACCTTTAAGCCAACATTAGTGGTCTGATACTATGAAGTACTCCCATAAATATGTAGGGAATGGAGCAGCATATTATAATCAATTACGGTGAGATGTACGGTTCAAGTGTTAGACGAAAATATAGCACCTCTTCTGTAATGTAGTCATTTTTCTTCACGCCTCATATCTTCACGAGTGTACATTAGTTTTCTCTATTCTCTGGGGACTCCCATTTGTGACGGTGATAGTGGGTCATAAATAGTTCCTCGTGTGGCCGCAAGACAGTGTGGTGGCCGCAGGACATTTTATTGTTCCCGGTCCTCGTGCACACCAACTTATCTGGCGTCAAAAGTTGGAGAAAGTTCAGGCTTTGCCAAAGACATTTATCAATGCCTTCCCCCTCAATACCCCCCTGCTTTCAACCTGTTTCTTCACTTCCAATAGACCAGGGGACAGCGAAACTTCTATATTGCTCTTCATCTCACATTAGGAGTAACTAATTCAATTACTAAATGTAGAAGGTAACAGGTCAACATGAGATAATAATAATAATAATAATAATAATAATCCTCTCAATATGGTTCTGGAGATGATAATTAGGGAATGGGAACCTCTTGTTAAGGGCATTCAAATCGGCATTAAAAAAGAGAACAGAACTAAAGTCAAATGTCTCGCTTTCGTGGACGATATTGCAATTGTCGCAGACAACAGATCGGAAGCGACTTACGCAGGGGAAAAGCTCCATGAGATTGCACAAAAGACCGGATTACATATATCTTACGACAAGACCAAATATATGGAGAGAAGGCCAGAAAATATACTGCTCAAAAAAATTAAAGCACCACTTTTTTCAAAGGCCACCAAATTTTGAAAAGTTGACCTACAAGCTCGAAATCTCAGTATAACGTTTGTCCTGACGCCTACCAAGCATATGCTTCAGCACAACTCCCCAACTTGAGTAGTTTCGGGGTAGCACCCCGAAAACCAGCCCATTTTCGAAAACCGCAAATTGAAGTTTGCGAAAAACGCTGCAGGACTTGTCGCAGGTTGCCAAAGCAGTCGAAAATGAATGAGTCTTGCTCTTAAAGGTTCCACAAACACGTTGAAATCGTTAGATTTGACGTTTGGGCATTTTCAACCCCCTTCATCATCCCCTAAACATGGACTACCATTGGGGGCGTCTGAGAAGGTACCGGGTGTGTTTAACCACCTGAAAACCTGTACACCGTCCTCAGTTGCTGATTGCAGTAAGTTCTTAAGGCCTCCGGCAATGTCCACACCCCCTAACACCCTCAACTGGCATGGGACCAAACCACCCCTTCTCGATTCACCCCTAAGGAAGGTTTTAATCGAGATGTTTATCAGTGCTGCTAATGGGGGAGTCTTCCCCTAACGTTTCAAAAAAGTAACTGTGCCTTTGTCACCACCCCTTCCCCTGCAACCCCCGTTTGTATGATTTTTCGAAACAGGCCCTTTTTAAGGGCTGAAACGACGTCTTAATCGCTGAAAGGGCTGTAAAGGTCCTTAGAAGTAGTGGTGACACGAAATCAACCCCTTCCGATCGGTGATTGACATTCCTTCCCCCAAATTCGAAATTTTTGCACCCCCAACCCTCCCTGTCTGGACGCGTAATGCGTCATGGCAGAGTTTTAAGAGTTGGAAGAAAATGAAGCCTATGGCCTGCAATGGAGCCCAAAACAGCAGGCTGGATAGAAATTCATCGGTAGGTTGGGAAACGGGACCAAAATTTTTCAAAAAAGTGTACAGCCTACAGTAAGTACGCCCATGCATAGGCAACCCACATCACGTCCGTGCGTGTTGGTTGCCTGTGATCGGCAATAGGTTACAAAGTTTGGCAATGGGAGAAAAATGACGTGATGTGGGTTGCCTATGCATTGGTGTACTTACTAGAGGCTGTTAACTTTTTTGAAAACTTTTTGGTCCCGTTTCCCACCCTACCGATGAATTTCCATCCAACCTGCCGTTTTGGGCTCCATTTCAGGCCATAAGCTTCATTTTGATCCAACTCTGAAAACTCTGCCATGACGCGTTACGCGTCCAGACAGGGAGGGTTGAGGGTGCAAAAATGTCAACTTTGGGGGATGGAATGTCAATCAAACATCATAAGGGGTTGATTTCGTGTCACCACTACTTCTAAGGACCTTTACAGCCCTTTCAGCGTTTAAGACCTCATTTCAGCCCTTAAAAAGGGCCTGATTCGAAAAATCATACAAACGGGGGTTGCAGGGGAAGGGGTGGCGACACAGGCGCAGGTCCTCGTTTGAAACGTTAGGGGAAGACCCCCCCATTAGCAGCACTGATAAAAATCTCGATTTAAACCTTCCTTAGGGGTGAATCAAGACGGGGTGGTTTGGTCCCTTGCCATTTGAGGGTGTTAGGAGGGGTGAACATTGCCGGAGGCCTTAAGAACTTACTGCAATCAGCAACTGAGGACGGTGTGCAGGTTTTCAGGTGGTTAAACACATCCGGTACCTTCTCAGGCGCCCCCAATGGTAGTCCATTTTTAGGGGATGATGAAGGGGGTTGAAAATGCCCAAACGTCAAATGTAACGATTTCAACGTGTTCGTGGAACCTTAAGAGCAAGACTCATTCATTTTCGACTGCTTTGGCAACCTGCGACAAGTCCTACAGCGTTTTTCGCAAACTTCAATTTACGGTTTTCAAAAATGGGCTGGTTTTGGGGGCGCTATCCCGAAACTACACAAGTTGGGGAGTTGTGCTGAAGCATGTGCTTGGTAGGCGTCGGGGCAAACGTCATACTGAAATTTCGACCTTGTGCAGTCAACTTTCCAAATTTGGTGGCCATTGAAAAAAGTGGTGCTTTAATTTTTTTGAGCAGTATAAATCCCCTTTAAACACCAAATACGGTAAAATCGCACAAGTCTGCAGTTTTAAATACCTTGGCGAAATTATACAGCCCTCACGACTTAATCGAATCACCAATGAAGACAGAATCACTAAGCTCCAGAAGTCCTACAGGCTAACGTGGGCCCATTACAACAAGGAATGCATTTCGACAAACGCCAAATTACGACATTATAAAACAGTTATTCTTCCAGAAGCAATATATGCGGCTGAAACAATAGTAATCGATGGTCATTCCAAGATTAGGGAACTGGAAAAGCAGGAACGAAAAATTCTCCGGAAGATCTACGGAGCAATCAACAGAAACGGCATTGGGATGAAGAGACCTAGTACTGAACTCTATCAAAACTCCATTACAATAACAGACGAAATTAGAAAACGCAGAGCCAAATTTTACACTCACATCCACAGGATGGCCACCTTCAGATTGCCCAAGAAACTACTCGGTGTCATAACACAGAGCTAATGCGGCACAGAATGGCTTAAAGAGGTACAGAGAGACTTACAAGTTATCAGTATACAAAATTTCGAAGACCGAACTGAGTGCCAGACGAAAATCGCGAATGTTAAGTTCGAACCAAGATCATTACGACAACCTGGAAAAAGTGGACGGATGAGAGGAAGCGGGAACATTCCGCGAGAATTAAGAGATTTTGGGAGGAGTGGAGGAGACACACCTCCAAATGACATCATGTTATCAAGTTTAATCGCTCTCCTGTAGGGGAATTTTCGCTTAAATAAATAAATAAATAAATAAATAAATAAATAATAATAATATCTTAGACAAACTACCTCTATTTACTTAGTTTGGAAAATTCCCTCAGGTAAATAATTTAAAATCCATAGGGAAATCATATAGCCATCTGGATTAAATCTTGAAGCAAAGAATGAGAGAATCTATTAATATCCGTACAAGAAAGGCTGTAGAATCACCTGGAACAGATAAAAAATCAATATCTTAGAAGGTAAAAGTCACAACACTATAAAACGGTAATTCAACCTGAAACATTATACGTATCAGAAACCCTAATCATTGGAGACAGATCACTAACTAAGAATTTAGATAAAGAAGAAAGGTAAAACCTCAGAAAGATCTTTTGCCCTTTGTTCATTAGGGAGTGTGGATGAAAAGGAGGTCTCATGAGTTATACCAACATACTGAGAAAATATCACACACTATTAGAAAACGTTGATTGAAATTATGGCCTATGGACATATTCAAAGAATGGACAATGAAAGACTTACTAAAAGGATATTTAATCATGCCTCCTCATTTAAAGTCAAGAATAACTGTATAATCGAAATTCAAAAATACCGTCAAGAATTCAACGTAACAGGCGAAATGTTATGGCCTAGCTTCAGATAGTTGGTTTGCTGCAAACCCGCTGATGAGGCCACCACTGTATGGACAGAAGATAGGAAGGTAATTCATAGTGGGAGAATGAAGAGATTGTAGGAAGAAAAGAAACAAGATTCATATTCATCTGTTAAATAGGTTAATTCACGCTCCTTAGTTGGGCATAACATTGTAAAATAATAATAATAATCTAACAATCCGTTTACTTGATTAGACCGTGCCTGTTGCGGATCTCGCCTAGGTGCACCGAATCAGGTTCATCAGCGGACACTTGATCACCTGCCTGCACCATAGCTAGGGTATAGCTTCTTGCAATGCGTCCCATATTTATAGCACACAGCTACGCTACTTTCATGCTGGAGCCAAGTGTTCTCACAGCTTTTCTCTTCACTATACAGGTAGGCTGACATGCTGGCTTACACGGCAGATAATTAAACTCCAGCAATCCTTTTAGGATGATAATAATGGTGATGGAAAACACGTCTCAGTTGGCTGAAGGATGTGCACTCTAGTCCACACCCGATGAAATTCAGGACAGAAATATATTTAGAGATAATGTTCAGAGACTGAGGGATAATCCACACAATCGACCAGCTTCACAACTGATCATCTCGGTGGGAAAATGACGGAGGATATGATGATGTGATGATGATGATGGTGAAGTTGATGATGATGATGATGATGATGATGATTGTTGTTTCAAAGGGTGGAACGGCGAGATCATCTGCCCCAACAGTCAGAGGTTGAAGAACGTATGGAGAGAATAAGGAAAAGCTTGTGGAAGAAGTATTTCACGTAGTTTGTGTATTCTTACCTACAGCACCCTGTAAATAAATAAATAAATAAATAAATAAATAAATAAATAAATAAATATGACGGAGTTTTTGGGTGATGCAATGAATTTTTCTTCAATTGTATATCGTCTCAAACTGGTTTTTACAGCTGTTGGCTCGTGAGAAGGGCAACTTTTGGTTTCGAAAAAGCGAACGAACGTAGCAATTTTTCCTATCAAAATTTCAGGCAGATTCAATGCATGGTTGTGTGTTGTACATTATAAGTGAACAGAGAAAACACAAAAATAAAGATAGCTGTCGAGTTCTTCAAGGTACCATTGCACATGTTGAAGAAAACATCTTCTGTAGGCTAAATATCACTCATATTCCTTTCCACTTTTTAGTCATATTTAATGCTTTCGCTAAAAACTGTCTTATTGATGCTAGACAGTATTCTTTGATTGTCAGTGGCTTCCCTATATTGTAAACTTCCGACCACCACAGCACAGGTACGATGTTGGTTGCTGTGCTTTACGAGGTATTACTGTGAACTAACCGAGAACCAGGGGATTATATGGATTTGTAGAGCTCTTGCCTAATTGCACTCAACAAAGCAGAATTCCCAGTACCGTCTCCACCTCCACGCCCAAATGCTTCTTTAGACTCGACAAGACCTATTACTTATTCAGAATAATGAGCATGCAAGTGTGGAGGACCGAGAACTAGAAGAATAGGGATTTACTGGTATCAAGTACATTTGAATTTTCAAGCGGTGGAGATTAAATTCTCGTACTTCATTTTGGAGCCACAGAGCAACCAGTCGGCAATGTATTATGTCGGTGTAATTCCCATATTACGGAATCGATAAGTCTCGAAGCAACAGATGTCGACTAGTGTTCTCTCATTTATAGCTCAATACACGCATAAATCATCGTCTTCATTCAAGAGTAGTTTGTGCTGTGAGTGACAAATTTCCAGTAACGCGAAGGAGGAAGTTATTGAGTCGAGCATTGCTTCCAATTACTTGTGCCAGAATCCTCTTTTCAACTTACCAAGTATATTTTATATTTCTCATCCGTTCATGGCCCTTTCATTTCCGTTTCTCACTATCCTCAGCATTTCAGGGTTCTGAACTACGTCTTTTTGAACGAATCTTCACGTTGTGTACCAGTACTTTAGCAGTGAACGAAAGCGGACGCTGTATAGGACTCAGGTTTCATATACCAGCCAAGTTTATATAATGTTATTCCATTCTAGTTATTTATTTATTTATAAATGAATAAATAAATAAATAAATACATTTCATTCTAGTGCAGTGTATAAATTGAATATTCGCCACATTGATATTATATCCACTTTACAATACGGTACCAGTTTAAGTAGGAACGGTTGATTTAGATCAAAAATAATAAAAAAAAGTGTAGATTCATCATTCATGAAGTGAGTCACAATAATAATTCAATACGTCACAGGGTAACATACTTGAACTACATCAATAATAATGCAACAACTAGACAAGTGAGTAATAATATCTGTAAATAAGATTGACACGGTACACAAGTTTTTACAAACTTACGTAATCCAAACATTCTATAGCCTATATATTTTTGCATAGACTAAGTGTAGTTCATAAACATCGTACAGAAACTACGCCTAAATGAGCAGGACTTGATGATGATCGCTTGACGATCGAAACATGTCTTCTAACTGATCCCCCTCCCTCTTCTGTACATACATGTTTTTTGTGATAAATATATTAAGTAATATTGTTTATGTTCGACACTGACTATTATTATCTCTCAGAAAACTGCAATACAATGAGGCTCATTATAACACTATTTTTCATTATGAAACAGTTTCTCCCACCAATCAGAGCTCAAGAAACAGTTGTTTGACCAATTAGATAACGATAGCATCACACCTGCGCTGAGTTCCACGGCCTTCTAATTTAAATTTAACTGCGTGGCCTAGTGTCATAGTAGGGTAATCGAGGAGGCCATGGTCAAATACAAGGCATTCTCTGCGTCTCATGCGCTCTGTTCAGTCCATAAAACTGGTGAAATCTCGACAGATATTTATGAATATTTATTTTCGAACATAAAATAGTTATATTAATTATCGTCGTACATGAACAGTCGTTTGCAACTCGCATAAAATGGTAATTAAGACACTCGTATGAAAATTATAAAACTCGCATACGCTCGTTTTATAAACATACTCGTGTCTTAATTATTGCCATTAAAGGCTCGTTGCATATTGTACTATTTCAGAAACGAAATTAACAGGCTGACTCAGTAGGCAAGCGGGGCAGATGACCTCGTAGTTCCGCCCCTTAAAACAACAATAACTAACTCAGTAGGCAAGCAAGACTAAAATTATCTCCCCGAATATACGACAGATTTGTTCATCTTTTTCATGTCATCAAAACAGTGTCGCAGTAAAAATCGGCATAGATCAACGTTTATTCTCCGTGGAAAGAGCTGCTCTTCACTCCCTCCTCCTTGTTGCGTAGAGCGGGAAAAGGAGATGTGAGCAGACGAGCGGAAAGAAATTACTGTACATAAGACGTGGGATAATGCAGCCAGAATAGAGGGCACACAATTGGAAAAAGAATCAAAGAACTACGTGATGCAGACAGGGAGGAACTAAAGGGAAGAGATCGGAGTAAAACAGAAATAGCGGCTTAGCTCAGATAACTCAGAGCAGCGATGTAATACGTGTGTTTCATTTGAGAAACAGCCCCTTTTTTTAATTAGGACTACCAAACTGATGTTAACCTGATTCCTACGTGCATTATTAATTCTGTTTCCATGATTTCATGTCACTCAGTTCATCAGTTGCCATGTGCCCACCTTCAACACGTGTCACTCAGTTCATCAGTTGCCTTATGTCTGAATTTTAGCGATACATATTCTCCAGTCCTTACCACTCAGTTCCTCAGTTGCCATGAGTTTCACTTCCAGTGGATGTCACTCAGTCCATTAGTTGCCATGCGTCTCACTTCTAGTGAATGCCACTCAGTTCCTCAGTTGCCATGAGTTTCACTTCTAGTGAATGCCACTCAGTTCCTCAGTTGCCATGAGTTTCACTTCTAGTGAATGCCACTCAGTTCCTCAGTTGCCATGAGTTTCACTTCTAGTGAATGCCACTCAGTTCCTCAGTTGCCATGAGTTTCACTTCTAGTGAATGCCACTCAGTTCCTCAGTTGCCATGAGTTTCACTTCTAGTGAATGCCACTCAGTTTCTCAGTTGCCATGAGTTTCACTTCTAGTGAATGCCACTCAGTTCCTCAGTTGCCATGAGTTTCACTTCTAGTGAATGCCACTCAGTTCCTCAGTTGCCATGAGTTTCACTTCTAGTGAATGCCACTCAGTTCCCCAGTTGCCATGAGTTTCACTTCTAGTGAATGCCACTCAGTTCCTCAGTTGCCATGAGTTTCACTTCTAGTGAATGCCACTCAGTTTCTCAGTTGCCATGAGTTTCACTTCTAGTGAATGCCACTCAGTTCCTCAGTTGCCATGAGTTTCACTTCTAGTGAATGCCACTCAGTTCCTCAGTTGCCATGAGTTTCACTTCTAGTGAATGCCACTCAGTTCCTCAGTTGCCATGAGTTTCACATCTAGTGAATGCCACTCAGTTCCTCAGTTGCCATGAGTTTCACTTCTAGTGAATGCCACTCAGTTTCTCAGTTGCCATGAGTTTCACTTCTAGTGAATGCCACTCAGTTCCTCAGTTGCCATGAGTTTCACTTCTAGTGAATGCCACTCAGTTCCTCAGTTGCCATGAGTTTCACATCTAGTGAATGCCACTCAGTTCCTCAGTTGCCATGAGTTTCACTTCTAGTGAATGCCACTCAGTTCCTCAGTTGCCATGAGTTTCACTTCTAGTGAATGCCACTCAGTTCCTCAGTTGCCATGAGTTTCACTTGTAGTGAATGCCACTCAGTTCCTCAGTTGCCATGAGTTTCACAACTAGTGAATGCCACTCAGTTCCTCAGTTGCCATGAGTTTCACTTCTAGTGAATGCCACTCAGTCCATCAGTTGCCATGAGTTTCACTTCTAGTGAATGCCACTCAGTCCATCAGTTGCCATGAGTTTCACTTCTAGTGAATGCCACTCAGTTCCTCAGTTGCCATGAGTTTCACTTCTAGTGAATGCCACTCAGTTCCTCAGTTGCCATGAGTTTCACTTCTAGTGAATGCCACTCAGTTCCTCAGTTGCCATGAGTTTCACTTCTAGTGAATGCCACTCAGTTCCTCAGTTGCCATGAGTTTCACTTCTAGTGAATGCCACTCAGTTCCTCAGTTGCCATGAGTTTCACATCTAGTGAATGCCACTCAGTTCCTCAGTTGCCATGAGTTTCACTTCTAGTGAATGCCACTCAGTCCATCAGTTGCCATGAGTTTCACTTCTAGTGAATGCCACTCAGTTCCTCAGTTGCCATGAGTTTCACTTCTAGTGAATGCCACTCAGTTCCTCAGTTGCCATGAGTTTCACTTCTAGTGAATGCCACTCAGTTCCTCAGTTGCCATGAGTTTCACTTCTAGTGAATGCCACTCAGTTCCTCAGTTGCCATGAGTTTCACTTCTAGTGAATGCCACTCAGTTTCTCAGTTGCCATGAGTTTCACTTCTAGTGAATGCCACTCAGTTCCTCAGTTGCCATGAGTTTCACTTCTAGTGAATGCCACTCAGTTCCTCAGTTGCCATGAGTTTCACATCTAGTGAATGCCACTCAGTTCCTCAGTTGCCATGAGTTTCACTTCTAGTGAATGCCACTCAGTTCCTCAGTTGCCATGAGTTTCACTTCTAGTGAATGCCACTCAGTTCCTCAGTTGCCATGAGTTTCACTTGTAGTGAATGCCACTCAGTTCCTCAGTTGCCATGAGTTTCACATCTAGTGAATGCCACTCAGTTCCTCAGTTGCCATGAGTTTCACTTCTAGTGAATGCCACTCAGTCCATCAGTTGCCATGAGTTTCACTTCTAGTGAATGCCACTCAGTTCCTCAGTTGCCATGAGTTTCACTTCTAGTGAATGCCACTCAGTTCCTCAGTTGCCATGAGTTTCACTTCTAGTGAATGCCACTCAGTTCCTCAGTTGCCATGAGTTTCACTTCTAGTGAATGCCACTCAGTTTCTCAGTTGCCATGAGTTTCACTTCTAGTGAATGCCACTCAGTTCCTCAGTTGCCATGAGTTTCACATCTAGTGAATGCCACTCAGTTCCTCAGTTGCCATGAGTTTCACTTCTAGTGAATGCCACTCAGTTCCTCAGTTGCCATGAGTTTCACTTCTAGTGAATGCCACTCAGTTCCTCAGTTGCCATGAGTTTCACTTCTAGTGAATGCCACTCAGTCCATCAGTTGCCATGTGCTTCACAGCTAGCGAGTGTTAGATGCCAGTTGTGAAACATTTTGCATCCAGTGAACCTCAATAAAATAGCAATCACTTTACACCTCAAATCCAGAAATGTTTATCAGTTACGGGCACCTCAAATTGGAGTGTCATTAGGAGCAATGAACTCAACCAGTCTTCAGTAAGAGATTACGGTGATTCCTTGATTGCATATTCTTGGTAAGATGTTTACAATCTCAAATTATAAAAGCCGCCTTGTCAAACACTAGAAAGAAGTTTAATAATTAAATTAACACGTATATGTTTCGTTACATAAATGATAACTTCGTCAAAGTGAAATCTTAGAAACTACGGTATCATAACAAAAAACTAAAAAGAAAATGGATATCCTTACAATAAGGATACCCATTTTCTTTTTATGCTGTGTTCATCCCTTAGACAAGAATATTACATTTCTTGGATGAGCCAAGGATCGAACCCGGACCTCCAGAGTGTCAGCCAAGAAGGCTAGCCGCCGGATGTTATACACCATTCCCGTGTTAAACACAAGTACGTATGTTGCTTGCTTATCTTCTGAGAGGGAAGAAGGGCCAGTTGTTTTTCTCGTGATTTCATCAGCAAGTGTTTGTGTATTGTACAGTTGTGAGATGTGATTTATACACTTTATATTGTGCGTTTCATCTTTCTGAGACTGTACTCTCAGGTCACTGAGCCCATTGCTGAAATAGATGTGGGCCATGTGCGAGTGCCTGAGTGCTTACCGCTTTATTCAAATATTTGATGAAACGATTCAAACAGGAAATTTATCCCTGATGCAATCTCCTGTCGTGTTGGTTGTGCGCTGTCTCTGCCCTGTGATGACACTCCCGCATCGCCCATACATTTCAAGTTCATGCCGTGAATGTTCAGTTAAAACTGCCTCTACATTTACTTTAAAAATCCTTATTGCAGTCTCGGATGGTATAATTCTCACGGCAGTCCGTCATTCAGAATAGCTGCGACTTTCTAGTAATTGATTTTCACTCATTTCGTAGACTAATTTGAATGACAGCACCTCACAGAGAGTTGCAGCATAGGTTGCACTTTCAAAGACATTAAATCAATTATGAAATTGAATGAATCGATAAGACTTAGGTGGTGAATACTTGAGTTCTAAATTTTGTATATTCAAGTTAGTGGTTGTACGTTATATTGTCTGATCGTGTTACGGTTTATATAACAGACGCCGCTTTTAAAAGGCTCCTTTTCCATCGATGCTCATGATAATTGCTCATTTACATCCTAATTTGTCGGTTATTATGTTTTAATAGTTCGCATGGAGGCCATCTTGAATGTACAAAGTCGTGACGATTGAGTCTTTATTATTTATCGCAAGCAATTATTACGTCTTTGCAAATTTTAGAAATTCTGAGTAAGCTATCTTAATATTTTATATTCAAGTTACCGAATGCACGTAATATTCCTGCTATTCGTGCTACTAAGGTCTGTCCTAAAAGACTCATCCGCCACCTTTTTCACATTAATTGCTCAAGTATATCCTGGTGTACCAATTTTACTTTTTAATAGTAGGCCTACGCATAGCAGCTATCGTGAATGTATGAAGTCGAGAAACCTGAGGTATTATATAACTAAATCTCATATAGAATAGGCCTACATCTTTGCAAAATTATGACATACGTATGTTACTTAATAAACCATTTTAATATTTTATATATTCAGTATTAAAAAACGCCAATGATCGATTTGTAGATGAGGTATCGTCATTTAAATATCTTAGGACTCCCATGAATGAACAATTTGATTCCTCAAGAGAAATCATATTCAGACTTGAGCAGGCCAGAAGTGTATACATCATCGTGAAGATACTTTTCGTTAGTCTGTATCTCAGTCTCCAGCTCCGTGTCCGGATGTTGTGATGAGACACAGATATGCTGACAAATTCTACATACAGTATATAGGACTCGATGTCGCAAAGCCCTTAAAAGAATCAACAACAAGCTAATATTCCTCTCTTCTCTAAAGAACAGTGCACTCTCTTTATGAACAGTTCCTTTTAACTTTTATCACTACACCGTTTGCCATTATCGTAATTTACGTCTTATTCTTCAAGAAAGAAATCTGGTAACTTCCTTCTTTCTCGAGCGAACCCATTAATGGATATTGGATTCCTTTACAGGAACGAGCCTTCTAATTTTACACATTAATACTAAAATGAACATTCGATTCTTTTATGTATTGTTTTCACCTGTGAGACTCATTTTGATTGTGCGCCTCGTTGCATAGCGACTAGCATTCTTGGCTGTCACTCTGGAGGCCTGGGTTCGATTCCCAGCTCTGCCAAGAAATGTAATTCTGATCTTATGGCTGAAACGGGATACACTTAGCCTCGTGAGGCAAAATTAAGAAGAGGTGGGTTTGATTCCTACCACAGCCATCCTTGAAGTGTTTTTCAGTGCTTTACCACCTCTACTCCTGGAAAATGCTGGGATGGTAACTAATTTAAGGCCACGGCCGCTTCCTACCCAAATTCTACTTAAATTACAAATACACACACTAGTACAGACATCACAGTGACACAGAGGTTTCAGTAATATACTGCACATGCACCCAAGTACACGGGACTACATGACCACGTTAACGCAGAGCCCCCAAAAGAGTCAACAACAACAACAACATCAACGTAATTTTGCGTGATAATGAATTGATCTCTTAGCCAGAATACCCTGGGTTTTCTATTAAAGGTTAGTTGAAATGGTGTACGTTTGATACATAATCCAGCCCCGTGGTGTAGGGGTAGAGCGCCTGCCTCTCACCCGGAGGCCCCGGGTTCGATCCCCGGCTCCGTCAGGGATTTTAAAACTGACGTGAGGGTTGGAACGGGGTGCACTCAGCCTCGTGAGGACAATTGAGTAGCTGTCTGACAGTGAGACAGCGCTCCGATCACGAAAACCAAGATTAACGGCCGTGGGGACCCGACGCGCTGATCACGCGTCACCCCAATATCTGCAGGCCGAATGGCTGGGCAGCGGTCGCTTGGTCGGCCTTAGCCCGTCATGGGTTGGATAGTGCCAGGGGTTGACTTTTGATACATACAGTAACTGATATTTCTTCAAAATAATTGGTTGATTTGGAATATTTTGTACTGTATGTAATAGTTGATGATTGATCCCAGGGCCGTGGAGAGGTCAACGGGCCCTAGGGCAGTTTTCCGGGCCCCTCTATTTGTGTTCAGCCTTAAACATTACTTTGAAAGTAGTAAGCTGGCTTTCTGGTAACTCATACAATAAGCTCCATGAAATTTAACTTGTTCATATTGAATATCAGTTTATTTGGTTTTCAGCTATTCAACCACTCTCCTTTATGTCTCACATTGATTGATCTATTCCATCAAGATGTTTCCATTTCATCTTTCAGAAAGGCATGAAATAAATAGTCGAATTATTCAGAGATTGAATTAGAACCTTTCCGCACTATACGGAATGTTTTTATTTTACAATGTGAGTGGAGAATTCCGGAAACTCTGCTCTTCATCCGGGAGAGAGGCGAGAAACACAATGGTTATTTATGAAATTCGTTACGGTATGACCTATATTCTCTTTGCAATGTTTCGGGTAGTATTCACTGGTTCATTTACACCGAATAAATTCATAGAAGAACATTTCAAATTGGAGTGAAGTTACTCTTAGCCCTTTACCGCCCTGAGCCCTTCAGCATGTCCGGATCCCGGGGCTACAGCCCCGTTTTCCCCTCCCTTTCATCGGGCCTGATATTGATTTTGAATCAAGAACTAGAAAATGATACGTTTATCAGAGTAAGGTAAGGTATTTGGTGAGAAACATCTCTCATATTATTGTAAGATGTTCCCTGTATTGCAATATATAGAATAGTTACGAGTTGGATAGTGAGTGGCAAGTTAATGCAGCACATTTACTGTAACACTGAATAAATGCCGCCAACCAGACGGTTATTTTGTCCTATTGGTGGCACTGCGTACTGGTTGATAAACAAAATATGATATTTACCGAAAGTTCTTCCCAATGGCCGAAACACAGTCCATCTAGGTATCACGTTACAGGCCAGGTACAACAGCCATGATATCAAGGGACCGCTTTGGGCAGCGCTGTACAAGCCGTTAGATTCTGACTACATTGCTACAAGATGGCCTGCCACATTCCTTGTTCATTGCAAGGCTATTACCGTTACTACTACTACCCTGAATGTACTCGGACGTGCCCAATGGGTCAATTAGAAGCACGTGAATTGCTGTATCAATCGGTAGCTACAGGTCATTTGATTTCAGTAATGAGTGTAAACGAATGTAAAGAACATGTATCTTGAGAAAATGGAAGGGTTACGTTTAAAAACTCAGCAATTTTTCAAGGTTTATGCCGTGTCTTGTGTGGAGTTTCACCTAGGACACCAAGCTTGGCTCATCAGCGGGCTCTTGGTGTCCCCGCCCGGACCCCACAGCAGCAGAGAAACTGCGCACTACCTCCCTTTTATGAAGCGCCCCTGTGCCTCTTTACAGCGAGAACTAAACTCTCAAGAAGTCATAACCTCCCTATGAAGACTTCCAAAAAGATGGCGTATTGGCTTTCACGGCCAATGAATTAAAACTCAGCAATATTTCTAGGTTTATGCCGTGTCTTGTGTAGGGTTTTGTCTAGGACACGTTTTACATAATAATTATTTCGATCTGTTTAAAAATTAACCAACTCAAATTATACATTTGCCTCAGTAATTAAAATGGTTAATTTTTAATGTTCAAAACATATCTTAGCAGACGTAAATTTAAGCATTTTCCTCCATTGTGCCAAACGTTCAAGGGCTGAAGAGATCGATTTCAAATTAGGAGTCCTGGAGAGTTCTATCAAACTAAGTAAACACATTTTGAAAATCACTTCCGGCTAAATGCAGTTCCGAATAAACAGCCTAAAATTGTTTGTGTCTTAACTCGTTTTCTGTTTGATTCAAATCTTAGCCAAATTAACTTATTTGCATAATTCTTGCTTTAATGTGTTCCTTGGTTGAATATCCTCAGGAGAGTTTTGATTTATTGAAAAATATTCTCACCGGAAATAGTTATAAAGGCTTAAGTGACTCTCCGCATTGACTCACACTAGCGCTCGTAGTGGTAGAAAAGGAAAATAATAATTAATTGACCGGATATAGTTGAGATACCCGTGAACATTCATCAATCTACCGCACTTCATCATGCCGGCACCTCGTATCCCCTAGAGGAATAGTGTTCATGGACCGGGTGATTTAGCCGTGGTTGTTACGGCGTGGCTACAGGCAGACGCTCACATCCGGGAGGCGAGGAGGTTCGAATCTCCCCCTGGCAACCTTGAAGATGGTTTTCTGTGGTTTTCCATCTTCCTTCCAGGCAAATACCGGGGTTGGTCCCAAACTATAGGCCACAGCCGCTATCTTCCAATTCCTCGTCCTTATACGCACACTTTCCTCCTCAGGCAACACTCCACACGCGACGGTACTTGTAGCTCACCCCTTGGGTGTTCACATATAAGCAGCTACTAACTCTGGTGAGCCGAACATGTCCCCGGACACTCCAGACGCTAAAAACCATAAGCTAAAAAAAAGTGTTCATGGAAGTTCTAGTCTGTGACATTAAGGGATGTAGTTACTTCGAGGGAAAAGTAAGAGTGTTCAGTATCGTTTGTAGGATATGCTTTCAGTGCATTAGCATCATATGCTATGCCAGCAGAGAAATATCGACCTTCCTGACAACAACGCTAGTTGGGTTGCATATTAATAATAATAATAATCATCATTTCGTATGGCCTTGGGTGCCGGCTGCAAGCTTTGTATTTGAAACCCAGATGGCAGCTTGCAAGTCAAATTTTGTTGATCCTTGGAACGCTATGAAAGTCAAAGAGGTCAGATATCTAAGCTCCTTGACACTATAGCGCTTTCTAGTAGAGAATGAAGGAACTTTGTGTTGGCGGAAAATCCCGAGATTAATTTTACCATTATGAACACGGTCTACTGAATTAAAATGGGTGCTTTGACATGCCAACAACGTATGACATGTGTGTCGTGATATCAAAAATCACTTACCACAGCCAGGAGCGAACCTACAAGCTTGAGGTTGGTTGTCCGACACGATAACCACTCATCCACCGTGGCAATTAGTTGGGTTGCATAAAGCAATATTATTAGGTATACTCTATTTGTACACGAACTCAATTTTTCGTAGAAATAAAGGCTCAGAAGAATGTCCTATTTTGTTTGAAACCGCGTGTACTGAACTTGATACGATTGGATGTCGGAGTAAAATTGATTTCTTCCCAACGGAATGGCCCAATTGAGAGAACCTCATGCCCCGTAATGGATCTCCTTTCATTGCGTCATTAATTACACTACGCTTCAGATGGAAAGTAAAACACCTTTCAACAGCCAATAACATGAATTCGATTTCAGTAAAGTTGGTCTAGCTTTAGGACTCTTAAATGGACTGAATCTTGTTTAATATTTATCCCAGATTGGAGTGAAAGGATCTTGCACAGATTTAAGAGCGAGAGGATACTTTGCAAATGCATGCAATTATAATGAGTGTGCTTTAAAATACACATTAAACTCTTCCATCAAACATGTATATTATGACATGGTTGTTTTATAAATAAACTTAACTCCTAACCTATGGCTTATACATAATGCTCTAGCGTAGAGTTTAAACAAGATGTTCAGTAAAGAACATATAGCCTACTTTCTCCTAAATGTATGAGTATAGTTATAACTCGTTGTTATTATCAAAGAGTATAATAGAACTATTCTTTGTTGAAGACCTTAGAAACGATTTACCTCTACCAAACGCCACACAACCTAGATAAAAACTGCTACCATCATTGAAGAAAGAAAGAAAGAAAGAAAGAAAGAAAGAAAGAAAGAAAGATAAGAAGTATATCAAGAATGTTATGGATCTGGAGACATAATCGACCGGACTGGCTGCGTGGCTCAGCGGTAACGTTCTCGCTTGCTGGGGCCTAGGTTGCAGGTTCGTATCCTGGCGCAGTCAGCTGGCATTTGAGGATGCACAAATGCGAGGGAGCCGTGTCAGTACATTTACTGGCACGTTAAAGATCCCCTTCGGGCCAAAATTCCGGTACCCCGGTGTCTCTAAAAGCAGCAGCAGTTAAAAGGGATGTAAAACCAATAACATTATTATTATTATTATTATTATTATTATTATTATTATTATTATTATTACATATACAACCTGCCGTGGGCAACATCCAACTTTGAGTTGAGGCATGTCTTTACACGTCTGGTTGTGCATGGCTTTCACAACCCTAATTGAATTAACAAATCTTTCCATGACCCTACAGAGACGTGTGTATACAAACTATGTGGATATTTTCGATTGCTATTTGCCTGAAATAAAAGTAGTAATTAATAACCTGAACTAACACCAACGGCATGAATTCAGTTACTATGTGAAATCGTTTTGTTCTTTACTTCAAATAACATTTTCAAGTAACGCAAAATAGGCTGTTACAAACCCTTTAAAATAAAAAGTAAAAATGTATCGTAGTATCATCTTGTCATTCTTCAAATTCGATGCGCATAGAATGCCAATGGTATAGTAATCAATGGAGCCCCACGTAGACTAGTCGTGACATCTAGTGGTGAAATTTCGAACAATATAATCCTAACAGAGCGAGTGCATTCTAGCGGCCAGAAGAAGAAACTTTTCAATAAAATCTGGAAGTTAATAAGTAGGTCGGCTTGCAGTTACCTTTTTGGCAGCTAGATGTCTCGAGTAAATCTGCTGGCGAATTATGTTTTAATTAAATATATATTTTACACCATAATATGCACAATATAACGCTTAATTTTAAAACATCTGAGTCATTACAAAACAATAAACATATAACATTTCAAGCAAAAAACCTAGCTCTGATCGGGTTTGAACCATAGGCATTTGAGCGATAGGCTAACGCTCTACCACTGAGCTAATTGTGTCAACGAATATCGTTCTAAATAAAATGACTTACATAGAACTTGTTAGCAAATAATGATTTATACTAAACGATTTCATCACTGGAGTATATTATTTATTTATAAAGCATTTCATACAAAGTTTATTTATTTTGTATCAGTACGCTATATTGCATGCAATACTCAAATTAGTGAAATATAAGTCAGGCACAAGATATCCGCTGCCATCTTGTCTTATTACTGAATCGGCTCAGCTTTTAAAAATCACGTCTGCACTATAGTATTACAAAATAAACTTCTAATTTCGAACGTGCCTCTTCCTTTAGAACAGTTAACACGATTCTCGGCTCGATAATCGGAACTGGTGGGTCCCATGATATGGATTATAAAGTTTGCATAATTCGCACGGCCGCCATCCTGAAATGGTATGGCGGACGACCATGTAGTTTGGTCACAAGACGCATCCTATACGAAGGTATGTTGTTACCAAATTTGGTAGAGATCGGATGATTTGGTTAGTCGTTATCTGATTTTACGTTTTGAACGTTTGAGTGGCCTCCATTCAGTTTTAGTAAAGATGGCGGCGATATAAAACATGACACTAAGGTGTCCTTTGCTAGTGCTACCTTTGTACCAAATTTCGTTCAATTCGCATTCACCGTGTTCGAATTGATAGGGGGGGACAGACATTCAGAGTACACACACTCACACACACACACACACACACAGACTCACACACACACAGACTCACACACACACATACACACACACACAGAGACTCACACACAAACATACACACACACAGACAGACACACTTTTTTCGCCCTGTGTTGATCTCATAAGTCTACTTTCATTTTTTGCAAAAATCGAAAGTAGGCTAAAAATGTAGGTGGAGTGTACGAAAATATTTAGCCTTTCATACTTCCAAGCACGACGTTATTAACCGATTGCAGCAAATCCTACAATATTATACTTACAGAGAGCTGCATATTTTTGTATATACACTATTCTCGTATGTTATAATACATTCTAGATAGTACTTGATATTAGGTAGATTTCATTAGAAAGCTAACTATTGCAATGGGTACCAATGTTTCGACTTCCGAAAAATTTCGACATATCTTCGCGTTTCACATCCCCTAGACCCCAAAACCACCGTCAGTTCAAAAGTTTATATATAATTTATGTATCTATAGATATCCGTTTCTTGAGGACACGATAACTGCCGCAATGTTGCACCAATCACTTTGATTTTTTTAGCCTACTTTCAATTTTCGCAAAAAATGAAAGTCGACTTATGAGGTCAACACAGGGCGAAAAAAAAGTGTGTCTGTCTGTGTGTGTGTGTGTGCATGTGTGTGTACTCTGAATGTCAGTCCCCCCCCCCCCTATCAATTCGAACACGGTGAACGCGAATTGAACGAAATTTGGTACAAAGGTAGCACTAGCAAAGGACACCTCAGTGTCATGTTTTATATCGCCGCCATCTTGACGGAAACGTAATGGCGGCCTCACAAATGTTCAAAGCTTAAATCAAATTACGACTAACCTAATCATCCGATCTCTACCAAATTTTACAACAACATACCTTTATGGGGGGAGCATCCTTTGACCAAACTAATAGGTCATCAGCGTAATAGTTTGCGGATGGCGGCCATCTTTGTGTCAAAATCGATTCCCCCTATTAATTCAAATACGGTGAAACCGAATGGAACGAAATTTGGTACAGAGGTAGTACTAGCAAAGGGCACATCAGTGTCATGTTTTATATTGCCGCCATCTTGACGGAAACGTAATGGCGGCCACACAAATGTTCAATGCTTAAATCAAATTACGACTAACCTCATCATCCTATCTCTACCAAATTTTGCAACAACATACCTTAACGGAGCAAGCATCCTTTGACCATATTAATAGGTCATTAGCCTAATAGTTTGCGGATGGCGGCCATCTTTGTGTCAAAATCGATTCCCCCTATTAATTCAAACACGGTGAAACCGAATGGAACGAAATTTGGTACAGAGGTAGCACTAGCAAAGGGCACCTCAGTGTCATGTTTTATATCGCCGCCATCTTGACAGAAACGTAATGGTGGCCACACAAATGTTCAAAGCTTAAATCTAATTAAGACTAACATAATCATCCGATCTCTACCAAATTTTGCAACAACATACCTTTATGAAGGGAGCATCGATTGACCAATCTAATAGGTCATTAGCATAATAGTTTGCGGATGGCAGCCATCTTTGTGTCAAAATTGATTCCCCCTATTAATTTGAACACGGTGAAACCGAATGGAACGAAATTTGGTACAGAGGTAGCACTAGCAAAGGGCACCTCAGTGTCATGTTTTATATTGCCGCCATCTTGACGGAAACGGAATGACGGCCAACCAAATGTTAAAAGCTTAAATCAAATTACGACCATCCTAATAAGTTGAACTCTACCAGATTTTGCAACAACATGCCTTTTTGTGGAAAGCATCTTATGACTGACTACAATGTCATCAGCCCAATAGTTTGCAAATAGCGGCCATGTATGTGTGCAAATCCATTCCCCTTAACAATTCAAACACGGTGAAACCGAATTGAATGAAATTAGGTATTTACAGAGGTAGCACTAGCAAAGGGCACCTCATATTCATGTTTAATATCCCTATAGCGCGTTGTATTTCAACAAGCTACTACAACCAACATTCAATTATACTCCTTGAAAAAGACAAAGAGTTATAACAATACCCATGCATTTAGGAGAAAGTAGGCTATATGTTCTTTACTGAACATTATGTTTTACATAATATGTATCCCCTTAAAATCTCGGTGGAGTTCGGTAATGGGCAAAATCGGTCAAAGGGGGAGAAAATGGGAGGCCTTTTTAGAAAAAGTGAAATATCGCTATAACTCTCTTAATATCTGAAATATTGAATCCATTCAAAGTTCATACTATGTGTCGGATAAGGCTCTAAAATTTATGTTTGAAAAGTTTTTTGATGGCACCTACCATTGACCAAAGGGGTGGGAAAAAGTGGGTTTTTCGGGAAACATTAATCATATCTCTGTTAATAGGCACAATATCAAAACCGTACAAAATGGACAATATTCCTCCAATATTTACCTAAAACTTTTGTCTGAAAGAATTTTTGATATGACCCACCATTACGCCACGGGGTGAGCAAAATTATTTAAATTATAAGAAAATGCAAAGTGCCATGAGAGGTTGCCATGACAACTTTACTAAATTGATAAGGGATGAGCCATCAGCAGTTGCTATGACAACGCCACTGCTGAGATCACATTCAGTTTTCCATCTGTCTGTGGGAAGGTACTTCGGTATCGGAACTGGTAGCATGCTGAACTTCTATGCCCAAGGTCGCGGGTTCAAACCCGGCTGAAGTCGTTGGATTTACTAAGAGCGCTAAAAATCCCTGAGTATGCTTTCCTTCGGAGGGGAAGTTCCAACGTTCGTTGCGAGTTGCTGGTTCCGGTGGAATCTACTAGCCAAGTTCACAGCTAGGTGTCGTTGATGGTCGTATTTTTAATTATGTAGCCTATTTTAGGTAAATTTCATTAGAAAGCTAACTATTGCAATGGGTACCATGTTTCTACTTCCGGAAAATTTCGACATATCTTCGCGTTTCACATCCCCCCGACCCCAAATCACCGACAGTTCAAAAGTATGTGTGAGTATAAACCGGTATATGTAAATATATACATATATATATATATACCATATATCAGTTTCTTGTGGACACGATACCTGCCGTAATTTTGCACCAATCACTTTGAATTTTTTAGATAATATGTATCCCCTTAAAATCTCGGTCGAGTTCGTTAATTGGCAAAATCGGTCGAAGGGGGTGAAAATGGGGGGCTTTTATTTTCGAAAAAGTGAAATATCGCTATAACTCTCTTAATACGTGAAATATCGAATCCATTCAAAATTCATAATATGTTTCGGATACGTGCCCAAAATTTTTGTTTGAAATGTTTTTGATAGCACCAACCAAACGGGTGGAAAAAGTTGGTTTTTCGGAAAACATTAATCATATCTTTCTTAATAGGCACAATATCAAAACCGTGCAAAATGGAAAATATTCCTCTAATAATTACCTAAAACTTTGTCTGAAAGAATCTTTGATCTGACCCACCATTACGCCAAGGGATGAGAAAAATTATTTCGGAATTAAAGAAAATGCCAAGTGCTATCAGAGGTTACCATGACAACGCTTCTAAATTGATGAGGGATGAGCTCTCAGAGGTTGCCAAGACAATGACATTGCTCGAGATCACATTCATTTTTCCATCTGACTCTGTGGGAAGCGGCTAACTGGTAGCATGCTGAACTTCTATGTCCAAGGTCGCTGGTTCAAAACCGGCCAAAGTCGTCGGATTTTCTAAGAGCGCTAAAAATCCCTCAGCATGCTTTCCTTTGGAGCGGAAGTTCCAACGTTCGTTGCAAGTTGCTGGTTGCGGTGGCATCTAGTAGCCAAGTTCACAGCTAGGTGTCCTTGACGTTAGTATATGTTACAAAGTTAGGAACTACTACTTACAATTGACCGTTTGTAGACCTTACCTGAATTACAGACTAATACAGTCATCACAATTAACACCGTTTATCAGACAGATTCTACACACACCCAATGTACACGGGGTTACATGACCACGTTGTCACAGACCCTAAACTGAGGAACCAACCATCATCTCGGCTGGAGATAAAATTTTGTGTGAAGAAGTAACAGACTGTTAGATAGTTACACATCAGTTCCAAACCTTGCATAAGGACATTGTGATCACAAGTATATAAATGAACCCTAAATGACAAGAAGGTTACCATCCCCATGAGACAATAAAATGATAAAAATTTGCATACAAAACGAAAAAAAAGTTAATTAGTCTCCAATTGTAAAATACCTTCTTGCAATAAATGAGGTCTGATCCTCCTACGAAAACCTGCATATTCTGCCTATTATAGCCTATCCCCTAGTACAGGAGCAAAAATGTTATGTAATGAATCACTATTAGGATTAAAATTTATGCCTATGAATTGGCCTGGCTATGTGGAAATACTGGATCCCATAAGAACTCCGCAGTTAAGCAGCATTGAGCGTGGTTTGTACTTGGATGGTATGCCAGTTTTGGTGGGACCACGTGCTGTTGGCGTTGGCGCACATTCGGAGGAGCAGAACGGACCTGGCCAACTTCCGCACATAAACTCCTGGCTGAGGATAGCCTCTACGGAGGTTTGGACCTGCGTTCGGACAGAATACTCGTCACTTTACTCTGAATTTGTAAATAAATGATTATCCACCTCACAGTCAATAAATTATTGGAAACAAGTAGTTCCGTGAAGAACTAAAGCCTATTTTCATATATCCTACTTATGTTAATTGCCACTATCAACATACAAAATTTCAGTTTGATTGTTGTAATAGATTCGTAGATATTGAGAACCGACAAAATATTGCGGATGGTCGCCATGTTGGATTTTATATATGTAGGTCTTAGAGTTATGTACTGTTACATGAAGATTATTGTGTAGGTGTAGATTTCAAACATCAATCGCATGATTAGGACACAAGAAGTAATAACCTGATCTTTAAATTTCCCACAGCTGCCATCTTGTGGTTATGGAAACAGTTGAAATAAATTAGATGCCAGTGGATTAACATTTGTATAATCATTTACTGTACCAAGTTTCACTGCACTCGGATGGTAAAATTGCGAGAAACGTCCATTTCAATATTTATACTTTGCGTCGCAGCCATGTTGGATTTGTGATCAACAGGTTATTGAAAGTCCTATAGGTGAACGTATGTTCATAGCCCCTATGAACATATAAAAATCAGTTTGATTACTGTAATAGATTAGTAGATATTGAGAACCGTCTAAATATTTTGGATGGTCGCCATGTTGCATTGATATATGTATTGGCCATAGAGTTATGTACCATTGAAGGAATATTATTGCGTAGGTTCATTATTCTTACTTTCACTTCGATCGCATGATTACGACACAAGAAATAAAAACTCAATTTTTATATTCGCACAGCCGCCATCTTGCGGTTATGTAAACAATTGAACTAAATTAGATACCAGTGTATTAAAATGTGTATAAACATTTCCTGTACCAAGTTTGGTTGGTTCTTAAGTTTAGGGGCTGTGACAACGAGGTCATGTAGCCCCGTGTACTTAGGGTGTGTGTAAAATCTGTCTGATAACCGGTGTTAATTGTGATGACTGTATTAGTGTGTGTTATCTGCTTTTTTAAATTCAAGTAAAGACTGCAAACTTCGGATTTTTCAAATAGTTCCTACTGTTGTCGCCTTACGCCACCGTCAATGACTACTAGTTCAGAACTTAGCTACCAGACGCCACTGCAGTCGGCTCTTGGCAACGAACGTAGGAACCAAAGAGTGTTGTTTAAATTCTTAACCTATAAAATTTAGCTTCACGCAGGTGTAATTATTGGAAGGTTCTTTAACATTTTATAAATCTATGACATGGGACCTCCGCGCCGGCTTTTCTTCCCCTCCGAAGGAAGGCATACTGAGGGATTTTAACGCTCTTAAAAAGCCGACGACTTTGGCCGGATTTGAACCCGCGATCTTGGGCATAGAAGCTCAGCATGCTTCCAACTACGCTACCAAAGCCGCCTGTAACAAGTTTCATTGCGTTTGGATCATTAAATCAACTTCGCTTGGCCACCATGTTCGTTCTGTAGTTAACAGGTTTTGGAAAGTCTTGGTTGGTTGGTTGGTTCCTTAGTTTAGGGGCTGCGACAACGCGGTCATGTAGCCCCGTGTACTTTGGGTGTGTGTAGAATCTGTCTGATAACCGGTGTTAATTGTGATGACTGTATTAGTGTGTATATCGGTTTTTTAAATTCAAGTAGGGACTGCAACATTGAATTTTTTCAAATAGTTCCTACTTTTGCCGCCAAACGCCACCGTCAGCGACTACTAGGCCTAGTTCAGAACTAGCTACTAGACGCCACCGCAGTCGGCTCTTGGCAACAAACGTAGCAACCTAAGAGCGTTGTTTACATTCTTAACCTATACAATTTAGTTTCACACAGGTGAAATTAGTGGAAAGATCTTTAACATGCCATAAATCTATGACATGGGACCGCCGGCTTTACTTCCCCTCCGAAGGAAGGCATACTGAGGGATTTTTAACGCTCTTAAAAAATCCGACGGCTTCGGCCAGGTTTGAACCCGCGATCTTGGGCATAGAAGATCAGCATGCTACCGACTACGCCACCGAAGCCGCTAATTGGAAAGTCTCATAGATGAACCTCCAGTAGTGCCCTTTATCTCCCTACAAAATATCAGGGTGATCTCCGTAATAGTTTCGGAGATACGGAATGCTGGTGAAATATTTCGCACAGCCGCCATCTGATGTTATGTGAACAATTGAACGAAGTTAGATGTCGGTGCATTACAATGTGTATTAACATATACTATACCAAGTTTCATTGCGTTTGGTTGGTTAAATCGTGAGAAACGTCTATTTAAATGTTGCAACTTCGCTTGGCCGCCATGTTGGTTTTGTAGTTACCAGGTTTTCGAAAAGCACATAGGTGAATTTTTAGTAGTTCCCTTTATCACCGTATAAATTTTCAGGGTGATATCGGTAATAGTTTCGGAGATATTGAATGCTGGTGAAATATTTTGCACCGCCACCATGTAGGGTTGGTGAGACGTAGAAAAATTTGAAGGGTACAGTTGGAGTCGGCCAAAATGGTGCTATGACCTTACTGAGATTCATTGAAATCGCTCCAGCCGTTTAGAAGTTATTAGGGGGACACACACACGGATAAAAGGTGATCTCATTAGCCTATTTTTTTTTCATAAAATGAAAATAGGCTAAAATTATAATATAATACCAGTTTCGGTTATCTTGTAACCTTCTTTAGTTATAATAAAAATAGAAATATTAAACTAAGGTCATCAATCTAACATTAACATTCTATGAAACACAGATGAGCATAAGAACTAAAATGTTCACTATAAAAACATTTTCTCCAGTAATTGTCGACTACTCTTCCAAAATATATAAAATTCTGTTTAAGATACTGTTAATTATAACCGATAATACTGTCTAATTTGAATAAATCAGTATGCGAGATCAATGATCTATGGTAACCGAGGCACCTAAAACCCAAACAAGCAACTAACACCAAACACCACACCTGCCCCTCAACAAACACAAAACTGGTTTATCACCAATATTTGTTTACATGAGGGACCTGGTAGAGACAGCCTTCAGCTGCTATCGTGGTGCAGATACTCATGGACATAAACAAATTCAGTCGAACAGGAATGGTGAATCACGTGGCTGTTATCAAAGCAAAGCTATCCATAAAACAACAATGCATATTACCTACTCTGATAAGATTGAAATCGCTGGGAGCTAGATCAGGACTTACGGTGGATTAACAAATAGTGTCCAGCCGAACGTACTATGACACCCAGAAATAGCAAACTTACTGTAGTTACGGAAAGAAGGAAGGAAGGAAGGAAGGAAGGAAGGAAGGGTCGAGGACAAGAACTGTAAGGGTAGACCAAGGTTAGAATATGTTAAACAGATTCACTCGGATGTAGGGTGTGGTAGCTATGTAGAGTTAAATAAAAGTCCTCTCGGCACGCCGGAAGGCGGAGGTAGATTTCACCGGACAAACTTGGGGATAGGCGAAAATAGGCTTATGCAGGTTTTCGTAGAAGGATCAGATCTCATTTATTGCGAGAAAGTATTTTATAATTGGAGCTTAATTTACTTTGTTTTTCGACATTTTATGCATATTTTAAACATATTATAGTCTTATGGGGACGATAACCTTCTTGTCATTTGGGGTCCATTTTTATACTTGTGGTCACACTGTCCTTATGCAAGGTTTCGACACTGATGTGTAACTATGTAACGGTCTGTTACTTCTTCACGCAAAATTATATCTCCCGCAGAGATTTTGGTTTGTTCCTCAGTTTAGGGGCTGCGACAACGCGGTCATGTAACCCCGTGTACTTAGGGATGGCTGTATTAGTTTGTAATTCAGGTAAGGACTGCAGACGGTCAATTTCAAGCAGTAGTTCCTAATGTTGCTACCAGGTACTACCGTCAACGACACCTAGCTGTGAACATGGCTACTAGATGCCACCGAAACCAGTAACTCGCAACGAACGTTGGAACTTCCCCTCCAAAGGAAAGCATACTGAGAGATTTTTAGCGCTCTTAGAAAATCCGACGACTTCAGCCGGCTTTGAACCCGCAACCTTGGGCATAGAAGTTCAGCATGCTACCAGTTACGTCACCGAAGCCGCTTCACACTTAGTCAGATGGAAATTTGAATCTGATCTCGTGCAAGTGCGTTGTCATGGCAACGTCTGATGGCTCATCCCTCATCAATTTAGTAGTGTTGCCATGGCAACCTCTGATAGCTCTTGGCATTTTCTTATAATTCCGAAATCATTTTTCTCATCCCTTGGCGTAATGGTGGGTCATATTAAAAATTCTTTCAGACAAAAGTTTTAGGTAATTATTAGGGGAATATTGTCCGTTTTGTACGGTTTTGATATTGTGCCTATTAAGAGAGATAAGATTAATGTTTCTCGAAAAACCCACTTTTTCCCACCCCTTTGGTCAATGTTTGGTGCTATAAAAAAAACTCTTCAAACATAAATTTTTGGGCTTTATCCGACACATAGTATGAACTATGTGTCGAACGGATTCGATATTTCACATATTAAGAGAGTTAAAGCAATATTTCACTTTTTAGAATACAGCCCCCCATTTTCACCCCCTTCGACCGATTTATCCCAGTAACGAACTCGACCGAGATTTTATAGGTATACATATTCGGTAAAAAATTCAAAGTGATTGGTGCAAAATTACGACAGTTATCGTGTCCACAAGAAACTGATATACATACATATATATATATATATATATATATATATATACGTAAATTATATATAAACTTTTGAACTGCCGGTGGTTTTGGGGTCTGGAGGATGTGAAACGCGAAGATATGTCGAAATTTTCTAGAAGTCGAAATATGGTACCCATTGCAATAGTTAGCTTTCTAATGAAATCAACCTAAATGATTACCTCAGGACAGGGAGACATAGAGACTAGCATCATACCTGTTAAAAGGCTGAAGACTCAAACAACAAACAACATTATTGTACTTAAGTCCTACACAGTATACTTAGCCACCAATCTTAAATTAAGCCTACGGGCGTGGTGTCATAGAGGGCTGCATCAAACCAGTCAATATACTAAAGACTCAAACAAACACACGAGGTGGCTCAGCGGTCAAGCTGTTGGTCTTTCACCACCGGGTTCGTTTCCGGATCAATGGATGGTAGATTTTCAAACTGAATTGCCATGTCCTGTTGTTCTGGTTCCACGTAAAAAGAAGATCCTGTGAGTCATGATCGTAAGATTAACGGTCACGTAAAACCACAAACTTCCTTCCTTAAATTAAGCCTAATTGTACCAGACTGGATGATGTTAGCTTGACGAACGAAACATGTCATCCAATTAATCCCGTCCCATTCATTCGAGAAGTTTTGTGTATAAATAATTAATGTAATACTTCTATCACGTATTAGGGTGTTAAAATAATTACTCCCTGCTCTATTAGGCAATATCTTGTTGACCTACTGAAAAGTATTACTGTTAATAGTTTACCGAGGCTACACTGATAAATGACTTCAAACATTTCAATAAATATTTCAACACACGTTATACAGTAGATATGCTTACAAATCCATCACCATCGAGTGATCGACTCTTTTTAACACAATGCAGTAAAGTTAAGTTTCGGGTGGCACCAAAACGACCTCCGGCATTTTGTATACAGCAGAAGTTTGGAATTCCTTTCATATCCGCTGCTGGGCGCAAAAGAAGCTACAAAACCGGGGAGCCCAGCCCGTTATTGATAGTCGTGCTATAAATTTAGCAGGGACTGTCTCATGGTGATATTTCATCCAGCCAGTCGCCCATTGGATCAATACCTCATGGATGGATAGATGAGATCGTCAATTATTTTCGTAGCACTCTCGAATAATGATGACCATTAAAACAAACCTGCTGGAGAATACAGCCAATGTCAGGGGGCAATACGTAATTTTCAAGTAAGATTTATTAGACAGTTTAAACTGAGGCTTCAGCCACACATGGGAGCATATAGAATGGAGTCTTTTCTTTTAAAATGCACTTAATCAAATAATTAGTAAATCATCATCTAGCATTATTTCCTATGCAAGGAAGAGAGATGATTAACGGGAAGAGGACGTCCAAGGCGTAACATATTGTATAGGTAGCTTTGAAGCCAAGTGTTGCCTTATTAGCAATAGCTTTCAGTCGGTTAACACAAAAATCATTCCAATTAGTGGAATATGTGAAAATACTTAAATAAATTACATGTGATTAAGATTTTTCCTCGTCAATAGTCCTTAACAATACACAGGCTATCCAAAAAAAAACACCGGCAAGTCTTAGTATGATGTGCGGGAAGGCAAACTGATTGTTTTTCTAGAAGAAACCCATATCCAGAAACGCATGGCTTGGACGCTGTAGCGCATCGAAGTGTGGGAGGGGTGTGTGTTCCACAGATCGTCAACAAACTCAACATGAGTCGCAAATGGAGCTCCTTACAAATGGGGTTCGAACTGTGTAACTCCGACGTCATTGCAGAGCGTACGTCGGCAGTGCTGAGCCATACGTACATGACCCAATATGTGCAGTTGTCTTTGAAGGATGGCAATCGCTTCATCTTCGGGATGAGATCATAGTCGCAGGGACTGATGTCGGGAGAATATGGGGGGTGATAGAGGACCTCCCAGCCCCAGCGATCCAACAATGCCGACACAACGCCTGCTGTGTGGGCCCTAGCATTGTCATGCAGAACGATGGGCGGTGTAACCATGTGGTGGCGCCGTTTCCTTCTCAGAGCTCCTCGGAGACGGTCTTGCAGAAACGAACAATAGTACGCCGCATTAACGGTTTGCCCTCGGGGAACAGTATGGCACCACTTCTGTACCATTTAAGACGATAAGCAGGCTGCCAAGCGCTCTCTTCGTACCATCAATAGATTGGGCAGTGCCAACGGGAACCAAAGACTTCCGCATCGCTGGAAACACGTTGTACGCAACGGTGGGGACTACATCGAGGGCCTGTGAAACTTGGAACCATCTAAGTGAGTTATTAATCCAGTTATAACTAAGGTGCCAAAACTAAAAACCAACCCATGTCTATCAAATTTATATTTACTTTCAGAGTTTCTCAACATAGAAAGTTGAAAATTTTAGATGCAATTCCTCCTTATATGGCTTGTATTTTTGCACGACCGTTTAGGGGCAGATGGCCTCGTAGTTCCGGCCCTTAAAACAACAATAACTAACTAATAACTAGCACGACCGTTTTTCAAAATTTACTTTATCGTAGTTTAATTTTGACGGCTGGAAATGTTCATGAAATTGCTGTTATAATTACGCAATTTTAAAAAGATTCATGAAAATTAAAAAATACATTTATTTCCAAATACGCCGAATCAAAGTAAGAAGAATGTCTTAAAGATCAACCATCAAACACTGGATTAGTTCCTGTTATACGTTTCTGAGAAAATGGCCAATAAAAAGCTGGAAATTATTATGGGGAATGTAGGACATTCCGGAGTCCCTTAGGGTATGTAGGCTATATACAGTACGTTTGAAATGGCATTTTTGACCAAAAATTACATTTTTCTGTTTTTGTTTTTGTTTTTCAATGTAAAAATGAAGCCTTATTTGTCAGCTTTAAATTAACACATATTTAATGTCGATATTCCACCTGTGAGTGGTTAAAATCTAGTTTAAGGAGGTCTCGTGTGCACATGTCCACGGGGCGTGGCTCCACAGAATCTTACTAGTATATAAATATCCCGTTATATCAAATAAGATATGATAATCATGAAAAAAAAAATTGTACCTAATCGCAAGTTAAGATCCAGGTTCACCACTCCAAAAGAATTACCGTTTTTAATATGTCTATTTAGTTTATTTGGTAATATCACAAAGTGCGGAACTTCATTTACGTTACTCTCAGAATTAAAATCGTTAATATCTTACACCTTTCAAATTAACAAAATCAACGTCAAATATTGACATCGGAATATTATTGATACACCAAATTGAAGCCAATAAATGTAGAAATGCTGTGAACTAGGGATTTTTAGGATACTTTGAAAACTTTAGCCATGATAAAATTGAATTTCTTTTTTGAAAAATGCAAAAACATCTCTTACACTCTGTCTCTTAGATAACTGCACGATTCTAGTTCAGAACATTATATGCATTAAATAGAAGAACTCAATAAAATAAATTCTGTGATTGAATTTCAAATATTCAGAGAACCGAAATCAAAATACAAAGTTTCTGATACAAACAATTCATGTGTGAAGTGGTAAAGGTTTCAGAGGAATCGGTTCACAAGTGTGGATTTTCTTCCTAAACCTATATACATACCTTAAGGGGTAGAAGAAAAGAAAGAAAGAAAGAAAGAAAGAAAGAAAGACAGAAAGAAAAAAAGAAAGAAAGAAAGAAAGAAAGAAAGAAACATTATGGTGTTTGAAGCCATTTTTCAGTGTTGCCTTAGTATGCAAAAGTTTGGTGCTTGTATTTATTATTCTCATGTGATGTTTTTCAGTATTGGGGATAATCCATCTCATTTGTTTACAATCGTGTGGTCCAGCTGAAAAGCACCAAACCTTTGAAAGAAAGAAAGAAAGAAAGAAAGATAAAATACAATAAAATTAAATACAATTGCCCACATTTTTGTCAATGATGTTAAATTCATTGCTGTTCCTTAATGAGAGTGAACCCCTCCAGAGTCTGTGTGCTATTAAAACTAGTCTTACTAGTCTGATATCTCTCCCATCCTCGTAGTAAACTTAACACAAACAGCTTTCAATTCATAGCAATTGGTCTATTGGGTTTGAATGTTTACGCCTGATACTGGCGTTCTCTCCCTTTTTATCATAACGATTTAAAAATAAAGTTACAAGTTCCTGATTGACAGCGAGGATTAACGATCCTTTCTGCTACTAGCTTGAATGGATTACACGTCACTCATATACAAAGCAGAGATAATTCCAACCCAGTAAGCTGTCCGGTTTGGGTATTGATGTGCTCAATAGATTCGACGTTCCTCAAATGCTTATATGTAAAATAGTACACGTATCTTCCTTTAAAAACATTTTCAATTCAGTTATCTGCTGACGCGCTGAATAATATTCTCATTTAAGTGTCAGTGACACCTCTTGTATAATACTAGTAATTTCATCGCGAATAGGATTTTAGCCAATTTTTCGAATTTAGAAAATGGAATTGTTTGTGCAGGTCTCCAATCCTCTGCGAGATGTACGAGTATAGCAGTTACACACATCTCAATAAGTTGGGTTGCTTACAATGAAAGGAGGTTCAGAAAATCTGATTTACCGTTTCACACTCTGACGTGGAAGCTATTTCTCTGCTCAGATGTACAGCGTGACATTTGGAAATATGCCTATTGCGTCGATTATCATGGTATGCGTGTTATTAATATAAAACAATTTCAATTATGTTTAGATTAACTTATATAAATACTTTTCGGAGAAATAAATAAATAAATTTTGTGATTATGTTCCTCCATTAATCGCGTAATTAATTAATGTTTCTAATAGAAGTAACACGAACACTACAGTAAAACTAATTGCTGATGTTATATATGGTTTATATAGAACACGCAGAAAACCCTTCAACATTGTCGCGAGATTTACGGTCAGGTAAAACTACGAGCCTCCTTCCTTCTTTCTTCCCTCATTCCTTCGTTCCTTCCCTTCTTCCTTCATTCCTTCCCTCTTTACTTATTTCCTTACCTCTTTCCTTCCTTCCTTCATTCCTTCCCTCTTTACTTATTTCCTTACCTCTTTCCCTCCCTTCCTTCCTTCATTCCTTCCCTCTTTACTTATTTCCCTCCCTCTTTCCTTCCTTCCTTCATTCCTTCCGTCTTTACTTATTTCCTTCCCTCCCTCCTTCCTTCCTTCCTTCTTGCCCTCCATCCTTCCTTCCTGCCCTCCTTCCTTCATTCCTTCCTTCCCTCGTTATTTCTTTCCTTCCCTCTTTCCAGCCTTCCTTCTTGCCCTCCATCCTTCCTTCATGCCCTCCATCCTTTCCTCTTTAGTTCTTTCCTTCCCTCTGTCCTTCCTTCCTTCCTTTCTTCCTTCCTTGTCTGGTTTCAAGTTTTAGTCCACGGACAAGACCAATCTAAAGGAATTATTATTTTTAGTCTGGACGTTGAAAGACATCACCTGACCTTTAAATATTGTAGTTTACAGAAAATAACATCACTAAATTCTGCGCTGGAGTAAGAAGTGCATTTATAATGAAAAATCAAAAAAACTAATGTTTTAAAATTTTTGAAAATAACTCAGTCCTAGGGCCCCTTGAGTTTCACGCACTGTCTGCTATATCTTCTTACTTGGATAACCAAATCTGTCATTTGGAACAACTCCGTAGCTGACACAGAAAGAAGATTAGTCTCCTGTCCCCAGCAAGTAACAAATAATTAACTTGCTCCCACTAACCGTGAACTGAGTCAGGCAGGGAAATTACATCTCCATTGCACCAGGTAAGTGTGTGTGGGTGGAGGATCTTGACTAACAGTAATTAACCTCGACGTTGGATGTGATTTGTGAATTCCCCGAGGCTGGCGCACGATAAATTTGCCGAGAGAGCAACTGTGGTCGCAGCCCAGATGCACCTCCTCAGCCCAGCCTCCAGCTCCGAGCAAGAGCCTCGAAAGGCGTCACATAATTGAAACGTACCTTAGATTTATAGTCATTTGTATCGACAGCGATATGCTTGAATGTTGAGTGCATGATGAAAGCAGCTGTGACGCGGAGGTTACTTCCCCGTGCCATGTGTAACTGTAAGTGTTTTCTTATAAATTTAATAACCTACTGGTGCTTCAGATATTTTCATAGATGCATTCGATTGATAGAGATTCTTATGACCCGAAATTGTAGCCATATTGAATTACTTTGGGATTGTGCCTTGTCAGTAGCCTATAAGAAATTTGGAAGCTTGAGCTTTCGTGCACATTCAGGATGTACCACGTCACGAGCGACCGCGACTAATTGTCAACAATGGTATGGAGCTGAGTGTTGCGTCCTACCGTTTTCATTTAGAGCGCACGGAGAAAGAACGCAGTACAAGATTTTCTTTAAATAGAGAAGTAGAAAGAGTTAGAATTGAGCATTACCTTCATAATTATATGAAATTAGAGCGAGCGTCCCAACTGACTAAAAACATCTACATTAAGAAGATTCTAAGTATAGGAGCCAAACTAAGGCATTACAGCACTGTTGTCAGACCAGAAAGTTTATATGCTTCAGATACCCTGTGTATGAATCGAACAGGACTAGGCAATCAGATACCGTACTTAAAAGAGAACGCAGACTACTACGGGCAACAGATGGGTTGACGGACAGGTTCGAATAAAATCAAATAATGAAGTATAAAGCAAGTTGTTTTATGACCACATCTTCCGTATGAATAATGACCAGTTCACAAAGAAAATCTGGAAATTTCTGAAACCGGAGATCTCCAAGTTGAAATGGTTCCAAGAGTGTGAGAAAGATATGAGACAGGTGGGCATTACGGAGGATAGAATCAAAGACAGGAATAGATTCAGAAGGGTGGTGAAAAGCTATCAGGTTTTATGATGAAGGCAGAACCCAGAAGACGGAGAGGCCCTTGAACAGAGGAGCGAAATAATGAGCTGATAGATGGGTTCAAGATATACTGGCAAAATGTCAAAGCCGGCAAACAAACAAGGTGCAGAAACTGAAATGAGAGTGTTTGTTAACACGCAGTCCATAGAGTCTCAAGTCGACGGTAAAAATAATAATATCTCGGTGAAGTCATCCAGCAGCATGGATTAGAAGAGGAAGCAATTAATGTCAGGTTAAGGAAGTTAGACCAGGCATACCAAATAACAAAGAATATCTGTGACAAAAAGTCTATGAGTATAGGGGCCAAGTTACGACACTATACCACAGTTGGAAAATCTGAGAGACTATATGCGTCCGTAACTTTGACCATGAATAGTAAAGATCAAGCTGACCAACTAGAAAAAAAAGAGCGTAGGATATTAAGAGAAAAATCCTAGGTAATAGATGGGTTGATGGGCAGTGGCGAATGAGAGCAAATGAGGACTTGTACAACAAAATAGACCCTATCACAGAATTAATTAAGAAGAGACGGCTACTATTTTACGATCACCTTTTGAGGATGAATGATGATCGATTAACGAAAAGAATATGGAGTTTCATTAAGTGTAAGGCAACAAGGCCGAGATGGTTCGAGGAATGCGAAATAGATCTCAGGCAAATTGGTATTCTAGACCGAGAAATTCCTGACAGGAACACATTTAGAAGATTGGTGAACAAATACCAAGGTTTTTAAATGGTATCAACTTCCGGAAGACGGAGAGGACCTTTGACCGAAGAACATAAACAGGCACTCGTCGCTGGGGTCTGAAGATACTGGCAGGAAGTCAAAGCCAGAACAAGAGCAAGACCTAGACACTAAAGTGAAGTTGGTTGTTATTACGCAGTCCATAGAGGCTCAACTCGATGTATAAAAACAATTATAGACTTAAGGAACAAAGAAGGATATGGAAAGGTTCAACATCTCAGGGTTCAATTGTTAAACAGAAATACATTTAGGAACATACCGGTAGTGACAAATTTGGATGGGTTTTCAGCCGCACAAAGATCTAAGAAGTATTTCTGCCGCTTCGTTTATGATCCTAGGTCATGCATAATATGAATTATCACGTCTTCCTCAGCTCGATTCTAGAGCATAGTCTGCTTCAGCAGATTTGTCTGGCTAGATGAGACGTAGGTATGTTCCTCTCATGCAACATAATTCGAATCCTCTGCTTTTATATTCTACCTATACTTCTCCACAAGTACAAGGGATTTTACACTCACCAGTACGTAATAATGGCGGCATTCATACCTTCCAAAATCAGCCTAAGACTTAGTAGAGCTTCCCTTATTCCTACAGTTTTACTGGAACCAAACTGGTCTTCACTCAACTCCATTTCTATATGGCTTTCCATCCTCATGTAAATTATTCTAGACAGGATCTCTTAAGCATGAGTAATCAAGCTGATTGTACGGTGATCTTCACATCTGTCAGCTCTTACTTTCTTTGGTATAGGGATGATATCATTCTTCTTGAAATCATAGGGTGCCTCACCTGCCTCATAAATCCTACACACCAAGGGAAATAATCTGACCAGACCATCTATGCCTGGTGCTTTATTCCTGCTTAAGCCTTCCATGCTCTGTCAAATTCTGATCTCAATATTAAATCTCCTTTCGCATCCTCATCAATTTCCTCTTCCCTTTCCATTACATGATTCTCAATTCCCTTTCCCTTATACAAACACTCTATGTAAGCTTTCCTTTTATCAACCTTTTCTGTCCTATCTGCTAGAGGCTTACCATCTGTGTCCTTAATAGTACAGCACTTAGTCTTCTTTTCCCCATAATTATTCTTAATCCTTCGATAAGCTGTATCTACTTTTCCTAATTTCAGGCAATTTTCTATATCTGCACATTTCTCTTTCAACCATTTTCTTTCGCTTCCTTGCACTTCTTGTTAACCTCTTTTCTCAGATGTCTGTATTCTGCTTTCCCCTTTTCATCTCTTAAATTCTTGTGTTTACACCTTTCATCCATTAATTCTAGTATATCCTGAGTGATCCACGGTTTTCTACCTATTCTTTCTTTCCTACCAATATTTTCTTCTGCAGATTTTGTTATTTCATTCTTCAAAAGTACCCATTCGTCTGCAGTTGATGTTTGTTTAGGGTTTTTCATTATTCCTTCATTCATACTCTTCTTTAATCTTTCGTTTACATCCTTCTCTTTCAGTCTATTTATTGTCCACCTTTTGGCCTTTGGCTTTCCTTCAGTTTCTTCAACTTTAATCTGCATTTCATAACAACCAGATTGTGGTCAGAGTTTATGTCACCACCGGGATATGTTTTGCAATCCAAAACTGATTTCGAAATCTCTGCTTGACCTTAATGAAGTCAATTTGGTAACGCCCTGTATCTCCTGGTCTCATCCATGTGAATATTCTTCTATTGTGATTTTTGAATTAGATGTTACCTATGACCAACTCATGCTCGGTGCATAATTCCATCAGCCTGCTTCCTCCATCATTCCCTTCATCTAATCCGAAATCTCCTACTAACTTTCCTGTTCTTCCTTTTCTTACCACAGCATTCCTATCTCCCATTCGTAGACATTCATCATCAGCTTGACTGGTAGGCATATAGACTTGTACCACTGTGGTGCACGTAGGTTTTGTATTGATTTTTGCTACAATAATCCGTTCTCTATATTGCTCATAATATTTCTCCCGCTGTCCAAGTTTCCTACTTAATATGAGACCTACCTCCACATAGCCGATTTTGATTTAGTGCTAAAGACCCCATATGTGCTGACCAAAAGTGCTGCTCTTCCTGCCAGCGCATGCCACTAATTCCAACCAAATCCATCCTCAACATATCCATTTCCCTTTCTAAGTTTTCTAACCTTCCACTGCCTAGCAGACTTCTAACATTCCACGCTCCGATCCGTTGAATGTCAGATTTCCTCTTTGTCACTTCTGTGATGTTAATGGGGAAGATACTCCTCAATCACCACATAAAATTTGTGTTTAGAGCTACATCTAAAAATAGTCACGTGTGGGCCTAAACTAGGATAACCTCCTATAATTATACTTAAAAGCTACGCATTGCAGTCATCAAGTGTGACAATTGGTTGAGTGACGGAGCGTGGATACCGATGATGAATGTCATTGTTGTTTTAAGTCTTCAGCTTATACAGTACTGTTGTGATGGAGCCTACCTGTCCTGAGATAATCGTTTCATGTCTGCATAGCTACCACACCCTACATATGAGGTAATCTGTTTACACCTACAATTCTTGTCCTCCATTCTTCCTTCCATAACTACGTTTGCTATTCTTGGGTGCCTTTGTGTGTGCCCTAGCAAACCATCTCTTCCCTTCATTAGTATTTGGCAAAATTAATCTCGGAATTTCCCGGCAACCACAAAAAAAATCCTCCTTTCCCTACTCGAAAGTGCCATAGTGTCAAGTAGCTTAGATATCTAATCTCCTTGACATTCATAGCGTTCCAAGGAACAATAAATCTTCACCATTCTCCTGTATCACCACATATCAAATGCTTCTATTCTGTTTTTCTGCTGAACCAACAGTCCAAGTTACACCTCCATATAGCGCCACTCTCCAAACAAAGGGCATAAAAATGACTTCCTAATCCTAAATTTATGTTTGATGCAAATATATATACGTGTTGTTTCATGTAAGGGGCTTGGACATCATGGTCATTTAGCCCCATTTACGTGGATGTGTGTTTAGAATTTGTCTGATAACGTGTGTTATTGTGATGTCTGTACCAGAGTGAGAATTTGTAATTCAGGTGAAGATTGGCATTAAGTTAAGAACCATCCTGGCATTTTCTGGAGTAGAAGTGAGATACCACGATAAGCCATTTCCAGGATGACTGAGGGGGAAATCGAACCTACCTCTTCTGAGTTTTGTCACACGAAGCTGAGTGTACCCTGTTCTAGCCTACATACCAGAATTAAATGATTCAGAAAGACGGCTGATTATTATTCTGTAGAATAATTTTCCTTGTCAGTGTTAACCTACTTTTTATATACTCTTTGCTTCGTCCATCACTGCTTATTTTGCTTCCCGTGTAGTTGACGTTTCCTACTTCGTTTAGCTTATCGCCTGTCATAGAATGCTAGTACCAAACAAAATGAAACCGCTATGTTCATCCCCCTTCATATGAAGGCCTACAACAAAGCTGCAATATAACCATCGAACACCCAGTATTTTCATTTCATAAAGCAGATTGGTCAGACTTTAACCTCTCTGATCTGGATGGACTGGATTTCAAATTGTTAACGGAAAGGATACCAATTTAGAATGAATGTTAGATTTGTACCACGACACGCTATAACCTTTATTTTTAATGAAATCACTGCTACATTCACCATTAACATGTGAGCATGGGATGTTCCAATAATCAGTGCAACAGATTACATGTTCAATGCGAGGAGGTACAGAAAATATATATGCATTTTCCACACTGTTCTGCCACTTGTTAGGATCAGCGATGATATTGCGTATGACACTCCCTAATAAAGTCAACATGTACTGGTTTCTCTTTAATATGTGTTAATACTCATCACATTATTGCATTTGTGACAGATATGAACGATCAAAGGGGAAGCTCGTCCCTAAACGATATTTTTATGATTCGTAATATTGTTCAAACTTTTACTTGATATTGTTAATCCTGGATATTTTAGGAAATATAATCCTACTATTATTATTAATATTATTATTATTGTTACTATTATTCTTTCCACTCTATAGCCTAGGTATTTTCACAGGATACTCAACTTCATTCTTCGAAGCCTTGACAACCTTACGTCATTTCAGGGACGCAAACATTCTACGAGTGATACACGGATTCTATTTGATAAACATACAATTAGCCTATACAATAGTTATGGTGATCCTGACTAAATTAGGAAGGAGGGAGGATTACCTCACTGTTCCGCTCCTTAAAACAACAATAACTTGAAAGCTACTTTAGGAAACTCCCTAGTTGATTACTGCAAATGCCCGGGTTCAATTCCCGGCTCTGCCAAGTAATATAATTCTGGTCTGAGGGCTGGACCGGGGTACACTCAGCCTCGTGAGGCAAAACTGTGAAGAGGCGGGTTAGATTCCTATTTCAATCATACTGGAAGGGGTTTTCCGTTGTTTCTCACTTCTACTCTAGGCAAATGCCGGCGTGGTACCTAACTTAAGGCCACGATCGTTTCCTACCCAAATCCCACCTCAATTACAAATACACACACTAGTACAGTTATCACAGTTACACAGGTTATCCGACAAATTTCTACATACACCCAAGTACACGGGGCTACACGACCAAGATGTTGTAAATCCCCTAAAATAATCAACAACATCATCAACTTGATTTCTTATATGTATTCTTTCAAAACTGCAAAAGAAAAGGGAGGTGAAAATTTTAAAATTGAATAATTCTATTCTATATTCTTCATTGTTTACCCCAGGGCGTATCTATGCACGTTGAAACACGACTGCGATAGGTGGCTGAAGCAAGTCTAAAGATCGGAGGCTTGAATTCCGATGCTTGCAATGGCTATCCTGATTATGGATATTCCCCAGGTTGTCCTACACTCCCTCCTGACAAATGCCAAGATAGCACCTTATTTCAAGTAATGACGCACCTACCCCATCTCCGCCTCGAATACTGCTCCACATAGTACTACAGTTATCACAGAATCACAGATGTCCCAAACACACTCAAGTACTGATGGCAAAGATGTTTCAAGCCCCTTAAATGAATAATCAACGAAACATTTTATTTTTTGTTATTAAAACTTCATTCAGTGAAAGGTTCCAATTGGGTTCAACGTGATTACTTATATGTATTCTTTTAAAATTGCAAAAGAAAGGGGAGGCGAAAATTTTAAAATTGAATAATTCTACTCTTTTTCTTCATTGTTTACCCCATGGCGTATCTGTGCCCGTTGAAACATGACTGCGATAGGTGGCCGATAGTCATCGGATTTTTTTAAGAGCGTTAAAATCCCTCAGTATGCCTCCCTTCGGAGGGGAAGTAAAGCCTGCGTGCCCATGTCATGCATTTGTGGCGTGTAAAAGAATCTTCCACTAACTACAATTGTGTGAAGCTAAAATTTTAAAGTTAGATTTGATTAACGCTCATAAAGTTCCAACGTTCGACGCCCGGTGCTGGTTGCGGTGGCATCTAGTAGGCAAGTTCGATGTTAGGTGGCGTTGACGGTAGCATTTGGTAGCACAAGTAGGCGCTACTTGAAATTGATCGTCTGCAGTCCTTCTCTGAATTACGGATAGCACACACTAATACGCCATCACAATTAACACGGGTTATCAGAGAGATTCTACACAAACCCAAAGTACTCGGGGCTACATGGCCGCGTTGGCGCAGGCCCTAAACTGAAGAACCAACCAACCAAAGGTTCCTGTTGCAACTAACTAAAACAGATGCGTGAGGATTGTGTGCCCGTTTGGACCGAGATCCAACGGCCACATTTTGTAAAATACCGACATCAGATTAGCCCGAGAAAATATATCTCAGGGTCTATCTAGGTGAATACTTGGGTCTAATCTGGCATCCCTGATCTCGGTAATTCACAAGTAAGGTAAAGTAAGAAATTATTTTTTTGAACTAGCACATTCCTTAAAATCTCAATTTATTTATAGATAAAACAAGAAGTTCCGTTAAGAACTATACAGCCTACTTTTCATGCCAATGATTATTCTACAGAATATGAACCTATCTAGAATAATGACGAAATTAAGTTGCTAATATCGAAATTTCCAATTAGTTCGAAATACTGTATACCTGGCATAATGTATCCTAATAGAGCACTACAGTTGGCTGCCCTGATGACTGAATATATTCTTAGTTCCATCTCTTAAGGTACAAAATACAAAATTTGGTTGAAGTCCAATGAATCGCATGGACGTTACATGCAGTTAAACATTGGATCTAACAGCGCGAGTAAAATCATGTTGGCAACAATGTCATGCATGTATTGGTCAGAAATAATCTGAAATAATGTGATCTATTGTTGTGCCAATTTTGAATGAAATCCATTAGTTAGTATAGAAGTTACATGCATTTTAAAATTGGACCTATTAGCAGGCTTAGAATCATGTTGGCAGCACTGACGTATATTAGTTACTCCAAATTCGTCTAGAATGCCAGGTACTATACGTGTGCAAATTTTAGAGCTATTGGCTTGCATACTTTCTGATATATTGATATTAGGGTAACAAAAATAGGGACAGCACATATTAACAGTTGGCAGCCCTGGTTGCTCCTTAGAATACGCATAGTCATATCTGTTATGGTACACATAACACATACGAAATTTGGTTGAAATCCAAATGATAGTAAGGAAGTTGCATGTATTTAAATTTGGACCTATCAGCAGTCTTAGAATCATGTTGGTAGCACTGACGTATATAAGTTACTCCAAATTAATATAGAATGTCAGGTACTATACGTGTGCATAGTTTAAAGCTGTCGGCTTGCATACTTTCTGATATATTGGTATTTGGATAAAATAAATTATGAGCATTTATTAACAGTTGGCAGCCCTGGTAGGTCTTAAGAATACGCTCAGTCATATCTGGTTATGTACACATACAACATACGAAATTTGGTTGAATTCCAATTGATAGTGTAGAAGTTATATGCATTTAAAAATTGGACCTATCAGGAGGCTTATAATCATTTTGGCAACACTGCCATGTTTGGCCTCCTGGAAATCAAACTGAAATATTATGGTCTGTACGTGTGCCAATTTTGAAATAGCTCCCATTCATACTTTCCAAGATATCCAACATGGAGCTCAAATTTCAATTGCGATTTTTTAGCAGTTGGTAGCACTGACATCATTTTCAAATATGGCCGTGAGATATTCAGGTGTAGATCTTTACTCCTACCAAATTTTGTTTCGATTGCTGCAGCCGTTTAGGAGTTGATAGGGGGGGACACACACACAGCCAGACAGACAGACAGAAGGACAGACAGACAGACAGACAGACAGACAGACATTTGCCCGATCTCATAAGTCTACTTTTTCCTCATTTTTGCAAAATGTGAAAAGTAGGCTAAAAATATGATCTGAATGGCAAAATTCTTAACAAAGATAAAACAAATCACATATGAGAAATCAACAGTCCCTAAAATATTACTAGAATGTCGCAGATATGATAATCAGAAAATTAATTAGTCCATTCTGATATCCAAAAACGTCTCAAAAAGGAATATTTACACTGGTAATCACTGTTCAATAAAGAGTTCTGAGTGATCACTAATATTTATATGTTCGTAGTTCACTTTTCGAAAGATTGCATTTGATTTTTCAAATATTCGTAGCAAAACATTTCTCAAAAACAAAAATAGTCACTTGATTCATTCGGTGTTATTCCAAAATTTGACTTATTTGGAAAAATTATCATATCACTGATTCATTGTTTCATAACAATATCAACACTCGACTGAAATAAAGTCGAATGTTAATAATTGTTCATAAAGATTTTTAATTTCCAAGAAAAAAAAAATGTTCAAAAACTTTTCATAATATTTTGAAAATTTAACTTTCTTTTTTCCTCACTTTCATTTGTTTAAATGTCACACAAATTTTAAATTATTTTCATATGTTATTAACATTACACAAAAATTGTTGTAAACAATATAAATTATTGCTATCCACCATCAGCGGATTAAATCATTTAACTCTTCACCAAAATTTTATGTTATCAAAAATTTTCTATCACCAAAATTTTCATATGATCTCACAAAAATTTTAATAAAAATATTTATTATTATTATTAATTTATTAATTTCAAAATTTCCCTTCACTTTATTTATAACAAGTTTTCTCAACCTCTCGCATGATGAATATTTTATTTGCTCATTTCCACTGTTATTATTACTATTCCAAAATAAAAATTCATTAATTATTTATTTTAATTCATTTGCACTTTTCATCTAATTATATAACTTATATATTTTTTTTTCGGTCAGGTTCAACAAATCTAAATTCATGTTCTTCAATTATTTATTTAGTCATACCATCGGAACTACAAGTTGATCCAGAAAAAAAAAAATTGGATTTACAGAATAGTGAAATCTGACAAGAATATGGGGCGGTCCACATTGCCTAACCCTTCTTTTACAAATTTAGCCCACAGGCTCTTTCAAACATACGCACATCCTTATGTGCCCACAACTACGGGAACAAAACCCACTTGGATGACCCCCAAGGTCTCCACAACTTTAAGTGTCGCCAAACGCACACTAAAATCATCACCGAAATATTCTGCACACAACATCATATTTTATTTTTTTATCATATATATTTTTTTCTTGCAATATTCTGTCAATTACTAGACTGTGTTCTTCAGTGTTATTTTACCAATTAAATAAATTCTGGTCAATATCTCTGTGCCTCCCATTTACATCAATTCTCCCTAACTTGATACATTAAATACCTGCCGTTCCTTTCTTTTCATCTGTTTTTTAAGTGCTTTTTGAAAAAATAATTCTGAGTTCAAAAAATCTTACTACTTCATTCTCTTCATCCATAAACTCATTTAAATGTATTTAAACTTCCAAACTTTTATTCAAAAATAAACAAAGTTATTTAATTTAAGTCCTTCCAACTAATTAAATTCATCCACAAATTATTATTATTATTATTATTATTATTATTATTATTATTATTATTCTGAAGCCTCCGTGGCTTAGGCGGCAGCACGCCGGCCTCTCACCGCTGGATCCGTGGTTCAAATCCCGGTCACTCCATGTGAGATCTGTGCTGGACAAAACGGAGGCAGACAGGTTTTTCTCCGGGTACTCCGGTTTTCCCTGTCAACATTTCATTCCAGCAACACTCTCCACTATCATTTCATTTCATTTGTCATTCATTTAATCATTGCCCCAGAGGAGTGCGTCAGGCCTCGGCAGCCGGCACAGTTCATATCCTCGCCGCTAGATGGGGGCTTCATTCATTCCATTCCTGACCCGGTCGGAGACTGGAAGCAGGCTGTGGATTTTCATTTCATTTTCATTATTATTATTATTATTATTATTATTATTACAAAAAATATTTAGGCATCATCAATGTCAAATGATTATTATCGCCCTATTCCTTTAATAAATAAATATTTAAATCTCACCTGTAAATGCTTATTATTAACATCTCCTATTATTTTTAGCCTATTTTCATTTTATGAAGAAAAAAAAAGGCTTATGAGATCACTTTTTGTCCGTGTGTCTGTGTGTGCGTGTGTGATTCGTGTGTGTGTGTGTGTCCCTAATAAATTCTAAACGGCTGGAGCGATTTCAATGAAACTCGGTAAGATCATAGCCCCATTCTGGCCGACACCGATCGTGCCTTTCAAATTTTATTGTGTCTCACCAATCCAACATGGCGGCTGTGGGAAATATTTCACCAGCATTCAGTATCTCCGAAACTATTACTGATATCACCCTGAAATTGTGTACGATCATAAAAGGCACTACTACAAGTTCACCAGTGAGCCTTTCAAAAACCTAGAAACTAGAAAACTAACATGGTGGCCAAGCGAATTTGAGACTATTAAATAGACTTTTCTCGTGATTTAACCATCCAAGCGTAATGAAACTTTGAACAGAAAATGTTTATATACATTGCAATGCACTAGCGTCTAATTTAGTCCAATTGTTTTCATAACCTCGAAATGGCGGCTGTGCGAAATATTTCACTGGCAATCAATATCTCCGAAACTATTTCAGATATCTCCTTGAAATTTGGTACGGTGATAACGGGCACTGCTACAAGTTCACAAATGAAACTTTCAAGAACCTAGTAACTACAAAACCAACATGGCGGCCAAGCGAATTTTAGAATTTTGAATAGACTTTTCTCGCGATTTAACCATCCAAACGTAATGAAACTTTGTACAGCAAATTTGTATACACATTGCAATATACTGGCGTCTAATTTAATTCAATTGTTTACATAACCTCAAAATGGCGGCTGTGCGAAATATTTTACTGGCATCCAATATCTCCAAAACTATTACAGATATCACCTTGAAATTTTGTACGGTGATGAAGGGTACTGCTACAAGTTTATGTATGTATATTTCAAAAACCTGTAAAGTACAAAACGAACATGGCGGCCAAGCGAATTTGAAACATTTTAATAGACTTTCTCGTGATTTAACCATCTGAGCGCCGTGAAATGTGGTTCAGTAAATGATTATACTTATTGTAATGCACTGGCATCTAATTTAGTTCAATTGTTTACATAACCTTAAGATGGCGGCTGTGCGAAATTTTAAAATTAAGTTCATATTTCTTGTGTTGTAATCATGCGATCGAAGTGAAAGTTTGAATAATGAAGCTAAGCAATAATTTTCCTTTCATGGTGCATAAATATATTGCCTCTACATATAATAATCCAAAATGACGAGCATCCGAAATATTTTGACGGTTCTCAGTATCTACGAATCTTTTACAACAATCAAACTGAATTTTTTATTGTTCAAAGAGGCTATGAACATAAGTTCACCTATAGGTCTATGAATTTCAGCAACTTGGTGAGCACAAACCCAACATGGCGGCGACGCGATGTATAAATATTTAAATGGACGTGTCTCGCGATTTAACCATCCGAGTGCAGTGAAACTTTGCACGTTAAATGCTTATACAAATGTTAAACCACTGGCATCTATTTTAATTCAATTGTTTTCATAACCACAAGATGGCAGCTGTGCGAAATTTTAAAATCTCGTTTTTAATTTTGGGTCCTAATCATGCGATTTAAGTTCTAACACCTCACGTACACAATAATCTTCATGTAATAGTACATAAATAGGAATCCAACCTGGCATCCATGTGAAATATTTAGACGGTTCTCAATGGCTACGAATCTATCACAACAGTCAAACTGAAATTTTGTATGTTGATAGAGGCAATTAACATGAGTAGGATATATGAAAATAGGTTGTATAGTTCTTCACGGAACTACTTGTTATTTAATGCATTAATTATTTAATCACAATAAACAATTAACAATTAATTTAATTTAGTTCCTAATGTTCGGTATTATCACTCCCTAATTATTTATAACTTTAAATAGCATCGTTATTATTTATAATATTATTAACTTATTCACTTCATACTTGATTATTATTTTTATTGTGTAAATCAAATTATATAAATAATCCAAGCCGCAATTACTTCTGCTCTCATAATAAGAAATAAAGAAAAATACTCCTATCCCTTGGAATAATCGAAATATTTCATGTCGGAACATGAACTAATGCCTGTCCTGACAAAAAATCGTAGATCGAAAAATAAATTGCCAGACAGCAGTTCCATTTGTCATCCAGACAAATACAATCGAAAATCTAGCTACGGTGAAAAATGTGTGTTGATTTCTGATCGTGACTGTTCAAAAATATGGAATTCTCTAATACTACAGGTTAGTGGATAGTACATGAATAGTTGTCTTACTTCATTCTTGATGTAGAGGAAGGGCGCGTCCTGCGGTGGACACTATTCCAACAGTGTCTTCCCATGGCCATCTGCCGTATCCGTATACCTCGTTCGTCTCCATGTCCTACCAATCCTACGAGTAGTTTTAGCGGCGCATGTTGATATTCGCAGTCGCTCGTTCGAAATAACTCCCGCTATCACCAGTACCGTGTAACATGACGAAAAGTTGCTCAGTCAGAGACTGGTACAGTACTCTTGTAGATTTGAGAATAAATCTCATATTCAAATAATGCGGTTTCGTTTGCACGCTAAGATAGGGACACATATTAGCTGCATAAACGAACTGATGAAATAAAACTTCTCCTGATGAAATTCGAAGTGCCTGATGTATAGTCACCACAAGAAATACATCGTTCTGTAGGCTAACTTCTGTGAATGGTTTCGACACTACCATCACCTGACTGTAGAATATGTGACCTGAAAGTCAGTGGATATTCTAAGTCCATTCGCTGCCAAAAGTTAAGTTTGTTCACTCGAACAAAAACTAAGTCGTGCTGACCACTGGTACGGCGACTAAGTCCTCCAACCGTCAGAATCTCGGCGTGTATACTGTCACTTCACGTTACGTAGTTCCGCACATGAGCAAATGCTCCGTTGTAATGATGTGACTATGTTCAGAATCGTGGCCTTTATATAGTCCAGCGAGAAATTGTTCCAAAACTTTCCATCTCGTATCTCGGCTTCTACTGGACCGATTTCAACGCTTGATAGCTCAAAATCCTTCTCTTGTAATTGCCAGTAAAGTGTACTAATTTCCTAGCGTCCATCACTTATCCTAAAGGTAATTCCAGAAAAATATTTCTCGTGACGTATGCGGGCTCCACGTCATAATCTCACGTCACTCGCTCCTGCGATGCATGCTTCCCTCAGCACTCTTGAGTCTCCTCCGCGCGTTATTCAAACCGTCCATTCCCTCAATCTCTTCAACTAATAACTCTTCTTTCCAAAATAATAATGTCAATAATGTTACGGACGTGTGAACGATCCGGGTATATTTGATACATCGTTAGTTACGTTTCGTTAGCCTGCACTGTTTCGGAAATATCGTACTATTGCGGAAACACTTACACTTTCAGGATAAAAATATCTGAACTCTGTAGAAGTTTACTGGCACAGCCTCTCCAGCCCTAGATCACGCTCACGCTTGAGATAGAAAACATCGGCAATTCCAAACCATTATCAACTCACCATGTTTGCTGTTCAAAATCAAGGATGTCATATGACACCGTTACGTCATACTTTTAGCCACATTTTTCAGTGCTCAGGTGAATCACACAGATACGTTTTACTACATGGCATTTAAGACGCTTTTTTTGGCCCATAAAGCAAACACTGCGCAGCCATTTGGCCTGCAGATTGAGGGGTGACGCGTGGTGAACACTTCCGGTTCCCTCGGTCATCAATCTTGGATTTTCTGACCGGATAGCAGATAAGATATTCGTTAATTTACGGACAACCGCAATTTACTGGAAATTCATCAGAATTACGAAGAAAATACCTATGATTGGCTATTTCTTGTAGAATTAGTACATTACTAGCTGAAACCCGTCAAAAATGACGGTCAATAGAAAAATATTTACTGAAGCATTTTCTTATGTAGGCCTACTGTATATTCTTTGTACGATGATTTTTTGGCTCTATTGAAACTATAAGGGCGTCAAAAGATTGCACTCTCAACATTGCAAAATACTGCTGGCCATGACTGAAAAATTGATGAGGCAAATTGAGACCTATACGTTCCAGAGTTTTCCCTTGAGCTTCATTGATTGTGACAGAGTATGCCAAATAAATTGGAAAATATTGCCTCTTAAAACAAAATGATAGTGTTTTATCGGATGCTGTTAAATCAAGTAGAAGGATTCAACCTCTCTGCCTAATTTTAACTGCACTTATTATTTCCAAATCCAAGCAATATGGTTGCATTTAGGAGCCCTTGGGAAACGTTCAGATTTCTAAGCAGCATAACGGTTCAAGCGTTTGGAATATGTGGAGGCAAGTCATTTAGTTCCAAGGAATTCAAGAACTCTGAGGAGTCTAATAAAACTGGCCGCAAACCGTCACATATAATTTTGGAATATAACGAAGAAATGCGATGATGTGCACCTCCATACATCTTAAAACAATGTGGACCGTATGGGTGTGGCACAGTAACATTGGCACCAAATGAAACGAAGGACATAGCATTGTACTGCCGATTAGTCTCTCTGAAATTCCTTGAGATATCATCTCCAGTGAAAAATAATTGTTGCAGCATGTCAAATGTTTTATATTTAGTCAGATTAATTTTACATTACAACAGCAAAGCTCAAAGTAACCAAGTGAAGATTTCTCTCAAGAGAAATACAGTGCAGAACAATGTTTAAATTTGTTCGTCAAGGACCCTACACTGTAACGGTATAGTATCTGGAATTGTATCTGAAATGCCGTATTCATATTGGAGTTTAAAAGTGGCTTCGTATTTTTCTCCGATTTCCCACTTGTTTGCGGCTAATGTTCTATTTCGTAAAATGGGTTTATTTATAGCAGCATTTCTCCCCAAATTAACGTCATAGCTTATTAAATAACACTATAGTGGCCTGCATCAACGCAGCTGCCAAATATTAAATAGCAAATAATAACTTACTTCCATTGCCAAAATCAACTGCGTGGTTAGACTCATTGTTATGTACTCTAAAAAAAATAATCAATAAACAACAATATTCACTTATACAACTAAGTTCAGAGACTTCCATTCTCAAGTTGGTTGCTGATGAGAATGCGATGAGACTGATCGCCAATAATAAAATCCTTGCAATTTTTGCAATTTGCTTGCAAACGCAACTCAGGATGACGAACTTCATTTTGAAATAAACAGAATGAAACTGCTCTAAATAATCAATTTCCATCACCTGTTGAAGGTACAATACTTTGCATTTCCATGACAGTAAATTATGCAAGGGAGCATAGAATCACTTCGCCACTACTGGAATGAGCATGGACTCACTTCGCCAGCCACCGTAATGGAGGGAGTTTTAGAATTATATGTTCAGTGTTTTTCAAAGATCGTATTAACACAGGGAAGCCCAGTCTTAAGGCTACATTCTGAGCTATCGCCCCAGATTCCAGGTTCGATCCCTGCTCTGCCAAGAAATTTAATTCTGGTCTGAGGGCTGGAACGGGGCGCACCCTTGAGGCAAACCTAAGAAGAGCAAAATTTGATTCCCATCTCAACAACCTTGGATGTGGTTTTCCGTAGTTTCCCACTTCCACTCCAGGCAAATACCGGGATAGTTCCTAACTTAAAGCCTCAGTCGTCAACTCTCCATTCCCCATACTAATTACAAATGCACACATCAATACAGCCATCACATTAACACAGGTTATCAGAGAAAGGTTTACACTCACACACCAAAGTAGACGGGGCTGAGTGACCACGATGTCTGAGTCCATCAAATGAATTATGTTCGACAATTTTCTCTCAAGGCGAAGCGATTGTGCCGATATTTATTTAATAATTTAAAAGTATCTGGGAACGTAAATCATGGAGAATTCCTTACCTTACGGGAATAATAAACGTAGCCTAACATATGTTTAGACAATGTAATACCAATTGCAAGATAGAATAATTGGGAAATAGAATTACATGTCTGAGGTGGGAATCAAACTCCTTCGACGATGCATAATCAATTTCGTTGTCCACAATGTTAGCCGCTGAGCCACCCAGACAACGAAATTCGAGTGCAATATTAAGAGACGTAAACAACAAACGCACTTAACTGCCAGTTACAGTTCATCAATATTTCCCTTATTTCATGATTCTCAACTCCCTATTCCCCATACTAATTACAAATGCACACATCAATACAGCCATCACATTAACACAGGTTATCAGAGAAAGGTTTACACTCACACACCTAAGTAGACAGGGCTGAGTGACCACGATGTCTGAGTCCATCAAATGAATTATGTTCGACAATTTTCTCTCAAGGCGAAGCGATTGTGCCGATTTTCATTTTCAATTTAAAAGTATCTGGCAACGTAAATCATGGAGAATTTCTTACCTTACGGGAATAATAAACGTAACATATGTTTAGACAATGTAATACCAATTGCAAGATAGAATAATTGGGAAATAGAATTACATGTCTGAGGTGGGAATCAAACTCCTTCGACGATGCATAATCAATTTCGTTGTCCACAATGTTAGCCGCTGAGCCACCCAGACAACGAAATTAGAGTGCAATATTAAGTGACGTAAACAACAAACGCACTCAACTGCCAGTTACAGTTCATCAATATTTCCCTTATTTCATGATTCTATTCCAGTATATATCGGGATACAACATAAGCGATATTTCCCTTTTCAATTCTCATAAACAAAGATCACACTACGATACGGTGGATCTTTTATCCGCCATTTCTCTCAGGAAGAAACGCAATTGTGGCAACGCGCAATTGCCACATATAATACCTTTTTCCTTAAACATATAAAAATATACCGTAACATATATTTTCCTTTTAAAGACACACTGCAAATCTGCATGCCAAGAGCTTTCGTTAGAATGCCATACGAAGCCAATCGGTTAAGTCGTTTTCAAAATCTCGTGTGTACAAAAAATACATTAGTGTTTTAAATATATATGGCAACAGAGAATTCGTTACTTTACAGGAATGATAAAAGTGAAATATGTTTCTACACTCTAATACCAATCGTAGGAAGGAAGAAAACAAAAAAAAAACATATCCGAGGTGGGAATCGAACCCTCTCGACCATGCAAAGGATGGCAACAGAGAATTCGTTACTTTACGGGAATGAAAAAGTGAAATATATCTCTACAATGTAATACCAATCGTAGGAAGGAAGAAAATGAAAATAAATAAACGTATCCGAGGTGGGAATCGAACCCTCTCGACCATGCAAAGGATGGCAACAGAGAATTCGTTACTTTACGGGAATGATAAAAGTGAAATATGTTTCTACAATGTAATACCAATCGTAGGAAGGAAGAAAACGAAAATAAAAAAACATAACCGAGGTGGGAATCGAACCCTCTCGATGGGAACAGAGAATTCGTTACTTGACGGGAATGATAAAAGTGAAATATGTTTCTACAATGCAATACCAATCGTAGGAAGGAAGAAAACGAAAATAAAAAAACATATCCGAAGTGGGATCGAACCCTCTCGATCATGCATAATACAAATTTCTGGCCAGTAACCTTATCCCCTCGGCCAACCAGACAACTATGTGACACTGCAGTATTAAGTTATCTAACCAGTATACACACTCAACCTGCACTTTATGTCCTTCAATTCGTGGTTTATTTAATATAATTCTATTTCAATGCATATTGTAAAAACATAACTAACATTATTGGAGACCCTTTTTAATTCTCATAAACAAAGATCTCAGTTAGACGCGACCGGAATCGCCATTTTCCTTGTTGAGAAAGGCCATTGTGCGCATGCGCGAGAGTGTCAAATATTACATATTTCTTTAATCATTTAAAAATATACCGTAACATATATTTTCCTTTTAAAGAAACTCTGCAAATCTGCATGCCAAGAGCTTTCTACAATGCAATACCAATCGTAGGAAGGAAGAAAATGAAAATAAAAAAACATATCCGAGGTGGGAATCGAACCCTCTCGATCATGCATAATTCAAATTTCAGGCCAGTAACCTTATCCCCTTAGCCATCCAGACAACTATGTTTCACTCCAGTATTAAGCTATCTAACCAGTATACACACTCAACCTGCAGTTTATGTCTTTCAATTCGTGGTTTATTTAATATAATTCTATTTCAATGCACATTGTAATAACATAACTAACATTATTGGAGATCCTTTTTAATTCTCATGAACAAAGATCTCAGTTAGACGCGACCGGAATCGCCATTTTCCTTGTTGAGAAAGGCCATTGTGCGCATGCGCGGGAGTGACAAATATTACATATTTCTTTAATCATTTAAAAATATACCGTAACATATATTTTCCTTTTAAAGAAACTCTGCAAATCTGCATGCCAAGAGCTTTCGTTAGAATGTCTTACGAAGCCAATCGGTTAAGTCGTTTTCACAATCTCGTGTGTACAAAAAACAGCTTAGTGTTTTAAATATATAGATGCAACGAGCCTATAATGGAAATAATTAAGACACGAGTATGTTTATAAAACGAGCGTATGCGAGTTTTATAATTTCCATACGCGTGTCTTAATTACCATTATAGGCCAGTTGCATACGACTGTTTATGTTCGACGATAATTATTATTACTATTTTATGTTCGAACATAAATATTCATAAATATCTGTCGAGATTTCGCCAGTTTTATGTACTGAACAGAGCGCATGAGGTGCAGACAATGCCTTGCATTTGTTCATTGCCTCCTCGATGACCCCACTATGACACTAGGCAACGCAGTGAAATTTAAATTAGAAGGCCTTGGAACTCAGCGCAGGTGAGTCGTATGCAACTCGCCTATAAGGGTTTATCTAATTGGTCATACAACTGTTTCTTGAGCTGTGATTGGTGGGAGAAACTGTTTCATAATGAAAAATAGTGTTATAATGACCATAATTATGATACAGTTTTCTGACATATAATAGTCTGGACCGAACATAAATATAATTTTA